>OY829540.1:35752256-36099960 GCA_963691705.1 Viola odorata | reverse complement strand
ACCCGGTTAAAGCAACCTTGATGCTCTTAAGATAAGTCCAGGCAGCAGAAGGAACTTCCCATACCATGCTAAAGTCATCATCAGGCCGCACAGATCCTGATCTTGCAGCCAGGTCCCTTACATGGCCATAGCTAGGCAAGACCTGATACATATCACCAAGGTACTGTTGAATGACCCTTGCCTTTGTAAGGGATTCTACGACCACAACAGATTTTCCAGTGGGAGGATATAGCTGCTTCAGTGTCCCTTGTCCCAAAGCTTCCAGTTTCCCTATCTTTTGGGCTTTTATGGATTCATTAGCTGCTTTAGCAGATTTTTGTTTTTACCAGATTTGCCACTTTTCTTGTTGGACTGGGCTTTAGCTAAACCAGAACCATCAGGCACTTGCTCTGCAATGGAGACCGTTGCTTCGGTCTGAAGAAAAGCTCAAGTAAGTGTCAGGAAAATAGAAGGATAGAGGATAAATCCTGACTCTTCTACAATTAACAGTGTCTAACCTCAACTTCAGAAGAGTTTGTAGAAGCCAGGCTATCTTTAGCAGCAACAGACTTCTTTGCCTGAGAAGCACTGGTAGGAGATTTTTCAGCAGTGGGATTTTCTGAAGCAAGGCTGTCCTTTTTCCTCCCTGTTGTTGGTTGCTTCTTCCGTTTGGTATTGCGCTTTGAATTTTGTTTTCCTTGGGGAGTCGGAACAGGTGAATCCTCCTTGACTCCTTCAAGTGGGAGTTCACTTGTAGCCACAACATCAACATCACTGGAAGCTGAGACACGGGAGCTACTAGGTGTACGTTTCGAGTGAGTAGAAGGACACTTCCAATGTTTGGAAAAGCCACTCAGATTTTTTCCTTCTTATTACTCGATAGCTTAGAGAAATTGGAGAAATGCCTCTTAGGAGATGTAATGGCATTGTTGAACGAGGGGAAAGCACCGGTTTTGAGAGTGAAGTGGGTGTTCAGACGGTTGAAGGGGAGAATGGAGGATGAGGTCTCAAGTTAAGGTGGCGTGAGGATTGTAAGCAATCATGAAAAGTAGTTCCACCAAAAGGGAAGGAGAAGGGAAAGGTTGAATGATTCTCTAGCGCCCGGCAGTGCAACTATCACAAGTAATAACAATACCATTATCAATGAAAAATGGCAAGAAAGCATATTAGCAGCAAATGTCTATAAATGAACACAGTCACTATCCATTTATCTAGCTTCTAACTGATCCTATCCATTAAACACGAAGTAAAACAATGTCAAGAACAGAAAATTAAGACAGCAACAAGAAGAAAGCAAGAACTTTATAAGAAATGGTAGTGTGCGTGTACTGGTTACTACTACCTTGGCCATGAAGGGACCAAGACGAAGACGCAAAGCTGAAGATGAAGTGGGAAGCAATGAGAAACTCCTCATATCAAGTGCTTGTATTGATTCTATTTCCAATTCTCATCATACCCATTTATTTGAAGCACCTGCTTCTTCTTCCTCTTCTTATCGTCTTCCTTTTCTCTTAAAATTCTTCTGGTGGGCGGTGTCAAGAGAGGAGAGGGCTGAACTGAGGATGAGGCCAGGGTTTTGGCAGGGGTTTTCCTTTTAAATTAATTATTATTGATTTATCTATTTATTTTGAGAGAAAAAATAGAGGAAGTGCATTCCCGATCTTACCCTTGACATAACTCCCTCTTTTGCTCCTCTGCTTCTTCCCACGTTCTCCATCTTCCCTATTCTACTATTTTCTTTTTAATCCGCCTGCTCCTTTCGCTGGCTTCATGCTCGGATTTGGTAAGTTAATTAGCTTAATCTTAATCTTAATCTCTTAAATCATTTAACTTTTTCTCTTCTAGTTTGGTTCTCTCTCTCTTAATTGCCGCTGCATTCGAATTCTAGGGTTCTACCTCTATATTGGTCTTAACTTCTGTTTTATTTTCTAGAATAACTTATTTGTGCTACACATATCCATCAAGAGAGATCATATTTTTGATATTTTGGCCATATATATAGCTGCAGTTTAGGCTAACTAGCTCTCTATGTAGTTAACTATACATCATAGTTGATTCGAAAACCTAAACAAATTAAGGGTTTTGAATTGATTATAACTCGTTAATGGGCATATTAGTAGATATTGTTCTTTATTTGAATACAAACTATCAGGTTTGCTTGAATTGCATGCTATTTTCCTTTTGCTAGTTGGGGAGTGAAGTACGGTTATGCTTCTCTGATTAAATAGTAGTTTTGGTCACTGCGGTGAAGACATCCATGCAGAGATGCTACTGGTGACTACTTTGAAGGCTTTCTATTTATCAATTAGTGATTTGTTCTCGAGACTTGAGCAATTACTATGCTAACTCTGCTGTTTTGACTATAGGTTTAGAAGTTCATTACGGTCTTCCTTTTTAGGGAAGAAAGAAAGTATATTTAACCTTAATCTTAATCTTAATCTTTTGAATATTTAACCTTAATCTTAATCTTAATCTTTTGAGTGAATCAAACACCTTAATCTATCATCATCATACACTTCCAACTTATGAGTAATTTGTTAGAAAAGGTTAAGCTTTTTATGTAATTGATTGGTGTTTCATTTGTTTACCAACCAAACCCAAACTTATTTCGTTTCTAGTCATGTTTGCCTTTTGACTGTTCATTAATGTTCCTTTTTGTTTTGCAGGATATTCAAAAAGTATAACAATCAAAGGATAGGCTCTGCTACTGTCTTGTCTGAAAATTCCTAAAGCTTGGTAATTTATTTTTCCCCCGTCTGTTGGGTATTTGTGGGTTTCTATGAGTCCTTCGTTGCTGCAACCGCCTATTTACTTAACAGGGTATTATTGTCTCTTATTTTTTCCATTTTAATTGGAAGTATAGTCCAATATATTCATTTTGCTATTTTTTCTACTCTAGTTTCATTTTTGTCTCTACTATTTTGCAAATTGTTGGTATACTTCTTGCTTATCAAAGGAAAGAAGGGTGCCACTGGGAGTAAAAATCTTGGAGTATATGTTAAAATATTTCAAATTCACCCCAGTTGGAAAAAAGAAAAAAATAGAAGAAAAAAGAAAGTTGTGGAGCCTGCAAAATCTCCCCCTGCATCAGCTCCAAAGTCAGTTTGCTCCCACAGGATTCATTTGTTACCTACCAGCTGACCGCAGACCCTTATAAAGATTTAAGCGCAAATGACCTGGAACCTTCTGTAATTTTTCTACACTTGTTCATGAAGCCTAAATTTATATTAAGAACTATATATGCCGCACATGTATATATATACATACGTACTGTTTGTTATTATGAAGTCAAGCTGCTTTGCCATTTGAAAAACTTTGTCAATATTGATTTTTGTTCTATATGTGCATGCAGAGTCTCTTATATAATATTCTAGGTTCTTGGAAGTGTATAAATGGAGTTGCGAATACCAGCAGTGATAATTTTTAACTCTCTCATTGGACCATGCAGGAATGTCATTGGTAATGTGTAAAGTGGCCATCAGAAGTTGATAATGGACAGAGTCTCATGATTATGCCATGACATATCCTACCCAGCAGCAGCAGCAACCACCACCACAACAGCAACAATATGGATTCCATCCCCAACATCAACACCAACATCAGCAGTTCCCTTTCATGCCTCCCCCCCATCCTTCCATGCAACAATTCCCTTACCCTCACCACCCTCCCCCCTTGCACCCTCACCTTCATCCACAGCAGCCTTCGCCTCCTTTCGGTGCACAGATGCCCCCTCATCTCCTTCCTTCACCTTTTCATTCCACCTTTGATTCTGCTCCACCCCCTGCCCCACCTCCCACTGATCCTGACCTGCAAAAGCGTATAGACAAGCTCGTTGAATATACCACAAAGAATGGTCCTGAATTTGAAGTCATGATCTGTGAAAAACAGCAGGATAATCCTGCTTATGCGTTCCTCTTTGGTGGCGACGGCCATAACTACTATCGTTACAAGATGTGGTTGTCCAACCACCCACCCGCTGGCCCTTACAATAGTTCTTTTCCACCCTCTTCTGTGCCCATGATTCAACCCCTTCCAAACCCCATGAATGCACCTCTTGGGCCTTCTGCTTCCATGTTGGGTGCACCCCAGATGCATCAGCCTCCTTTTCCGCCTTTTTATGATCACCATCAGCACCCTCAGCACTTTGGGGTTCTTCCTCGACCTGATTTTGACCCATCATCTAGGTCCTTCAAAGGTCCTCCCAGCTCACTTCCTCCTGATGTTTCCATGGAGCTGAGCAATGTGCTTGGTTCTCTCAACGGCACCAAGGAGTCTATCAAAGGTGCCAAGCTTTGGTTCATGCAAAGGTCCCCATTTGCACCAGCTCTGGCTGAGGCTCTAAGGGACAGGGTTTTTTCCTTGGATGATCCTGAGAGGCAACTGCATATTATATATCTTGCAAATGACATCCTTTTTGACAGGTATCTTCCTTGCGTAGTACCGTTGGCTGTTTGCAATTGGAGTGATTTATATTGTGTTCCTGCACTTTAATCTCTCATTACAGCTCTTTCTTTTCTACTTATTCTTATTTTTTTTCCTAGTTCATGGAGTCAGATGTCTTTATGACATGCTTCCTTCATTGTCAAGACACGTTCAGTTTTGTTTGTTTGTCTTTATTTTTTCAGTTTTCATTGTGAGAATCTATTTTTCTATGTAGCTTATTCTTGCAACTTTGTGTTCTTTATGTTAACCTTGGTTGAGGAAACTTGGGTCTGATGATACTTCAGCACCATTGAGATGTTTCCCCACTTTGATGCGCTTTATTTTATTCTTACTAAGCTTAACCTTCTACTTTAATGTGCTTGTTGCCAAATAGCTTGTGTGGGATCATCTAGCTGTGTAGGAGGCAAGAACTTGCATTACGTTACTTTTTATAGATCTTTAAGGCAATGTGTTTGAGGTTCTCCATGTTTTTTTTGTTCGAGTTATTTTCCCCTCGTAAATATGTTATATTTGTTGCGTTTTGTTATTTGGTCATTGACTTTTGATTGTCTTGTATTCACTGTGACTGTCTATTAGCATACTTCCTTTCAATGTTCTTTCTTTGACATCAGCCTTGGCCTGTGATTTCCTAGCCCAAAAAAAAAACAATAGAGCACAAACAGCAACTTCTTGATGCTCTTTATATTTCCAGTCCCTTTCTTGATCATCCAATGACCTTATCCTGCCTCTCTATATGTGCGCAAAACATTTTACTAAAAACAGTATCAGTTAACTTTGTTGCTATTTATTCTCTGCAGTTTGCAAAGGAGAGTTAACCCTCATGACCTTGATAATGAGGCCCTTGCTTTTAAGCCAGTTATAGGTTTGATGCTTGCAAGGATTTTCCACAACCCTCAAAATAAGGATGAAAACCAGTCACGTTTGCAGAAAATTCTACAGTTCTGGGCCTCCAAGGAGGTTTATGACCAGGACACCATTTATAAACTTGAGAGTGAGATGCTTGGTGGACCTCCATCAATTTTTTTTCCTGGGCCTCCGAAAGAGTTATCTGGTGGTTTAGCAGATTCCATGGGTGCTGCAGGTAGCTTCTTGCACACACTCATAACATTTTATTGCCAACAGGGTTTTTGCATGAGGGGTCTCGTTGTTTTTCTTCCATGGAAATTGGGAATGCAATATCTAGCTATAAATGTTACCAACTTCTTTGGTGTTGCAGGATTCCTACAGCAAACAACAAGTCATAATGCTTCACAATGGCAGCCTGATAGGCAGAGTATAACAGATCAGGAGCATCCAGATAAGAAATTGCCACCATCTGTTTCACCATCCTTAGGAAACCAGCAATTCATACCGAATCCAGTTCTCAGCGGTGCTTTTGCAGGGTCCATCCCCATAATTTCTTCTCTTCCAGCAGCAAATCAACCAACTGCACCACATCTAGTGCAACCAACTCCTGCTAACATTGGTGAGAAACTGTCACCTTATCCTTTGTTCCCACCCGGACTTATTCCCGGGATGGTAAAAAAGATGCAGATAGGCAGCGGTGTGCCTTACTCACCTTTGGGTCCTTTGGACATCCCTACTATGATACCACCATCAAACATTTCCCCATCAGAAATCCTAGACAGAGTTTCGAAATATTTTAAGGAAATCGGAGAGGTAAATCCTTCTGAGGGGCCAATGAATTCTCACTCAAATGATGAAGATGATGATGAGTATGAGAGAGAGCATCCTATCCGTAAAGGAGGAGCTTGCATCCCTCCGCCCCCAACCTTACAAGTCGATCCAGAGACGGGGACTTATGCTGACGGAAGTGTGGAGTGGAAACCTGGATCTAGTGGCTCGGGGAGATTGGGACTCGGGGCGACAGCTGATCCTAATGAGACTAGTCAATATGATGATGTTTACACCTCTTACAGAAAACAGAGAAGCACCAACTACCATACGTCCATGAGTGCAAGGGCTGCTACAAGATGAAAGAAACCCCATCATTTTGCTATCAACACAGAAACTAAGAGTAGAATCTACTGCTTTCAACACCTTTATCTAAACTTTTAAGGGCACTGGCGACGGTAACGAGATGCGGACTTGATTTCCTCGTTGTCCTCTTATTATAGGTTTTGGCATAGAGGAATTGTATTACATGCAGAGAGTTGTGGATTATGGAGTTGTGAATTCATTTAGCCACATGCAGATGAATTGTATTTTTTTCTTCTATTAATGCCATGGAGAGTTTTCTGCATTTGACGCAACGTAGAGACGTATGAAATGGTAGTAATTTTCCTTTGATCATTTATTTTAACGACCAACGTGCTATGCAGGTAGGAACAAATATTAGTTACTTTAAAAATAATACTAAATAAAATATTTCATAATTAAACATCGACTCTTCGTACTACTAAGTTCCAACTATGAATTCAGATCATCTGGTGAAAGACTCGAGTCATTCCAAAATCAGAAATTTTGGAAACCATTTCGTTGTGTAGTACTACCATTTTGCCACCGTTATATGGCCCTCCTCCTTACGCTTAATTTTAATTTAGTTAAGTTATATGTCGAGATATGATGACACAGTAAAATTAGAGGATCTTAAAAACTTAGTTAAGAAAATTGTAGTTAAACTTTGCGTATGTAATTTCGGCCTTATTAAGAAATTGAATAATTAAGTTGTTTTATTTTGAGTGCTTAATAATTTTGATTCAGTTCAATTGTGAGATCTAATTGTTTATTATAGTTTATGTATTTGTGTTCATCCATTCATTGATTTAATGTCATATTATTCATGTTAGGTTTAAGTCTAATCATCTTAATCTCTAATCTGAATAGTTACAGGAGTTCCTAAAGGTTGCAAATTACAAAACCCGAAGGATAAGAAAACAACTAGATCGATCTCAGTTCAAGCCTCTTTAAGACTAGAGTGAATGCATGATTAGGTCTAAAGGCTATAAGAGTACCTTAGTCATGGCCTAGAGTTAGTCTTTCCCTGGTTTTATCAATTTGTCTAGTTAAATCTTATAAGGGTCTGTTTGGCAGTCCAGTTTAGTGAGGAAATGATCAGTGGGGAAATGTTCAGTGGGAAAACAACATCTGGGAAACGGAGGGTGCTGTTTGGTAAAATAATTGTAAAAATTCAGTGGGAAAACGATATCTGGGAAACGGAGGGTTCTGTTTGGTAGTCCAGTTTTCCAAAACTATGGTTTGGATGTAAAATGACCATAAAGGGCATAATTCATTTTAAGTGTTTAAATTTTTTTTGGTTTTTTTATCTTTATATATATTTTTAATCAACGTAAATGATACTCTCTCCGTTTCCAATTAAACGACGTTTTGAAATAGTAAAAATTCGTAGGACAATGATCTTTGATCGTATTTTATTCCACATTGTTTCATTTTTATTCCTAATTTCCACTCAAATTACCACACCATCATCAGATTGGGTTGATGCATAAAAAAAAATTATCATTTTGCACAACATATATGCTTCGGAAAAAAAAATTATCAAATGATCAAATATTAATAAAAATGAGATCACCTTACCCATTTAAGTTCGTATCGGTCCAAACGTTCGAGTCCATTTAGAAACTCATCTCTTTTATTTTTTGGCCACAACCCATTTTTTATTTCTTTGCCGCAACCTATTCTTTCTTTTCTTTTTCTCCTTTTCTTTCCTTTCATTTTTCTCCTTCGGTCTGCTCACTCTTCTTTTCTTTTTCTGTTTCTCTTCACTCTCTGCACCGTTTCTTTTCTCTCCTTTTTCCTATTTCTTTCTTTCATTTTTCTTGTTTTAATTAGTAACAATAATAATAATAATAATAATATTACAAATTAAAAAAAAATGGGCCTAGCTAACTTGTCTTGTTTCTGTTTGGTCCGAAACAACTTAACCCAGCCCATTACCCAAACCAGCCAGCCCATCTCCCTTCTTTCCTTCCTCCAACCGGGCCGGCCCACATACATCATCTTCTTCGTCCTTCACTGCCGCAACTGGTCAGCAACTCGCCATCAGCAGCAGCGGATCCAGCAACGCTTCGTCCTCATCTTCAACCTCCAGCCGCCAGCCGTCCTGCAACAAACAAACGAAAGGCAACCAGCAAATCCAGCCAAAACAACCATAAAAGTAAGCAATAATCCGGCCAAGCAAGCAATTAATCCTTTCAAGAAATCAATTAATCCGACCACAATCATCAAGCAAAAATCCGGCCATAAGCAATTAATTAATTCGGCCATAAAAAATCAATTAATTCGTATGCAAATAAATAATTAATTCATACACAAATAATTCATACGTAAACAGAAAAGAGGAGGAAAAATTACCTTGGTACTTGCTGGGGAAAAACAACTCGGAGCTCAGATTGAGAGCGACTTGAAGAAACGGAGTGCTGGAGATGAGGAAGCCCGAGGTTGAAGGAAGAAGAAGAGAGGAGGAAGGGAGTTGCGGCTGCAACCCTAGAATTTGAGAGAGAGGGGAGAATGAGGGAAATCAGAAATATTTTCAACATTAAATATGTGGTATGGATCGTAATTATCAAAGGACACTGAGGTTATTTTTGTCCAAATAAATGAGCCCCCTCCATCCCGCAATTGGCCCTTTTCCTCATCTTGCCAATGGCAAAATTCGGCCCATTCCCTTACCACCTATTTTCCTGGGTTGGCCACCCAAATTTTAAGATTTTCATTGGTTGAATGGTGTTTACCAAACACCATTCAACCCATTTCAGTTTGGGAATGCTGGGTTGGGTACCCAACCCAGACTCCCAAATAGGCACTAAGAGTACCTTAAGGTTGCTAGATTAATTAGGGTTTGTTAATAAAAGTACCTTTAAAAAACTTGTTGCAGGTGGTAAGGAGGGAACCTAAGAGTACCTGGTTGCTATAGCTTCTCCACAAATCAGGAACAAATATCTCTAAATCAATGATCAATTAATACTTGAATCGTAACCTTATATTTTCCTTTGCTAGGACTTTTTATCACATTTAATCACACAATCAATCTCTGGACTGTGTCCATTTTAATTACACTATTTTCGTTATTATTTTATCAATCATTTTCCAAACAAACCCCTATTTTTACTCTTATACATTGATCATCATTTTAAACCGGAATTTATTCCATTGTCTCGGTGGAACAAACTTCTTTATCACATTTGATCACACAATCAATCTCTGGACTGTGTCCATTTTAATTACACTATTTTCGTTATTATTTTATCAATCATTTTCCAAACAACCCCCTATTTTTACTCTTATACATTGATCATCATTTTAAACCGAAATTTATTCCATTGTCTCGGTGGAACGAACTTCTTATCACTGTGCACAATTCATTTTGTTTATCAGTACTAAGTCGTATTTGATTATTATTTGACAGATTTGGCAGCAGATCAAATTTTTGGCGCCTTTACTAGGGACAATTGGTAAACTAATTTTCGGGTTTTTTTGTGTATGACTAGGTCAACCAATTCATAATTATTACTATATAATCCTTAGATTACAAGAATTGAGGCCAAGATAAGGAAACGAACCAAGAAGTCCAGTTTAGAAAAAGAGCAACCAGAACATTCTGAGCCATCAGAATCAGGTTCCTCAACAGGTTCTAATATTCACGAAGTAGACGATATTAGTCTAGCCCTAGACTTAGGCCAAGAAGATCGCGAAGAACCAATTCATCCCAATCGAGCAAAAATTATGGATGCAAATTCAAATAGAACTCTAAGAGAGCTCAATTCAAGACCAGAATAGACTATTCCTTCATGAATTAATTACCAGCAAGTGGCAAATGATTGGACGATAAAAACAAATGTCATCTAAGCATTGAAAAAATTTCATGGTTTATCTAATGAAAATCCTTAACTCTCATTTGCTGGAACTAAATTGAAAATGTGATTCATTGAAACCACCAGATGTGTAAATAGAGAGAGCAAAGTTGAGAGTGTTTCCTTAGACACTAGAGCACACTAGAGGATGATGCAAAGAGTTGGTTTGTCAGCCTACCTACTTACACCATTACAAGATGGGCTGAAATGTCGGATGCATTTTTGAAGAAGTACTTCCTAACCAGCAAAGTAGGAGCATCAAGGAAAAATTTAGTTGCTATCCAACAACTAAATGATGAGAGCTTTGGAGAGTATTTCGAACAATTCAAGATGATGCAAGCTATTTATCCTTCATATGGAGTAACAGATAAGTCATTGATTAAATACTTCTATAATGGTATGAAGCGAAGTGACAAGGAAAAATTGGATGCAGCAAGTGGTGGAGCTATAATGGATTTGACTCCAGTAATAGCAAAGGAGTTGATAAAAACCATGGCCAATAACTGTTCAGAAAATAGAAGTTCTGAAAGAACTAATCCAGTAAAAGAGGTTGGTGTATCATCAATGGAAAATAGATTGATTCAAATGAATAATATGCTACTCGATTTTGGTAGGGAATTCTCAGCAGGTTAAAGCATGTGGACTTTATTGGCAAACATGACATCCAACTCATACTTGTCTAATTCTGCAAGATGGAGAACAAATTAATGCGTTGATGGGGTTCAATCAAGGACAAAATAAGATGAATAATCCTTATTCAAATGTTTACAACCCAGCTTGGAAACAACACCCCAGCTTCAGTTGGAATCAGCAACCTCAACCTCCATTTAACCTACAGAACTTCCAACCCAGACCTCCCCAAAATCAATAGCAAAGCCCTGCCCTGCCCAACCAATCAATCTCAGTCATCTAACTATCCATTTGAGGAGCTTATGAAATAATTTGCCTTGACCACACAAGCTAATATTGCACACACTCAAGCAAGCATGATGAATCTTGAAAAAATAAATAACACAGTTGGCTACAAGTCTCAACAAGAAAGAGAATGAAGGCAAACTACCTTTCATGATTGAAGATAACCCTAAACATAATGTCAGTGCAATGGAGCTGAGAAGTGGGGAAAATTTGCTAACCGGGCAAGGCCTTGTTCTAGGCCAGGACTTAGGTATTCCTGCACTAGAACTAGAAGCTAAGATTTCACAACCAGAACCAGCACTAACCAAAACCATTACAGAGATACCTGTGCAACAGAAAGTGAAGGTAACCCCGCCACCTTTCCCTGAAAGGTCTACCAAGACCAGAAAGGAGAATGATGACAGGGAGATTTTTAATATTCTTAGCAATGTCTTTATTAATATCCCTTTACTTAATGCAATCGCTTTTATTCCTAGATATTAATGTTACAGCATTAATGCCAATGGGATTTTTTACATCTTATTGGCAGTGGATTATGTATCTAAATAGGTGGAGGCAAAATCTACCAGAACTGATGATGCCAAAATAGTGGTCGATTTCTTAAAAACTAACATTTTGAATAGATTTGGTATCCCTAGAGCCATCATAAGTGATAGGGGTACCCATTTTTGTAATAGAATTGTTGCTTATATATTTAGGAAATACCACATTACACACAGAGTGTCAACGACTAATCATCCCCAAAAAAATGGGCAAGTAGAGGTGTCAAACAGAGAAATCAAATCCATCTTAAGCAAGACTGTCAACCCAGAAAGGAAGGATTGGAGCCAAAGGCATGATGATGCTCTTTGGGCACACCGTACTGCCTACAATACACCAATAGGGATGACTCCCTATAAGATGGTGTATGGAAAATCTTGCCATCTGCCAGTGGAGATGGAGTATAAAGCCTACTAGGCAATAAAGCATTGTAACATGGAGATGGACAAGGTAGGAATAAAGAAGAAGCTGCAAATACATAAGATAGAAGAACTTAGAAATGATGCATATGACAACTCTCTAATCTTCAAGGCCAAGACTAAGGCCTACCATGACAAGATGATCTCAAAGAAGACACTTTCTATGGGAAAAATAGTTTTGTTATTTAGTTCTTGATTCAAACTCTTTCCTAGTAAGCTTAACTTTAGATGGGAAGGACCATTTTTCATAACTAACATCTATCCCCATGGTCCAGCGGATATATAGAATTTGAAGACAGTAAAGGAATTCAAAGTGAACAAATAGAGGGTCAAACCATCATATGAAGGATTCCAACCGAAAACATTGGAAGAAGATAGGTCGGGAGAGCCACTAGAGATTGAGTGAAGATTGATTCATAATATCGAGCTCAAGACAATAAAAAAGAGCGCTGCATGGGAGGCAACCCATGTTTCAATTTCTGTTTACTTTCAATTTCAATAAAATTGATCATTTTTCTAGATGAGAACTCATATTTCTAAATTATTTCTCATTTCAGAAGTAGAGAAGGTTGACAGTCTGAAGAAAAACCTAATTCTAGGCCTAAAATAAGGATGAAGGCGAACTTGCAGAGTAGTTTGAAGCACACCCAAGTCTAGGACAAGAATAAGCACCAGATCAAACTAGACCAGAATAATCTAGGATTTCAGTAACTTCCTAGAGAAATTAGGCCCATCTACTCATTCTCCACCTCTCGATGCTTAAATCCCCATGTGTACTCTTTTCATTTTTGTTTTTTGTCTTTATGCAAGTGATTTTTGTGTGTTTGTTCCAATCCTACACATTGAGGACAATGTTTCTTCTAAGTGTGAGGGAGGGTTTTTGTGATTTGTGATTTTTTGTGTTACTTTTCTTGTTTTAATTCGAGTCAGTCCTTACTTTTTCTTCAAGTCTGTATATATTTTTTTGAAATTTTGCTTAGTTTTTGTTTTTATGCATGGATTTGAAACCCCCATGTGATTAGGCCAGCATGGAAATTTTGACCTTAAGACCAGAATTGAGCATTTACACATCAGAAGATATGAATGAGAATTACCAACTTGCTCTTATAATTGTTTGCTGAATGAGTTTCAATGGTAATCACAATTATCCTAAGTGAGAATTTGAGCTTCATGCCATTCATTCTTGAGTGTATCTGTGTATTGTATGGTATTTTATAGTCTTGCATCATACTGTAGGTGAATGCACCATTAGACATGAGAAAGAAACAATATGCTAGAAGCCCTCTTTTGATCAGTTTGAGTCATTTTCAAGCCTACCTAATTTTTATCCATTGCTAGCCCATTTTGAGCTTACATTACACCTTTCTTTTAATTGTCATGTTTCAGCCTGCCACTATTATCTATGTACTATCTTTAGCAGGAAAATGAACATATCTTGATTAGGTTATGAATTTGGGTAGTGGATACATTTGGGTACTGGGTTAAATTGCTAAGTCTAGACCCTGAAGAATCTTCTATTAGGTTTGGTTTGTGAGTTGCAAATGATGTTTTGATCTGGGTGGAAAAGGAAATGTTTGGAAATCATTGATGAAAATAATGTGTATCAATCTCTTCTTCTCTATGAAAAAAAAAGGGAAAAAAAGAAAAGAAGAAGATCCTTTTGTGAGAATAATGAATAAGTGTGGGGTTTTCACTAAGGAATTCTAGGCAGAAACTGAAATTTTGATAAAGAGTTACAAAATCAGTTGAAAACTCTTACTCTAGGCCTAGAAAGTCCTTAAGTATTTTTGATGTCAGAACTAGGTTGATGATATATGAATTAAAAGAATTCTGGTTTTAAAGACTAATTGATTATTGAATCTTGAAACCTGTCCAGTTCTAGGAATAGAATGAAAGAGATGAAACAGATGGGGTAGTGGAATTTGTTGTTAAGGAATTAAATGGAACCAAATATTTTTTAGTTTATTTTCTAGAATTTTGGTTCATCACTGCTGGATTCTCACTTGCCTGCTAGAGATTTATTTTGTTCTAATCAAACACCTTCCACTTTTGTTTAACGTGTTCTTGTTCTCCATACCCTATCTAAGCCCACTTTTTGAAAGTCCTCTTGATTGCTAGATTACTCATGTGTGTGTAAATCTGTCATGCAGATGAAATGCAAGCCCAATCAATGCCTGAATGTACGTGATAATTGCTATTATAGGTAATCAACAAGTTTAGCTATGTGATCAATGCATATGATGTTCTGCATTTTGTGTTGTATTTTCTTGTTGGTTCTGGTCATCGTAGAGAGAGAGAGGGGGGGGGGAGGCTTGAACTTTTGATGAATATCTCTATCTATTTATGTGTTTTTAGATAGAGATTATACTGATTATGTGACATTTTCTCATCTTTATGCAGAATTGAAGATTCAAAGAAGATAGAGAAGAAAGTTGCTAAAAATACCATTTTTGCTGATGAAGAGGTTATTCCTGCCCTAGGAGGAATTCAGGAGTTCAAACGAAAGCAGTGGAGAATCAGGAAAAGAGTCAAAACGCAGTGTTTTAGGGAAAAGCAAGGTAGACGCGTTCTGGACTCTTTTCAAACGTCTGGATAAGATCATAAGAGGATGAGAGAGATCTCCCGAGAGATCCGGATCAGAACAGCTTCCAATTTCAAAATTTAGGAGATAATTACAGGAGAAAAATATTATTTAATCTCTCCCTTAATTCTCAGAATTCGGATCTTGGGAATTATGCTTTTTATTTTCTTTTAGTTCAGCTTCAAACTTGCTCTTGTCGTCTTCTTGCATAGAAAATGAGATGCTTATGCAATTTTGTAATTTTCCTTTAATCGTTAATTATGTTTAATTCTAGCTAAATTTCTCTTTCCTAGTGAAGGCAATGAAAGTTTATGGTTCAGTTTAATTGTGAGATCTAATTATTTATTATAGTTTTTTGTATTTTTGTTCATCCATTCATTGATTTAATGCCACATTGTTCATGTTCGGTTTAAGTCTGATCATCTTAATCTTTAATTCGAATAGTTACAGTAGTTCTTGAGGGCTGCAGATTACAAAGCCCGAAGGATAAGCAAACATCAAGATGGATCACAGTTCAAGGCTCTTTGAGACTAGAGTGAATGCATGATTAGGTCTAAAGGCCATAAGAGTACCTTAGCCTTGGTCTAGAATTAGTCTTTCCCTGATTTTATCAATTTGTCTAGCTAAAGCTTATAAGAGTACTTTAAGGTTGCTAGGTTAATTAGGGTTTCTTAATAAGAGTATGATACACGCATGGCCACACCCGCTTTTGGACACCTTATCGGAGGCCGGAAGACATGCGCGGAGGCGGCACAGATCCTACACGAAGCCGCGAAGCCATTGAAACACAAGCTCTTAACAACATGCCGTTAAGGAATGCCTTGGCTTAACGGTAAGAAAATATTCCAATTTTGAAAATTCATGCCGTAGCTAATGACATGTCGCTAAGGCCTTAGCGGCATGATGCTAGCCACCGAGAAGGGACGCTAAGCTTTTTTTTGGAAGGGGTTTTTAAGGGTAAACTTGTCATAAATGCCCATTTTTGTAACTTAGTATAAATAGGATTTTTGTCCTCATTTTGTAACTTAGCTTGTAGTTTGATGAAACTTAGTCGAGTGCTTTAGCCTCCTAACTCTCATTATAAGCTCTCTTGGTTCTTATCTATTTGGTTTGGAATGCCATTGATTTGAGTCAAGTAAAAATATTAAAATTTCCATATTGTTGTGTCATATTTGTGTTGCACATTTATTTGTGAATTTCAACATCAAAAGGCCAAAAACAAGAACCTTAATCCGCACGATTAAGTTACTCCTTTTCGTCCTCGTGTGTATTGAAGTTGTGTGATTGTGTTTCCTTTCTCCTTGTGTCAAGCATACCGATCTCCTAACTTGAACTAGATCCTTTTTTCTCAAGAAACAATCTCTCACGGATCTCTCACCATAAATCCCTCCTATTGGCTGCGCAATCTCCATCATCCTTTTAAGAGAGAACCATGACCGTATCAGAGCTACTTGTTGTAGGTGGAAAGGAGGGAACCTTAAAGTACTTGGTTGCTATAGCTTCTCCACAAATTAGGAACAAATATCTCTGAATCAATGATCAATTCATACTTGAATCGTAACCTTGTATTAGCCTTTGCTAGAACTTTTTATCACATTTGATCACACAATAAATCTCTAGACTGTGTCCATTTTAATTACAATGTTTTTGTTATTATTTTATCAATTATTTTCCAAACAAACCCCCATTTTTACTCTTATACATTATTCATTTTAAACCGAAATTTATTCCATTGTATCGTGGAACGAACTTCTTGTCATTGTGCACAATTTATTTTGTATATTAGTACTAAGTCGTATTTGATTATTATTTGACGGATTGGATAGCCGATCAGACATCCATCCTACTTGGTAAAGAATGCACATGTCTTTATGGATTGGCTGATGAGATTATCCTTGTTAAAGATGTACATGAGTTCGCTAAGATCATACTTAATCACAAACTACACGTCATCGAATAAGCAAATCATTCATATACGTCGCATTAAACTAAACTAGCCTTTCTTATTCTAAGCACAATAGTAGCAATGCTAGTGTAGGATGAGGCATGGTTACGTGATTATAAAACCTTATAGTATTCTTTGTTTCCTTGCCTTTTACATCATTTCTCTTATATTGAATGGTAGAAGCCTTCAACTTTACAAGGAAATGTAATTGGTTTTCATAACCATTAAAAAATATATGTTAAGATGGAAAATTTAAATCGTTGAAGAAACATGTGATGTGAAGGTTTTTTTATTGTAATTAGAGTTGTGGTGGGTTAGGATGATAGGCCAAAGAATATTCTAAAAGACATCGGACAATAGATTGGCTTCTCCAACGAACAACATGTTTAACAAACTACAACAAGATTTTTTTTTTGCATGAAATAAGAGCAAGGAAACCTTGTAAAGACAGAGACTTTCATGTGAAAAGTTGAATGCGTCAAGGATTATATTTTCAACATGCCCATCCAAGGTGTACTATGAAATATATTTCCCGCCTCTAAGCATTGAAATTCTCCATATCATGAACAAAACCTTAATCTATTGATCATTCCAAAAAATAACTCCTACACTTTGATCTCTTCATCATTTGTAGCAAAATTTTAACTTATGAATCACTCTATCCATGTCTTAGAATTGTAACGATTAGTAGTCCTTAATTGTAAAATACCCCTGCACTAATGATCAGTCAACATTAATCGTAACTGGAGATAGATCTTTACTAGGTTGATTTCCCTCTTTGAGTTAATCCTTTCATTTACTTTGTTTTATTTATTTAGCTGTCATTTTATTGATAGTTTAAAAACACAAACTCAAAACTCCCTTGATCGTTACTTGTTTTGTTGTTGCCTAGTTATTATTGAAGGAATACATCTTTCCTAATTCCTGTGGATGATCTTGTTATCACTATACGCAATTTATTTGTGCGTATTGGCTATAGGTTATTATTTTTTTTGACGGCTTCGACAACCGATCAGAAATTCAAGGTTAAAAATTGTAAAGCATGAGGAAGATTGTCGCAACCTTCCAAAGAGAATAAACCCTTATAGATTCCTAGGAAAATATTCTCAATCTCCGTCCAAAACTCTCATCAAACCCTTGTCTTATCCTTAACTCTTTCAATAGATTTCCTTTTCTTCCTTTGAGAAGATTCCTATCTAAAGCATTTGGGACCGTTGCTTCCACATCACCCCTCTCTCTAAATCAACTCCTCAAGCTCTCCACTGACAGTCTCAATCTCATCAAGAATTTGATCTGACACTGGTTGTTCTTACAACTATCTTAGCTGATATATTTTACGAATAGATGGATCTCGGGATATTACCAAAAGTTTCCTTACTCCACTTAGTCAGCTCCGATCCACAGTTCTTAAGATGCCAAGCTAAAGATTCCACGAAACCACGAAGCTCCGACTCAGCCCAAATAATATATTTAACTTTCTCAAAATAGGAATTCTCCCTCAACCAAGAAACCTCAAAAGCGAAAGACCTTACTAGAGGTCAACCTCACGCAATAACTTAATCAGAAAGAGAGAATGGTCGGACCCAAAACGCGAAAGATATTTCATAGCAGTCTCAAGGAAGCACTCACGGAAATGCTCATTTGTCGTCCCCTTATCAATCCATTCTAGAATAGTCTCATTGCCTTTTTAGTTATTGCACCATGTATATTTAGGGCTAAAGAATCCTAAATTCAGTAAATCGCACTCATTAAACGCACAAGGGAGCACATCCATAACACTAAAATCTCTCTCCAAACTGCCTAACTTCTCATGGGGCCCACAAGACCTAATTGAAATCTCCCGCATAAATCTAGGGGAGTTGACTATGACCTTTGCTATTCTTAAGAAGATACCACGTCTTATATTTTCCCTCAGAATGTGGCCAACCGTAAACACCCGTAAGATGCCACGATGGGACAATTATGGATCACGATTAAGGATGTTCACAACAATGTCATGTCTACATAATAAAATAAGGTCACCTCTTCTAGTGTCACCCTCACAATCCACATCAAACAAGTAAGGAAAACAAGGTCTAAGAACTTTAAAACTAACAACTTAGAGAAGTTTTCAACTAAGTGAAGGTTCCCAACCTCTTGGCAGTTCCAGACTAAGAGACTCATGGTTGGGGGCAACGCCTAGAAACTTCTACCAAAATAGAATCAACACCCTCATCCCATTGTCGGTGAAGGGTCACCTAAGTCATTCTTATCCAAACCTTCAACACCCCTCTTACAAGTAACCTTACTCTTAGGACGAGGACCAACGCTATCCTTCCAAAATATGGCCACCGTCTTGCGAGCAGTCCTAACCAATCTCCCAAATCTAGCCACCAAAGGGCTTCTATTACAACCTGCCACAACATCCACATGTCTCTAAGCTTCTTCCAAAATTCAATCACTATCAATACTCTCGCTCTCCTCCACAATATCAGAAGGGAGGTGGGTAAACTCTTCGGGATCTAATTTTTCTTCGAGATCAGATTTATCAACCGAGCCATAATAGGCCCTTGAACCACCCACAACAACCCTCTCACCCTCCTGATCCTGCCCCAGCTCTCTACTGCCCAACACAGCCAGGTTAGGCAAATTCAACCTACCAAAAGTCGCATTGGGCCCAAAAGACCCAACTGGCCTAGCCTCATGCTCCCTTCCAGCATCCGCCTCCGGCCAGCCAAAAAATGGTCCACTAGGCACAACGCTAGGCATCAGACCCCCAACAACCCAAGAGTAGGTCGCCATCCAAGAAGGCCTGAGTCTCTCACAAAACCAGGTGGGCTAGACAAGGGAAAGCCCACATTCTCCCTACCCATCTGTGACCCAGACTCATTCTCCCTCTCGTTCCCTCCTATGATCCTCCAATCAAGTCCAACTGGACTCTGCCCACTAGCCACCTCATTTCCTTTGCCGGCCATGCTCGCTTAGGTCAAAGAAAAAGTCTTAACAAACTCAAGCTAATGAGCCTCCAAATAACCAACCCACTAACTCCATTATCATGCTTCTCTCCCACCTCGATAACCACTTTCTGTAACTTCTCCATCACTTAGTCTATAACTGAGGCTGCTCCACTTCCTCTACCCTCCATCTCTGTAGAGCCACTACCTTGCTAGAATAATCACCCTAGTAACCACCGCAACTAGTCTAGAGTCAGTATTGCTCACATGGATAACACTATGAGTCTCCTTAAGGGTGCTAGGATCGGCCATCCAAGCTATGCTCTGAGTTGAGGCGAAAAGGGTTGCTGATATGATCCTAGGTGCGTAGGATGCATAACACGTGTTTGTGATCTAGTTCAAGGTCTGGATTTTGTTACGAAAGATATTCCTCAAATAAATATGCTTTAGACTTAGAATAAAGCACACCATTACTGAAGTCATAATCATATAGATCAATGATATGAGAATATTCAAACAAATCGATGCTAAAGAAGAAAGTCGCATCATACCTTGGCTGCTATGAGTAGCCAAACTAGGCTTCTCTTTAGCATGGCGCTCATTCCTTCCGATTTGCAGCGAGGTAAGGTTTCCTCCTTCTCGAACTTCATGACAAGCTGCCTGCGTATAAGAAGAAATAACAACAGGAGACGATTCAAACGAGTTAGGGTTAGGAGTATCAATGCGTCATGGCCAAAAATCAAAGGGTTTTTGGCGACTTGCGCCAAAATGGTTTTTGCACACAACCAATGCGTTCCTCACTCATTTTCATAAGGATTGTTTTGAATTTCTTTTCTCAACCCATGCTCACTCTTTTCACGAGGGCTGTTTAGATACTCTTTTTCTTTTCGCTCAAGTTTCTTCATAATCTCATGTTCAGCATATGATTTTGCTAACCATTGTAGGTCCTCAAAGACCTCAATCAGTGCCAAAGGTGCAAGGGTGAAGTTTACACCATCTTTTTTCTTGCTTGTATCAATTCTTCCTCTGTTCGTGATAGGCACTCCGATCGAATTGCCACGGTCGACCAAGTAATATATGACTTAACTGCATTGACATGACATTACAGATAATTTCATCCTTGTACTTCCCAATGGAGAACGCAACTAAGACTTTCATTATCACCTTCAAACCGTTTCCATCGTTCTTCTATTGTAAGTGATAACAATACCCCTAACAACAAGGGCATTTTCATCTTATACCCTGCGGTGGGGGAAAAAGCTGTCACTACCGCCCCGACAGCTTCGGGGCTATCGCCTCTGGGATGGTCGACATCAGCGAGGGGGTCCCACACATCACACTGTCACGACACAGGGCGTTATTCCATCCCAGGCCAAGCTAGGCATCTTGAGAGGAGCGTGGGCGTTGCCTTGCCTAGGTAACGCCTACCCCCCATATGTATACCTAACACAGCGATAATGTATTCCATCAGTGAGGCACTCTAACCCCCCCCCCCCCCCCTGACGGGAGCGCTAGCACCTTGTGACCGAGATCACTCAGAAATGCCCCATTTTTGCCTATAAATACCTCCGCCACAAAGGAGGAAGGTAAGCCTAAGATTGCTAGCCAAAGCTTTGCTATTTTACACAATCACTACTGACTTAAGCATCGGAGTATTTACGCCGGAGACCCCCTCCGACGCTGTGCAGGTACATTGGACGCCGTGGACAGTCGACCTCAAGACTCATAATCCTCTGCTACCCTTCAGCGAATAGTCCGAATCTTATCAAATTGGTGCTTTCATTGAGAGCTTTGGTTCTATTAAGTGAGCATCCTTAATAGCCAAGCTCTGTTCTCTTAAAATTCGAAGGATTATGGAGTCCGACTCAGATCCTGCACTGTCCCAGTCTTCTAGCCTCCCATTTTCTACTCGTAGGTGACTCTTCGCTTTCGCCACCACTGACGCTTACATCACGGTGCAAGAAGTTCCACCGGGCATGTCGGATCCCCCTTTTGAGCAAGTGGCGGGAACATTTGCATCTCAGGCATATACTCCTCTATCTCAGATGCCAGGACCTAGTTACTCTATTTCCCATTCAAGGGCACCCGTGGTAGACGGTGCAGGCAATCCTCTCGCGAATTCAATATCTGCTCTTCGAGCCCAGCTAGATCAGCTGACAGAACTAGCTGCAGGATTTACGCCTCATGTTTCGGGACCTAGCGTGCCTTCTCATATAGTCTTTACTCCATCCATCGTCGTCGATCGACCACTATCACCTCGACAGTCTAGAGGTTTTCCGTTATCCCTACCTTTGACATCAGCCCCTATCGGAGTCATGCAACTCGCGCATAGACACGTCGAACCGTCTGAGCAGCATAGGAGGGAAGCTCCTGTTATTGAAGGGGAACGATGGGACGGTGAATATAGAGATCATTGGGATAACAGGCGAGAGGAGATGTTCAGGGACCCATCTCCCAGGCATAGTGAGAGATCGAGTAGCAGAAGGCATCGAACTCGAACGCCAAGAAGTCGCAGCCGATCTCCCAGGTGGCATCGTGAGTATGATTTTTGAGCTCAAAGGCAGCTCAATGAGCCCTCCCCCTCGTCAACCGCAGGGGATTCCTGATGATAACAATGGTCACCCATTCAGCCACCGTGTCAGGCATCACCGGGTCAATCGGTATGTAAAACTCCCTGTGGAATCATATGATGGCACAAAGGATCCTATTTCTCATCTTAATAAGGTGAAGGATTTTGTACAGTTTCAAACTCACAGTGACGCTGCGTTATGTCAAATCTTTATAATGACGCTATCTGGGGTAGCGCGTCTTTGGTTCGAGGGACTTCCGGCAGGGTCCATTGATAATTTTTCCCAACTGGAAGCTAAATTTTAGAGCCGGTTCAGCACGGTTGTTCCTATTAGGAAATCTACGGTGGCACTATTTGATATTCATCGAAAGCCACAAGAGTCCTTGAAGGAGTTTTTGAGTCATTTTGATCTGGAGATGTCGCTAACGCCAGGGGTCACCATTGACTTCGCTGTCGAGGCTTTGAAGCGTAATTGCCGTTACGGGAAGTTACGAGATACTTTAATGGTGGACCCGCCATTAACACTAGATGCGTTAAGGCTGAAAGCCCACAATTACGCGAGAATGGAGGAAGAAGAGAATAGGGAACGAATCTAGAATGTATCCCAAGATACTCATCCAGCTCCTAACGTCTGCGTTAGCGCAACTCCAGATACGCAGCCAACTGATGATTATGGGCAACGAAAGGACCACATCCCTAGAGCCTCAAATCGGCAAAGGGGTAACTTCTCGAGGGGAAGATTTGGGAATTCTCCTACTAGGAGGCAAGCGGATGCACCCAAGGGGCGAATATACGACCCTGACCTCCCTTCCCTCATACTCCCAAGAGCAGAAATTTTAGCGATAGTTCAGCAGCGAAACCTGCCTATTCGCTACCCAGCTCATGTGAAGCCAGGAGTAATTATAGGAGGAAGGGAAAATGCATTCTGCAAGTTCCATAAAGTCAAGGGACATTCCATGGATGTGTGCAGAGAGCTGAAATTAGCGATAGAGTGCCTGGTTGAGGAGGGCTACCTCAGGGAATTCGCCACTAAAATAAGGGAGGAGGTTAGGAACAAACCAGCAGATAAGACGACTGGCGATAGGCAGGCGCCCTCTTACGCCACAGGAGCCAACTCCATCCCTATCGGCAGAAATAAAGAAACATTTGTGGTTAGTGAGGATGATGTTCCTATGATCAATATTATAGCAGGAGGCGCTCCGTATTTTGAGGAACCCGCGGCGTCAGCACCCGCAGCTGGTGACAAACGAAAGAGAGAAAACGGGTTAGTAAAAAGCGAAGCAATAGGTGCGTTAGACCGAATGGTGCTGTCGTTCTTCGAAGAGGATGAGAAAGGCGTTGTTTATCCATACAACGATGCGCTAGTAGTCACACCCGTTATCGGTAATCATGGAGTCAGGAGAACCTTTGTTGACAATGGAAGTGTCGTCAACCTGTTCTCGCTCGAAGCATACAACCTAATGAAGCGTCCCGACAGTGAGCTAACGCCTTGTAAAAAACCAATAATGGGAGTAGACAGGGTCCCAATCCCGGTGGCAGGAGTTACGACGCTACCAGTATACTTTAGAGAGGATGCGTCCAAGCGATCGGAGGAATTGTTGTTCCTGGTTGTAGACCTGTCATTGCCTTACAACGCCATACTCGGGCGGCCATACCTCAACCGCTTTGGAGCTGCGATATCACAAAAATATCTAAAGATGAAATACCCTTCGTGGAATGGAGTGGTCTCGATCAAAGGGGACAAGAAGTTAGCTGCCGAGTGCTATTAACTTATGACCTAAAAGAGTTGCGATCGTTACGTATGCGTAGTGGATAATCCCTTCGAGGATAGAGAGGAAAAGCGTACTCAGCCAGTAGACAACATGAGGACAATTCCCGTTAGCGGGATCGAAGAGGCGAATTTTCTAGTTAGCGAAAAACTAAATGCAGAAGAAAGTGCACAGTTAGCTCGATTATTGAACAAATGTAAAGGAGAATTCGCGTGGAAACCGGCAGATATGCTTGGAATCTCGTGAGCAACAGAAGAACACCGACTCAACGTTAACCCTAACGCCAAGCCTGTTCAGCAGAAGCGGCGAGCTTTCTTTCCAGAAAAGATGATAGCCATCGAGAAAGAAATATTAAAACTCATGGATGCTGGCTTCATCCGAGAAGTCCAGTACCCAACGTGGTTGGCTAACCCTGTCCTAGTCCCAAAACCTAACGGAGATTGGCGCATATGTATTGACTTCACTGATTTGAACGACGCCTGTCCCAAAGACTGCTATCCTCTTCCTCGAATCGATCAGTTGGTCGACCAAACCGCGAGGTATGCCTATCTAAGCTCGTTGGATGCTAACTCGGGATATCACCAAATTCCCATGGCCGTAGAGGACGAAGAAAAAACTGCTTTCATAACACCAAGGGCCACCTATTGCTACACAGCAATGCCGTTTGGATTGAAAAACGTCGGGGCAACATCCAGCGCATGGCAAATAAAGTTTTTGAGAAGAAGATTGGGGAAAAGGTGGAGGCCTACGTGGATGATATACTTGTCAAAAGTTGAAGCTTTGAGGACCATGTGGCTGATTTAGAAGAAGTCTTCGACGTGGAGAGAATACAAGATGAAGTTGAACCCCCGAAAATGCATGTTTGCGTTTCAAACAGGCAAATTCTTAAGCTACGTGGTCAGCCAGAAAGGCATCCAGCCCAACCCTTCGAAAGTAAAAGTAATTCAGGACATGATATCTCCGCGAACCGTCAAAGAAGTGCAAAAACTCACAGGACGCATCATTGCGTTAGGACGGTTTATCTCCAAACAAGGCGAAAGGTGCCTACCCTTCTTCAAAGTCATTCGCAGGAGAGCCCCCTTTGGGTGGAAGGAAGAATGTGAAGAAGCGTTTGCCGGCATAAAAGCCTACCTCTCGTCTGACCTGGTGTTGACAAGACCTGAACCAGGCGACGCCTTATACTTGTATCTAGGTGTCGCCGACGAGGTGGTTAGTGTTGTCCTTGTACGAAGTGATAGACATGTTCATCGCCCTGTATTCTTTGTCAGTCACATACTGAAGGATGCCGAGTTGCGATACACTCACATTGAGAAAGTAACATTTTCCCTCGTGCAGGCAACACGAAAGATGGATCGATACTTCCAAGCTCATCCTATAGTAGTACTCACTGATCAACCGTTGGGGAAAATTCTTAGGAAACCTGAGTCCTCAGGAAGAATGCTGATTTGGGCAATCGAACTTGAGCAGTATGGGTTGCAATATAAGGCCAGACCGTCCATCAAAGCCCAAGCGTTATCAAACTTCATAGCAGAATGCACATTTACACAAGGGCTACCGGTGGACCCACCGGAAGGGGAAGCGGGAGACTCAAATCTCCTGTCCCCGGACACTTACAGCGATACATGGATCATCCACGTGGACGGAGCTAAAAATCAAGAGTTAGCTGGCGCTGGAATTTTCATGATTGGACCTGATGACATACAGATGCGCTATGCCATTAGAATTTTGCAGCCGCTATCCAACAACCTCGCTGAGTACGAAGCGTTACTGGCCGGACTCAGAATAGGCAACAATTTCTTCATTGAAGCTACGCGCAATGCAGGAACAATGCGTGATCCGCAACTAAAGATATGGGGGGCTCTAAACTAATAATAGATCAAGTCTTGGGAAATTCCCAAGCCCGAGAACCCATCATGATCCAATACCTTGCAAAGGTAAAACGTGAGCTAATAGAGACACAGAGAAAAGGCATTCAAGTATGCTTCGAGCATATTCCTCGAGAAGACAATAGTGAGGCTGATAATCTAGCTAAAATGGCAGCTAACCCGACAGCCTCCATACCCAAAGATGTGCACTACAGTGAGATACCAGTGCCCTCTTTCATGGAAGAACAAGTGTCTCTTTGTGTGGAAGAAGTGTTGAATGATTGGAGAGTCCCTGTTATGAAATATTTGAAACATGATGAGCTGCCAGTAGATATCACCGAAAAGAGGAAAATTTTGAAACAAACGGCACGGTGCACATACTAAAATGGGGAGTTGATTCGAAAATGCTTCTCTCATCCAGTTGCGAGAAATCCACGAAGGAATATGCGGCATGCACGTGGCTGGTGACACCCTAGCGGCACAGGTCTTTCGTTCAGGATTTTACTAGCCCACCATTTGCAAAGACTGTCACAACTTTGTAAAATCTTGTCAGAAATGTCAAGAATACGCCAAGATCCCTCGAAGACCAGCCGTGCAAATTTCAGAAATTGTCGCCCCGTGCCCGTTTTCCAAATGGGGAATTGATATCTTAGGCCCGTTTTCAAAAGCCAGGCCCCAACTAAAATTTATGGTCATGGCGGTAGATTATTTCACGAAATGGGCAGAAGCAGAGGCGGTAGCCAACATTACGACGGAAAAAATTTGGAACTTCTTTAAATATCAAGTCATAATGCGATTTGGGGTACCTCGCATATTGGTCAGCGACAATGGAACACAATTCACAAGCCAATTTTTCAGAAATCAGTGCGCGGAATTCCAGATCGAACAAAGATTCTCTTCTATAGCACACCCGCAAACCAACGGTCAGGCTGAAGTGACCAATCGTAGTATCCTCAGTGGCATCAAGAGGAACCTAGTGATATGGTTCCTAATTCGGAAACCTTCATACTGATGGATCGTTGCTCAGCGACAAGGATTTGAATGCGGAAAACTTGACTTGTTGGAAACTCCAACCCTCCTAAGCGCGATGCCTAGGCAACCTGGATGAAATCCTTCGAGGATCTTCAATAGAACTTGGTGATATGGTTCCTAATTCAGAAACCTTCCTAGTGATGGATCGTTGCTCAGCGACAAGGATTTGAATGCGGAAAACTTGACTCGTTGGAAACTCTAACCCTCCTAAGCGCGATGCCTAGGCAACCTGGACGAAATCCTTCGAGGATCTTCAATAGAACTCGAACCCTCCTAGGTGCAATACCTAGACAACCCCGACAAAACTAAGGAATGGATGATAGACTTCGTGTTTTACTTGAGGCTAGACGCAACTTATCAAACCGGGTATAGAACAAGGATCTTGAGAGATCAACTGAAGAAGACTCTTCTGGTTTTGTTTATCAAATATCAACTGAAGAAACAAAGAGGCGGCTCTCCCTTTTTATGGAAAGAAATCCGCCAAACCCTACTTAGTAGTTCTCTTGCGCTTAACTACTTAAAAGCGCTCCTAATTATTTATCTACTTAATAATAAAATCCACCTAGATAAATAATAGTCAAGCAACTTAAAATAAAGTCAATCCAGGTCCTGGTCAAGTCAAAGTCCGGTCAGAGTGACCAATGCTTGAGTCGGATCCGCTGGAGGCCCGTTGGGCTTTATTTCTGCACACGCTGAGTAGAACAAGGCGTTCTCTCAACTCCCTCGGGCGAATTGGATGAAATTTGGAAAGAGTACTTATAAGACACATATCTCACCATGGTCCAAAGATAGTGCGGGGAAATATTCGTCCATCGTCAAAAGGCTCGAAGGTGGCTTTCGCCGGCAGTATGGTACTTTGAGTGAGGCGTTCTCCCTAACCTTTGATGCGATTGAGCTGGCACTTGGTAGGCATGTTCCTGGTGATTTATAAATACATCCTGTCTTATCGGAATATTTCTTACATCAAAATATGGGCTAGAGGTCCGACTTGGCCCATGGTGGCCTTGGTGGTGCCTCGGTTGTGGCGTGCACGAGTGTGACGAGGCGCGGCTGGGGCGCGCGCAGGCTGGCTGAGTCCAATGAGGCTTCAGCCTTTAGCTCCTCATGGATCAGGGTGCTTAGCCTCTCTTGTAGGGTCCTCGCGTGCGAGCGTGTGATGTCGCCTGCGGGCGGCAAGGGCACGGGTGCGGTAGATGCGGCTGGACTCCTAGTCTGGCTCGTATCATCCCCTCCCTCTTCAAATGGATTCGTCCTCGAATCCAAATCAGCATCAGCATCATCACCTATTTCAAACAGACGCAAATCAGTAATATTAAAAGTATCATGTACCGAACCATACTCACTAGGTAGATCCAAACGATAAGCATTATCGTTGATCTTCTCAACCACTTGGAACGGTCCATCTCCTCGAGGTGAAAGTTTTCCTTGTCTCTTTTCAGGGAATCGTTGACGCCTTAGGTGTAGCCACACCCAATCGCCAACCTGAAAAGAAACAATCTTTCGGCCATCATAGCGCTTGCGCACAAGGCGTGCGTTAGCCTTCTCAATGTTGTGCTTCGCCTTAGCGTGCATTTGCTGGACAAGATCCGCACGCTGCTATCCATCTAAACTACCTATATCACTCAAAGATAGAGGTGTTAAATCAAGTGGAGTAATAGGATTAAATCCATAAACAACCTCAAATGGCGAGCAATTAGTAGTGGAGTGAATTGCTCGGTTATATGCGAATTCAACAAAAGGCAAGTTATCCGTCCACTTGGACGTGTGTTTTGTGACTAGAGTGCGAAGCAATGACCCAAGCGTATGGTTAACCACCTCGGTTTGGCCGTCCGTTTGAGGGTGACAAGATGTAGAATACAACAACTTAGTCCCTAAACGACTCTACAAAATACGCCAAAAATGGCTTAAAAATTTCCCATCACGATCACTTACAATACTAACCGGCATCCCATGGAGGCGGACTACCTCCCTAAAATAAATCTTAGCAACTTTTGATGCGTCGTGTGTGTTTTTACATGGCAAAAAGTGTGCCATCTTTGAAAATCGGTCGACTACAACAAAAATGCTATCATGGTCGTCCCACGACTTAGGCAAGCCGACTACAAAGTCCATGGACACATAGGTCCAAGGGTGGGATGGCACGGGCAGTGGCATATAGGCTCCGTGGTTAGACGCATGCGATTTAGCCTTTTGGCAAACAAGACATCTAGCGACTACGCAAATAACATTACGCTTCATTTTAGGCCAATAAAAATGTATTTTCAGCATGTCAAACGTTTTAGTGACACCAAAATGACCCATGAGACCGCCACTATGTGACTCATGCACAAGTAAATCACACAATGAACAAATAGGAATACATAGGCGCTTTTGCCTAAATAAATATCCATCATGCGTAAAATATCTCACATCAGCTTGTGCATCACAGGTTTTATAAATTTCACTAAAATCCGCATCATCAGCATACATAGGGATTATCTGTGCAAACCCTGAGAATTTAACGGATAGTGAAGAGATCAAGGCATACCTGCGGGATAAGGCGTCGGCCACGACGTTATCCTTACCTTCTTTGTACTTAATGTGGTATGGAAACGCTTCCAAGAATTCCAACCACGTTGCGTGCCTTCGGTTGAGCTTATCCTGGCCCTTTAGGTACTTGAGGCTGAGATGATCCATGTGTACCACGAATTCCCTCGGCATTAGGTAGTGTTGCCATACCTCAAACGCGCGCACCAAGGCGTACAACTCCTTGTCATACGTAGGATAGCGCAACTGGGCGTCCTTGAGCTTCTCGCTGAAGAAGGCAATCGCTCGCTTCTCCTGCATCAACATGGCCCCTATTCCGATGCCACTTGCATCGCACTCGAGTTCGAAGGGTTTATCGAAGTCGGGCAAACCAAGGACAGACGCATTGGACAAACGATCCTTAAGCGCTTAGAAAGCAGCCTCCTGTGTTTCGGCCCACCTGAAAGAAACATTTTTCTTAGTTAGTTCATTAAGAGGTGCGGCTAAAGAACTAAAATCACGAATGAACCGTCGATAAAAGCTGGCTAATCCGTGGAAGGAACGGATGTCGCTTGCGGTTTTTGGTGTTGGCCACTCGCGGATCGCTCGGATCTTCTCATCATCAACCTTTACGCCCTCTCGGCCTACAAGAAAACCTAAGAAGGAAACCTGTTCTAATGCAAAAGAACACTTCGAAGGTTTAGCAAATAATTTCTCATCACGCAAGATTACAAACACTTCTCTTAAGTGCGCAACATGTTCATCAAGCGATTTAGAATAAACCAAGATGTCATCAAAATAAACGACTACAAATCTGCCTATAACATTCCTAAGCACATGATTCATTAGTCGCATAAACGTGCTAGGCGCGTTGGTTAAGCCAAACGGCATGACTAACCATTCGTACAATCCATACTTAGTCTTAAATGTCATTTTCCACTCATCACCCTCTTGCATCCTAATCTGATGGTACCCACTCATTAAATCAATTTTAGAGAACACAATGCTACCACTAAGTTCATCTAACATGTCGTCTAAACGTGGGATTGGGTGGCGATACTTTACCGTAATTTTGTTGACTGCGCGGCAGTCAACACACATCCTCCAAGAGCCGTCCTTCTTCGGCACTAGGATGACAGGAACAGCACACGGTGAGAGACTCTCTCTTATGTACCCTTTGGACAGCAGCTCGTCCACTTGGCGTTGCAACGCCTTGGTCTCCTTGGGGTTGCTTCTGTACGCGGGGCGGTTAGGTATGGAAGAGCCGGGTACAAAATCAATGCGGTACTCAATGCCGCGGATAGGGGGTAGACCGGGTGGCATCTCCTCGGGCAGCACGTCCGCGAACTCCTACAAAAGAGACTCAAGACAAGGGGACAAAGGATCCATAGGGTTAGCGTTAGTTGCGTTCAAAGAGAACGACTTAAATCGGATCAAAATAAGAGGATAAAACGAGTCCGAAGACTTTTGACCCGTCAATCCTTGCCTCACATCCCTCACACTTCCGAATATATTTAATTTCTTCGTGTGCTCACTCTTTTCACACGGGCTGTTTTGATTCCCCTTTTTCCCATTCGCATCTCTCTTTTTTTTGTCACTTTCAAACCCGAGCTCATTCTTTTCTCGGGGGTTGTTTTGACACTCAATTCTTTTATCACCCAATGGCCTAGATAGTTCAAACTCAGCGTTGGACTTCTCAAGCCATAACTGGTCCTCTAAGACCTCCTTCGTAGTAAGTGGTGCTAGGGTGTACTTGACACCATCCTTCTCCAATCGGTATTTATTGCTTCACCCTTCATGATTGGCGTTTCTGTCGAATTGCCATGGCCTTCCTAGCAACAAATGGCTGGCGTGCATGGGCACGACATCACACAGCAGCTCATCCTTATACCTCCCTATGGCAAAGGAAACTAATACTTGCTTGGTAACCTTCATGGTGTTGCCATCATTCATCCAAGAGAGGGTGTACGGCTTCGGATGTTTAACAACGGGTAAACCAAGTCTGTGTACCACAAGTGTGCTCGCACAGTTAGTACAGCTGCCATTATCAATAATCACTGAACATACCTTGGTTGCTATGATGCAACGAGTGTGAAAAAGGTTGTCACGTTGCTCCTCATCGCAAACTTCTATTTTTGGAGCGGGACTCAAGTTGCGCCGAATTACACAATTAGTTGATAAGACCATTCGTTCCTCTTCTTCACTCTCCTCTTCGGCTTCACTCTCCACATCTTCACTCTCCACATCCTCTCCTTCATCCCTATCTCTGTCCTCCTCGGAGTCTAAGTCACCATTATCCCGAATGATAACTATGCGCCGATTCGGGCATTCCCTTTGCATATGGCCACGACCATTGCACTTAAAATAAACAATCTCTCGCGAGGGCTGGCGATCAGTGGTTTGGGGTGTTTGGGAAGTAGGTTTTAGGTTGTAGGGATCACTTTAGGTGGTGTTTTGATAAAAGTAGTGGGCTTGTTCCACGACTTCTTCCAAGGTGTAGGTCTAGGGTTTTGGGTAGTGTTTAGGGTTGTGCTTGGGGTGCGGGTTTTCTTCATTCTCTCCACCATGAAAGCTAGGTGGAGTAGTTCCTCAATACTATGGTATTGCATGACCTCAACAGCATCTGCAATGTCTTTGTTCAATCCACTCAAGAAGCGCGCTATAGTAGCGCTTTCGCTTTCTACCACTTGTACCCTGGTTATGGCCATCTCCATTTCATTATAGAACTCACTAACACTCCTGGATCCTTGGGTAAGGTTCTGCAATTTAGTGTGAAGGTCTCAGTGGAAGTAGCGTGGGATAAAACGCTCCTTCATAACCCTAACCATTTCGTCCCAATTGTCAACTGGACCCATTCCTACGTGTTGCCTAGTAATGTGCAAATGATCCCACCAATGGGCAGCATACCCATAGAACTCAACAGAGGCTATCTTAACCTTTTTCTCCTCCGAATAGTTATGGCACAAGAAAATTTCCCTCATCTTGCGTTCCCAAACGAGAAACGCATCCGGGTCCTCCTTTCCTTCGAATGCGGGAACCTTTAGCTTAATTCCCGTTATCCTATCATCTACTCCTTCCTCTCCTCCTCTATGCTGCCTCGGTAGAGGTCTCCTTGGCCTAGGTATCTCTTCCCCATACTCCTCTTCCTCCTCGTACCCTTCGGCATTGGTTTCCTCCCCCGTTGGCATACCGTAGACGTAGGGTGACTCCTTCGGGTTAAGGACTTGGGTGTAACGAGTGTGTGGCTGCCTTGCACCGTGGGCAGCAGCCTCCTTCTCTTTGGTGACCTCCTTTCGCCATGCCTCTATCTCCTCAAACCTCTCGGTTAACTTGCGCATCATGGCTAGCATTTCAGCTTACGCTTGTGACTCCGTGCTCTTAGGCGAACTATCTGCCATCTGAAATCACAATAACAATAAAGAACAAGCGTAAAATTGCCCTATCTAAAGCACTCCCTCACGTGTTTAAACCCTCGTGTTTAATCACTCTAATGTGCTCACAAATCACTCAACGAAAATTCTTCTTCAATCAATCCAAGATCCGTAGACTCAAAGAATGTCAAAAGAAAAGCTTCCAATAATTTGCAAGGATAACTCAAGCGTAGAAAGAATATAGATGGGATATAATTGAAGATTACTTTGTCAACTAATCAAGCAATTATATCACAGAATAGATAGGTCATGTATCACAAGAGCTCAAAGAAAGACAAGATATTTGAACTAGTTCGGATTTGTTTTAGAACTAGGTTACTAAGTGTCCGATTTGTTTCTTTGATAACTTTTGATTGACAACTCCATTTTTGATGATTCTTGTTGCGTTGGAACACTCTTTTCTTGCTGATTTTGATTCTGTTTAGATCGCAAGGTTCCTGATTTTTCAATGCACTGAAAATTTTGAATTTCGCTTCTGTTCTATTTTTGTGCGAATTTGTGTTCTTTCTTTTGTTTTTTTTTTGTTTTTTGTGTAACTAGAAATTGCAAATACTTGAAACAAAATAAACTGACACTTTGTGGGACTTTATTTTCTGTTTTTTTTTTTTTACTCAAAGGAGATAGCAAATCAAAGGGCTTGATTTGTTACCTAAACAAGACGCAACTAGATACTAGTTTCGACTCACTAACACAATGGGGAAACAAACAAGTTTGGTATAGATTTGGCTAAGGAAGACAAAGAAACCAATCTTAACAAACGAAAACATTAATTAAAGGATAGATACCTATATGGTGAGCAGCCTTTGCTCCGCTACCAGCTGATATGGTTCCTAATTCGGAAACCTTCCTAGTGATGAATCGTTGCTCAGCGACAAGGATTTGAATGGGGAAAACTTGACTCGTTAGAAACTCCAACCCTCCTAAGCGCGATGCCTAGGCAACCTGGACGAAATCCTTCGAGGATCTTCAATAGAACTCGGACCCTCCTAGGTGCAATACCTAGACAACCCCGACGAAACTAAGGAATGGATGATAGACTTCGTGTTTTACTTGAGGCTAGACGCGGCTTATCAAACCGGGTATAAAACAAGGATCTTGAGAGATCAACTGAAGAAGACTCTTCTGGTTTTGTTTATCAAATATCAACTGAAGAAACAAAGAGGCGGCTCTCCCTTTTTATGGAAAGAAATCCGCCAAACCCTACTTAGTAGTTCTCTTGCGCTTAACTACTTAAAAGCGCTCCTAATTATTTATCTACTTAATAATAAAATCCACCTAGATAAATAATAGTCAAACAACTTAAAATAAAGTCAATCTAGGTCCTGGTCAAGTCAAAGTCCGGTCAGAGTGACCAATGCTTGAGTCGGATCCGCTGGAGGCCCGTTGGGCTTTATTTTTGCACACGCTGAGTAGAACAAGGCGTTCTCTCAACTCCCTCGGGAGAATTGGATGGAATTTGGACAGAGTACTTCTAAGACACATATCTCACCATGGGCCAAAGATAGTGTGGGGAAATATTCGTCCATCGTCAAAAGGCTCGAAGGTGGCTTTCGCCGGCAGTATGGTACTTTGAGTGAGGCGTTCTCCCTAACCTTTGATGCGATTGAGCTGGCACTTGGAAGGTATGTTCCTGGTGATTTATAAATACATCCTGTCTTGCCGGAATATTTCTTACATCAAAATATGGGCTAGAGGTCCGACTTGGCCCATGGTGGCCTTGGTGGTGCCTCGGTTGTGGCGTGCATGAGTGTGACGAGGCACGGCTGGGGCACGCGCAGGCTGGCTGAGTCCAATGAGGCTTCGGCCTTCAGCTCCTCATGGATCAGGGTGCTTAGCCTCGCTTGCAGGGTCCTCGCGTGCGAGCGTGTGATGGCGCCTGCGGGCGGCAAGGGCACGGGTGCAGTAGATGCAGCTGGACTCCTAGTCTGGCTCGTATCACCTAGAAGGTTCTAAAAAGAAATGGGCAGACGAACTGCCATATGTAATGTGGGCCTATCGCATGACCGTCAAAACTACCACAGGAGAAACCCCCTTTGCGTTAGCCTTTGGCACAGAGGCTGTCTTCAATGAAGAAATAAAGGAAGAAAGGTTACGTGCTAACCTTGACGCGCTACCAGAGGTACAAGAGGAGGCTCTCTTAAAAACCTTACATTACAAAAGGAAAATGGTGCAATATCATAACAGACAAGTCAAAGAGCGGCTGCTCAAAGCGGGAGATTTAGTGCTTAGAGACAAACGAGCGGTAGGGCAGCGCATGGGAAAACTCAGCCCAAATTGGGATGGGCCATATCGTGTCAACCACGTCATCGGAAAGGGAGCGTATCATTTGGAAACACTTGACGGTACTCCCTTACCAAACTCTTGGAATATAGCCCGTTTGAAACTATATCATGCTAGAAGCTAATCTCTCCTGTTTGACATTGTTAGCATTGCTCTAACGCATGAATGAAAGGCATTTCTTGTGCACATTATGGTCAATCATATGCATAAAATGAAGAATGCTAGGAGTGAAAATCCTATCCTTGTGATGGCTGGTCCTGATCAGACAGCTCACTAAGACGAGGCACGCCCTGGCATAAATAGCGTTGGGAGTGAAAATCCTATCCTTATGGTAACCGTGCTCACACAGACACCCCATTAAGACGAGGCACGCCCCAACGCCCCCGGGAGTGAAAATCCTATCCTTGTGGCGACCGTTCTCACACAGACGACCCATTAAGATGAGGCACGTCCCGACATCCTTAGGAGTGAAAATCCTATGTTTATGGTAGCCGTGCTCACATAGACGGGCCATTAAGACGAGGCACGCCCCAAGGAGGTAGTAACTCCATCCTGGAAGTGAAAATCCTATCCTTGTGGAAACCGTGCTTACACAGACGGACCACTAAGATGAGGCACGCTCCAGGAACGCGAGGTTTCAACGCTTGGGAGTGAAAATCCTATCCTTGTGATGGCCGGTCCTGATCAGACGGCTCACTAAGATGAGGCACGCCCCAAGCCGATCGTTGGCATTTGAAACAAAGAGAGATATCCCAGCTAGTAACCGAGTGGTTGATACCCGGTGAAGTTAGGCTGGAGAGATGTCTCTATCGTAACAACTACAATATCATAAACAAACTTAGCAAGGTTAAGTGATTCCCCTAACAACAAAGGGCGGCATTAAGCTATACGCAGCAGGAATGGAAATAATAATTTTGTTCGTTGGAACATCATCAAAGAGATAATGATAATGCAGAATTAAATTTCTTGATTCTCAACAACAGGAAAGTCTTCATCAGAAAACGAGCGGGTATGACTGCCATAGAAGGGCCAAGATAGAAGTATCTCGGCAACCATGAATGACGTGCGTTTACAAACGCAACGATTGACTAACCGCATAAGGTACGTTATCCACATTATTGTGATCTTAGTAATAAAACCTACTAACCATGATTATGGCAGTAATATCATAAGACAAGACCAACAAAGAAATTATAAACAAAAACAAATGGCCTGATGAGAAGCTGATATCATCAGGGTTACAAAATATCCTCACAAGGATAGACAAAGACATCAACAGCAAAAATCAAGAAACAAAGTGTGAGGTCTAAGGACCGGCTGACGCGTTATTTCCTCCCTGTTTGACGGCCTTTGAATTGTAGAAATCCTCGTCTGACACATGTGAGGACTTCTCTTCAAAATATGCAGAAAGAGTCTTAATCTGAAAGTCGTCCATCCCGTGATGGTGCATGAAGCCCTCAGACATAAGCATTGCCCCTTCCTTCAGATACTAGCGGCACTTCTCAGCAGAAAGGCTAAGGTCGGCAGCCAACTCAGCGCTTCTCTGTCTTTCTAATGCTAGCCCAGCTTCTTCTTCAGAAAGGCGTGTGCTTAAAGCGATACTCCTCTACTTCTCTTCCCCTAACGCAAGCCTGGCAGCTTCCGCCTCCTGTTTAGCAACATTAGCCTCTTGCCTAGCCGCCTCTGCCTCTTGCTTGGCAGCCGTCGTAGCATCCAAAAGACCTTGACGCTCAGTTGTCAACCTGTTTATTTCTCTCTACTTGTCTGCCGCCTCCATAGCGTTAGCCTCCTCTATATAATGAGCATGACAGAAGGAAGAAAACATCTGAGAGCGAAGGAAATCCATGCGCCCCTGGTGACTCTTGGCTAAAAATGCATCCTTTTCCCTTTGATGCGACATTATTCGAGGCGCCAGCAGAGACATAGATGCAAGAACAGCCTCAGCGCTATCAGTCTCTAAGACTTGAAAAGCTTTCTCTCTAAGGCCACTCAGGTTAACGTGGTGAGTGGGAAAGCTGGGAGGAGCATACGGAGTTACGCCGACTATAAAGTTAGAAGCAGAATTGTCCCTCGTGGCAGCAAGCGGGGACGAAGGAACAAAAAACATTGCAGGAGGAGAAGGAGGGCGGTCAGCAGAGCCCTCCACGGTAGAGACAAAAGACTCACCACCACCGATTGTCTCATAACCCAGCATCTCTGAACTAAAACCTACAACACTAGAGGTAGAATGGAGGGGAGAATCAGCAAAAGCATGGGGATCAGCAGCAGGGCCAGCACCTTGAGGCTGTCCGAAAGGCGCGCCATCCCTTGTGGTAGTCGTCAAGGATGGATTAACGCCGGATGATGATGGGCTACTTTGAAGGTCGTGGCGAACCTTCTTCCGGCGCTCGGCAAGCTCGCTCACAAAGGACATGTCTTCGTGAGGAAGAGAACGAGTGGAAGTATGGCCAACTTCCTAAGAAAAGGAAATACAATGAGGACACGGCAAAAGAACGAAGAAACTAGGAACGACAGCGAATAGATATACCTGAACAGAAGGAGAAACCAAAGGAATCCCGCTAGGAATCAAACCAGCAAACACTTCTGGAGAAGCGGTAGCCAGGGAAAGAGCAGAGGGCACGACGGTTACCTTTTTACTTCTTTTCCTTCTCGTAACGCGCACTCGCGAAGACCACACTTGAATAGTGCTGACAGTAGCGGCAACTCCTTGAGAAGGCGGCACTACTAAAGTAACACCGATAGCCCCACCCTCAGCGGCAGCAGCAGCAGCAGCGGCGGCAGCCTGAGTCCTTCGAGTTTGCTCCCTTCTCTTTTTCCTCCGAATGTATTCGGGCTCCCAACCGGGCGGAACCACTGTATAGTCATGAAAAAATGTTAGCGTTAGCGTTTCCCAACAACGCGAAGAAAGAAGGATAATACTCACCCATTTTACACTCTATAACTGCCACTCCGTTTGCCACTTTACGAGTGTCAATGCTGAAGTCCATCTGGAGCAGCGTCTTTAGCCAACCATCTTCTGGATCGGAGAGTGGTTTTCTGCTACCCCAGGCCCCATCTTTAATTTCCTCGTTGAAACCGGTTCTCCACAAAGGCTCGGGCAGGTTAACAATAAAAAATTCTTCTTTCCAACGAGGAATAGAAGACTCGATACCCATAAGTTTCCAAGTAAAGGGCTTCAATGAGTCATCATCATAGCAGGGTGATATTGATATTACCCCCTTGCGAGAATACAATTGGAAAATATCATGAAGCAACGCTAATGAAGGGGACTCAATCCCTTTGAACCGGCACAACGCCGCAAAAGCACTAACAACACAAATTGCGTTAGGACTCAGTTGGGCCGGATTCAAGTCAGAATCGGCCAGCAACAGTTTTACAAGCGGGTCAAGGGGAAGTCGAAACCCATGGTCAAACAGCTTGGCATACAATATCCTACTATTGTCGGGCAATGCACTATTAAGGCGGAGAGGGTCAGAAGCAACACTAGTAGAGTAGCCCTGAGGAAACTGAACATTGAAATCGGACAGACAATGATGAACTAAGGACAAAGTGTAAAGACAAGTGGGGGTGTTATTGATTTTCTCTTCCCCAACAGATTTTTTGGAACTTCCCCCTCGACAGATTTTGAAGAACGAGTCTTCGCCATAACCAGTAAAAAAGAAGAGAGAGAGTAAAAGAAGGAAGTAATGCGTGTACCTTCATAAAAGAAACCCCAAGAATTCCAGAACAAAGAAGAAGGAGTGGCGTGAGTTATTTCCGGAAGGAAGCAACGAGCGAAGAAAGAGATAAAAAAGAAAAAAGAAGGCGGGGAAAAACATTATATATAACCCTAAAAGGGTCGAAAAGGCGTGACCAGTTAACAACTGACACATGGCGAGATAGCATAATGAAAGGGCGCGACACGCGCGAAGGACACAACTTCAAAAGAGAGACGCTTCAGTCCCTGCTACTCCCTAGAAGGTGCCTATCTCAAACGCTTCATCACAAGAAAGACACGTGTCTTTTCTCATCATTACTTTTTTGATCGCATCAATGAGGGGATTCATAGCATTTAATGCTCTAAAAAGTAGCACCAGCTCTGACACGCGGTCTCAAGAAACGGCGTGGTAGCATCAGCAAAGCATAAGCAACATCGATAATGCATCAAAACCCAGCGTTTGAGGAAAAAACATCAACGACCTCAAGGTGTTAGCCTTATTACAAGGATAAAAAATGACAAATGTCTTTGGGAGGAGTAATTGATCGAAGAATAAAACAAGAACAGATAAGAAAAGGACAGTAATCAAGAGAGAGGCCATTACGCGCTATCGTCGCCGACACCAAATTTCTCTCCCTCGAAAGCAGACGCATCATCTCCATTTTTATTAACCTTGTTTATTATGGCAGAGGCACAATCGGCAACCTTGGTCAGACTGAAGGAATCACTCCCGAAATGGGCAGCAAGCCCAGAAGTGAGGGCCTCTAGAACCTTCTTTTTCCAATGCTCCATCTTTAGCGGAAGCCTAGCAAATTCCTCGCCCCGAGCCAGTATTTCTTCGCGAAGAAGAAGATTTTTCTTCTTTTCCAAAGCTAACTCTACCTCCAGAACATCAGCTTTCACTTTTCCTTTAGATTTTCCCCTATTCAGCTCCTTCTGTGAATCGTCATAAAGACGCGTCAGCAATCCCATTCTGTTCTAATGACCGGTCAAGCTACACCTTCTGAGCGCACATGGAGCGGGCAAAATCTCGCATTTCACTGTCAAAGGCCTCTACCGCATAATGAGAGTAGCGAAAGATATCTAGAGAATCATTCACAACGTGCCTACAGCGAGCCCTTGGTGAAAGTTGAAGGAATTTCTCCTTCTCTGAAGAAGAGCTCATCATTTCTCCTATCAGGGGCGCTGTGAACTCGTCCCTTGAGAAGGGATTTTGTACCCCTGCAGCACGAAGACCGTTGACGCCAAATCCTGCCAAATCCATGCGATAGCACGGAGTCCCTTTGGGGCCTTCAGGAGAGAGATTGACCATCGGAGTCGGGAGGGAGCCTTTACTACTCACCTCTGAGATAGAAGTGAAAAACAATTAGGGAGGAACCTTGAGCTGCGGCTCAGGAGCTAGAGAAGTCGTCGTCACCACATCTGGAATAAATTGAGAAATGGGAGAGTTAGGAGCGTTAGGTGGTGGAGGGGAATCTGCCACCAACGAGACTGTAGCAGTGGTAGGAGGACAGACCGTCGGCACGTCAGCAACTTTCACTGGTTGAGAAGTGCTTGCCACAGAAGAAACGGCAGGCGCTACGGCAACCCTTACGTTAGCATGGTCAGAAGAGGCCCCGGTAGCCTGCTCATTCATGCCTACTCTCAGTTTCTTTCGCTGAAGCGAGGAGGTATGACGAAGGTCTGGCTTAGCATCCATGTCCTCGCCTTGGCTGCTATCGTCACTGTCAATTATTCGAGTCGAAGACTGACTTATATCTATCCCTCCACGACGAGGCGGTAGCCAATTGTAGATAAAGTGAGAAGCTCGCGCGGAGATAACGCGCCCTCGTCCCCTCCCAGCGACTGTCTTTGTTTTTCCCCTCTTGGGTGGAACGCCCCGGGGACCGAAATACGCGGTAGGAGGAGAGTATCATTCTGAGCGGCATCACATTCAAGGGAGCGTTAGCCCCTCCTGGTGGTTGTCCATCAGTATCTCCTGATAAGGGAATAGGTGAGAACAACAAAAAAGTGGAAAAGGGAAACGCGAAGAAAGACAAACTCACCCATAATGCACTCGTTCAGGAGTTTGTATGAGGTGAATTCCCGAACGCGATAATGTATACTCTTATCCAGCAAAGCGTTAGCTTGATCCAACTCGCTTCTAGTCAACACCACTGGGTTTGCCCAAAGGGGACCTATAAGCTCTTGATTAAAACCGCAGCGCCACCAACGGGATGGTAGCTCAAGAACAAAGAAGCTATTTTTCCAGTCAGTCACAGTCCTCTCAAAGCCATAAAATCGCTGCCAGAATGACTGTACAAACGCGTCATCCCACCTTGGAGTAATACTGATTAAACAATCGTAACAGGTCATGCTAAAGAATTTGCGAAATAAATTGAGAGATGGGGCAAGAATGCCCTCCAACTCGCAGGTGCGGAGAAAGGCATAAACCCCACACCAGGAAGAAGGAGTTATCTGGGCGGGATTAAGTCTATACTCTCGCAGTAGCGCTGCTATTGAAGCATGGACTGGGAGGCAAAAACCATAGAGGAACATTTTAAAATAAACTAATCTATAGCTCCCCCACAGTGGATCGTGAAGACGCATGTCACTCTCGGGAACAGTAGGGACACACCTAGGAGGGAAAGTGATACCGTTTTCCTCCAATTCAGCATTTAAAACTGCATCGCAGGAGAAAATACTGGGTGATTGTACGATTTTTGAATCCACGGGTCTCCAGAGGAATCGTCTGGTTCTAGTCACAACCATAATAAACTAATAAGCAGAAAATCTGAAGGGATGAAGTGGTACCTTGAACGGAAAGATCCGCGGGCAAATCGGCGAAGGGCGAAGGACGGACGAGAACTTTTTCCAAAGAAAGTGCAGAGAAGAGAGAAAATTTGAAATGAGGGCAAAACGTATTAGAAAGAGAAGATAATCCCTTTTAAAGGACCGAATATCACTGCATTAATTGAACTACCAGTCGCGCGAGGACGCGTGTAAAAGAAGTGGGCCATGTGGAATCATGCTCAGGAGTTAGAAGTAAGCATTTATGTGCCACGACTTACCAAGTGGCAGATAATGACTGATCGAGTCAAAACTATCGCAGGGCGCTTGACTTAGTAAGGCTAACGCCTCCATATCAGTCATCAGCGCAGTAACACGGTGGCAAGAGAAAGAAACATTAGTTTATTTATTAAAAGCCATACAGCATCTACAGTGCACCTAACGCTAGGCCACTAATCCTCATCAGGCCAGTACATGTCATAGTAAAAAATGTCGTCATCATCCGGGAGCGGCAGACCTCCATTATAAGGAGGAAAAGGTTCGTCAATCCTTTTTTCCTGACCCAGCAGCGCTGAGCTCGGCCCGTCCACAACGGTAGCAATCGTTGCCATAGAATTTGCGTAACGAAGAGAATCTTTTTCCAAGATAGGAGTGGCAGAAGGAAATTGTCCATTATTCTTTCGCGCAGGAAAAGAGGAAGGAACGTTAACCACCCCAGAGGTCTCCTTCCTCGACCTTTTGCGGTCCTTCCGGCGGATTGGCGGCCTCCATGGAGGCGACGGAGGAGGATGATCCGAATCGGGTGAAGTTGGAGGAGTCGGCGGAGAGTCACGCGCCACAGTATTAAGGAAATAAGAATCTGCCATTGATTTACAAGCAATCCAAGAAAAGAAATAAGAAGAAGAAGGTGAGCAAGAAAAAGGAAAGAAAAACCCCCTTTAAATAGTTGAGGCAAAGATATCCCGATCTCTTTGTGTGTCCCTTGAAAGCAATAAGTACACCTGGAGAAGAACAACCATGATTACAAAATCTGATGAGGTACACGCAACTGTTCAAGAACTGCGCCAATCAAAAGGCATCAAAAAACCGCCGAATCACGGGGAGTGCGGCGCAAGGAGCGATCGAGCAAGCATTTATTGCTAATTCAGGCACGAAAGCACTTCATTTCAAAGAAGACTCATTTTCGGTTGGGCTTATAGCAACCTGACTAAAGCAGCAAATAACAAGAGATCGAAGGTAGAAGACAGAGCAATAATTGAAGTGACATTTTATTTAATTATGGCCTGAACGGCCTAAGCGCTTAAGCGCGTACACAGGAATTATAAAAGCAAAGGGACAATGGCCAGGGGTCAAACATGAGACCCAACATCATCGTCCTCAAGAGCAGTAGGGATTTCCCTGAGAGCATTCGCCACTAAGGATAGTTCGGCGGAGGAAATCCTCATACCCTTCAAACAGCATACCAGCAAGTCTTTCCTATGCTGCAACATAGTAATGGTCACCTCGATGCGGGAGATCGCAACACCCAGCTTCGACACGTTCTGTATAGGACTGAAATCCTCCATAGAAATAGCTCTTTGTCTGGACAGCAAAGAGGTCATCATTCCCTGAAGCTCCAGGACATCCTCAGAGGTTTTGGTCAGCATAGTCTCCAGGAAACCAATGTCAGACTCAACAAGGTTCTTCAGGTTGTGCGCCTTCGAGATTAGAAAGTTCTTCGTAAGATCATCCATAGTCAAAAACCAGAGGAAGTGTAGAAACGGTCGTGAAAAAAGCAGCGCGACAAAGAGGCAATTTATAGGCTAGAGAAGAATGGCGACTGGAAGAAGCATATTTCTCGATAGACAAATCATCTCTACGTGTGAAAACCAGTTGATTTGACAAGAGTAAGGATGAAGCGGTAGCCCTTGGTAAACACTCGAGCTCATTTTCGGTTGGGCTTATGATAACAATACCCCTAACAACAAGGGCGTTTTCGTCTTATACCCTGCGGTGGGGGAAAAAGTTGTCACTACCGCCCCGACAGCTTCGGGGCTATCACGTCTGGGATGGTCGACATCAGCGAGGGGGTCCCACACATCACACTCTCACGACACAGGGGGTTATCCCATCCCAGGCCAAGCTAGGAATCTCGAGAGGAGCGTAGGCGTTGCCTTGCTTAGGCAACGCCTACCTCCCATATGTATACCTAACACAGCGATAGTGTATTTCATCAGCGAGGCACTCTAACCCCCCCCTGACAGGAGCGCTAACACCTTGTGGCCGAGATCACTCAGAAATGCCCTATTTTTGCCTATAAATACCTCCGCCACAAAGGAGAAAGGTAAGCCTAAGATTGCTAGCCAAAGCTCTGCTATTTTACACAATCACTACTGACTTAGGCATCGGATTATTTATGCTGGAGACCCCCTCCGGTGCTGTGCAGGTACATCGGACGCCGTGGACAGTCGACCTCAAGACTCATAATCCTCTGCTACCCTTCAGCGAATAGTCCGAATCTTATCAGTAAGGAGTATGGCTTTGGCTACTTTGTGGTTGGCAAATCCAACTTGTTTATCAATAATGTACTCACACAATTTGTGCAACTTCCATTGTCAATGATCATTGAACACCTCCTTGTGGCAACCAAACAACATGTGTGGAACAAATTCTCCCGTTGCTTCTCTTCACTTGCTTCGGCCTTTGCTTGAATACTAAGGTTTCGCCTAATCACAAACACCAACCCTTGTTCATACTCTTCGGTCTCATCTGAGCTATTTCCTTCTTTCTCACCCTCCACACATTCGGCCTCTCTACTTCATGATCTTCATCTGACCCCAATTCGCTATTATCGCGCATAAGCAAAACACGTTTATTGGGGCACTCGATGACCTCTACCGGCGCACATGAAACAGACAATATCCTTCGTTGGTATTCTATTCGCAGCATTGGAAGAAGGATTATTGTTGCTGAAATTTTGTGGAGTTGCTTGGGTGTTCGGCACGTTCTTAGTACCATAAGTGTACGACAAAACACTAGGTGGGTCTTTCATAACTATCTTGTCTTTCGTCCAAGTCGATTTCTTACATGGAGTAGCTCTTGCACTAGTCACACTCAAAGTGACAAAAGAAGGCCTTGCTTTTTGTTGCCTTTCTATTTTGATAGCCATATGCAACATATCTTGTAACTCCGTATAGTGCGTTAACTCTAACGCGTTAGTTATCTCCCGATTTAAGCCATTAAGGAATCTCACCATCGTAGCCTCTCTATCCTCAACTACTTAGGCTCTAGCTAGCGCTATCTCCATCTCATTAAAATATTCACTTACGCTCCTACTCCCTTGTGTCATGGTCTGTAACCTTTGCTGAAGGTCACGGTTGAAATAAATAGGCACAAAGCGCCGCTTTATTAGTGTCTTCATCTCCTCCCAAGTGGGTACCGGTCCGGCCTTAAGCCTTATCCGATCCCTATTGATTTGATCCCACCAATTACCTGCATAGCCTTCGAACTCTACTATTGCCAATTGGACCTTCTTGCCCTCGGAGTAGTTGTGACAAAGAAAGATCGACTTAATCTTCCTTTCCCACACTAGGTAAGCTTTCGGATCATTCTTTCCGTCGAATGATGGAATTTTCATCTTAATGCTTCCCAAATTGGAGTCTACTCTCTCCCCATATCTAGGTTGCCGCTCATAAGCTTGGTCACGCCCCTCATCATCAAAGTCCTCCTCCTTAGCTTCCTCGTGCCATGGCGCGTAAGGCGCGGGTCACACGGGTCGCGTGATGTGCGCGCTTGGCTCCGGGTGGCACATTCTCGCCGCCTTCAATAGGGCCAGTCATGAATCTGGTACTTACATCTCCCCCACCAACATTTCCCTTGGTTAACCCTCCAAATAGGCACTTCGTTGTTTCTTCCTTGGGAGGGATATCGTATATGATAAAGTCTCACTTTTGTTTTGGAGAAGAAGACAGAATTTGAGGATAGCAAGGATCTAGTCTCCTTTGGGAGGTGGTAAACACACGGATAGATGGTGTTTAGATGGTGTTTAATAGAGAAGATAACGTCGCTAGAAGGAGTGCGGATTGTGCAGCGGAATAAATGGAGGAAATGGAAAGTGTTTTGATGAACAACAAGTATATAACTTCAATACCCAACAAACCCTCTCTAGTCTAGCTAGAGCAACCTTGTTACAAAATAAGGAAGGATCTCTCAATCAAGGTCGGCCCTTCCAACAACAAGGATGGACAACCCGACTGTTTTGATGGAGAAGATGAAGTGCTAGTTTTAAGAACCCTAAATTACCCTAAGCTATACTAAGCTACACTAGATGGTCTTGGAAGGAGATAACTCAACAAAATCAAAGACAAGTGCTGAAATGAACCATTCAACACTTTAAATACCTTAGCTAGTTACAAAGGGGAAAATACCCCAATACCCTTAACAAAGGGCCTTGGGTAGCTTGGTCTTGGCGGGCTTAGAGATGGGCCATGAAGGCTAGGCCAGCAAGCACATGGGCTAGGCGGAAGTGCTCATGGCTTGCTAGGGTTTTGGTGCGGGCGGGCTCATGGTTTGGTTGGCCAACCCGTGGGGTCCGTGTGAGGAAGATAGGCCAAGCGGGAGGCCTTTCGCGTGTGATGTGCACAGGCACGGGTGGGTCCATGCTCGTATCAGTACACGTGTTTCACATTTCCCGGATTAAGAGTTTGGAAAAAATGAGGTGTGGGTACTCCATCTCGTAGCACAAGTGCGCTCTTCTTCGCAGACAATCCCTCAACCTTATTTTTGGTATCCATTTGAACACATTCGATCTTATCGAGCCTCACTATGATTTTCTATAAGATCTCATTTAGCTCGAGGTTTAGAGCCGCTTCTACACCTTTCTCGGATCCACTGGACATGCCTGAAACTAAATACAAGAACAAACCGCGTAAAATTGCACTAAACCTAACACTCCCTCACTTGTTTACTCTCGTGTTTAATCCCTCTAATAAACTCACAAATCACTCATAATTTTCTGCAATTTTTCATGCATAAACGTTAATGACTCAAGAGTTTCAAAGAAAGCTTCCAATAAGACGCGCAAAGACAAATAGCTTCAAAATAATTTTGATGTAAAATAATTGATTAGTTGCAAGGATCAATCAACTAAACAAGTATCTTACTGGATCAGAAGTCAATTAATAGGAATCGAGGAAAGCTCAAATTGACTCGAAAGGACTCAAATAATTCACAAAATTATGAATGTGTGTATGTGCGAATTAGGGTTTGTGTCTTGCAAACATGATAACTTTCAATTCCGACCACAAAATTGAGTGATTATTTTTGCAATGAGTCTGGAATTCCTTCTAGTATCTTGTATTTTCTTTTTCGCCCTGCAAATATATGTTTTTTTTTGTTTCTGATGTTTTTGTTTTTTTTTAAACTCTATGAACGAAAGTAAATAACAATTGAAGGAAAGGCTCTTTTTGGTATTTTTGACACTTTTTTGGATGGAATTTAAAGACACAAATCGCACAATGATTTGCTTAACTAGATACACACAAGAGCTAACCCTAGCTCGACTCAAGACACACAAAACAACTAACACAAGCACATAAGAATATTGGTTAGGAATGGATAGAATAAGACCCAATCTTAACAAGGAAAACAAATAATTAAAAGGATAGTTACCAAACCGTTGAATGCCTTGAGCTCCGTTACCAACTGATACGATCCTAGGTGCGTAGGATGCATAGCACGTGTTTGTGATCTAGTTCAAGGTTTGGATTTCATTATGGAAGATAGATAGACTCGACCTGAGTGTTTAACCCTCTTAGCAACCCATGCTAAGGAACCTAAATGATTCAAGCGAGGTTCTTGATAGGATCCCTAACCCTATATTCAACCTATGAATATCAACCTAGGTGAAACAAATCAATGGAATGAACTTTCGATTTTACTTGTAAATCTATTCGAGCGTTCGGTCTCAAATAGGAACAAGGTTCAAGCATAAACAATTGAGAGCAATATCTCTGGTTTTAATTATCAAAATTCCTAAGTTTATAAAAGATACAAGCGATCCTTTATATAGGTATCGCATAAACCTACTAGGAATAGAGCTCCTAGGCTAATTCTAATTCTACTCGAACTTCTAATTAAATAAGTAATTAAACTAATTAAATAATATCTCTAGGAGTCCTAAAATGATTAAAATAATGAAATGCACGGCTGGAATGAAAATTGGGCCGATGGTCCAAGTCACACGGTCTAGGCGCACACCTTGAGCAAGGAAAAGTCGACTCGGCCCATCTCCTAAACGCCTCGTGCATTTGAACTAAAAATCAACCAACATCTTTGTGGCATCTCAAATGGTCTTGTACTTCAGTCAGGGCTCGTGGGAAATCATCCATGTTCAAAATGGCTCGACGGTTAAACTCATGGGCGTTGTTGGAAGATTCAATATGGACACCATCATTTCACTCGCAACATCCGCGCAGCTCCAGTTGTCAATGACCATGGAGACCACCTTATCTACAACTTTGCATCTTGTATGGAACAAATTCGCCCTTTGTCCCATTTCATTTTTCCCACCAATGTCAAGGATTTTGGGTTGGACGTGTTTGGCTTGTGGCATTTAAAACAAACAATAAAGCTAGGGTATTTTGGGTTGGACGTGTTTGGCTTTTGTTGGGACGTGTTTGGTTGGGATGGGTTTGGTTTTTATTTAGAGGTTTGGGGTGTAAATGATTGTGAAGCCGAAGAGTACCTTGGAGTATATCTTGGTTTGTCGTTGCATTGGTGCTCAATTTTGAGAGCTAAGTGGAGCATCTCCTCATGTTCTTGTATGGTTGAAGGTCGAGCTTGTGTGCAATCTAGTTATTCAATTCTCCTAAATACCGCGCCATTGTGGCCTCATTCGATTCATCCACATTTGCCTTAAGTAACAAGGTATCCAACTCATAATACTCACTATTTTGCTCCCTGACCGGCGTCGAACCCGTAAAAAATAATTAAGAGTTACAACTTGCTACTAAGAACAAATAGTTTGTAGATAGCAGTAAGAGGATCGAACCACAGAGAGTTAAGGTGTAATTATTGTGTGTGCTTGTGAATGCCAGCGATAATACTTAGGTGAAAAGTGGGGGTTTGTGTCACGACTAAAACTGGAAAAGTAATTAAAGTAGTAAAACTATCTTGGCCAAGAATGTTGATCTTGGTCAAGAGAGCGGATTCAGAGATAGAGATCAAATATGAGAGTAGTTTCTTAGTAGAGGCTGGCGAGCTATGAGACATGAGATGCGATCATTGACACAAGGATATTCATATCCAATCCACAGAGTTTCTATAGCATCAAGGTATGCTTATGACCCCTGCTTCCCTTCTATATCAACACCACCTCAGGTACACTTAGAGGTGATGCCTTACCAATCAACACCTTGGTTGTTAAAGGATTTACCGAGTTGGTAGATGATCGAATAGGGGAAGACAACTCTGGACTAGTATCCTCGGGTGTTAGTCGGGACTGGATCTGATTAACCTTTTCCCTTACCGTTTCCTGGATACACCTAGTAGCGCATAGGTATCTACTTTGATCTTCTTGGGCTTACGGTCAAGACACCAAGAAGAATGACGGCTGCAAGATTTGTTCAATCCTAGAGTGATCAAGTCTAATACCAAACAGAAACGCGTTATGAATAAGTGCGGAATCAATTAAATGCTGAGATAGAGATTGATAAGAACAATTAGGCCTCATGCATATTCATGCTCATGCTACAAATGCCTCTACTAAAAAGAAAGGGATTAGCTACGCATACTCATAATCGCAAGCTAATAAAAAATATATTAAGATGATAAAAATCCTTCGTTGCTGAAGTAGCAAGAGTATGTGAAAGATAAAATCCAAAGAAGAGTTTCAAACTAGGAGCGGCCACTGTGATAATCCTTGATGCCTTGCTCTAAACCCTAAAAAGGGTATTTATTCTTCTAGGAAAGTAGCTAATTGCAGAAATTAAAGGAAATCCTAATTAAGATTAAATTGTATTTTAAATGCTCTCCTCCTCACAAAATAAATAAGATCGGATTAGATCAGCGGGACGCATCCATATTAGTCCGAGATTGACGCTCTAAATCGTCGGGGCAGGGATATCTTCTACCAATGTCTTAATTCGCTATCTACTCCGTGAATTTTGTTCTGCAAGTGAGGGATTGGTCAAGCAAGTGTCTTGGACAATAGAGAGACTCCATCGTCTTGGTACAGAATATTGATCAAGGGAACCAGCTGCTCCAAAAGGTGGTCATCTTGGTGCCTATGGTGTGCTCCCAAATCAAAGTTCTGATGCCGCTCATGTGGTCTTTTCGCGGGTGCTTGCAACTACCATAGTCGTAATCTTTCATATTCGCGACCTTGAGGTTGAGGCCTAGGATTTTCCATTTCGTTTGCACGTTGTGTACTTGCGTGCCCTCGGGTATTGTATTCAGTTGCTAGAGATTGGCGTCCAAGGCCGAATATTTTTTGATCGTAACTGGAGGTGGATTTCTTGAAAAATCATTGTCGAATATGTTTAGGAAGTCATCACGAGTATAAGGACAGGTTTGAAGGGGTGGAAAAGGTTGTCGAGAGCTTGGTCTAGCAAGGCCGCGGTGTTATGACCCACGCTCTAAGTTCTGTCCGCGAGATGGGTTCATTCTTCCTCGCTGGGACGGATTAACGAAGAAGGATTGTGAGGCAAGGTGCTCTAGCTTCGATCCTTGAAGTGCATTGGGGGCCAGAGATGCCTCCAAAAGGGAAGAGTCTTGGTCATCATTTGAACTTAAATGACCCTCGCTGAGTGTCTCAATAACTCTTTTTGGTTGGCGCAACTCGATATCATCAGTAGGTAGGCCATAGGAGGAGACATGCCTCGGATCCGTAGGGGTTGTATGTTGGGTGTACGTCAAAGTCGAAAATGGGCGCTCTTGCTTGTTGTCCTCCCTTTCTCATCGTGGATTAGCTTCGCTTTGCAAGATAAATATTTGTGCGGTGAGTGCTTTCATCGCAATTGAGAGACTCTCAATTGCCGCGGACTCGATGGTAGGAGCTGTGGAGTTTTCACCCTCCTTAGCGTGTCCGGTTACACTTTCGTTAGACATGTTCTTGTTCCTGCCAAAATTAATAAACCAATATTTGTATACATTAACGATAACACACTCCTTCACGTGTTTCACTCGGTGTTGCACTCCTTAGCAATTGCGCTCACAATCACTCACTCACTCACCTCCGAATGTAGTCTCAACAATGACAAGGTAAGGTAAGGCAAGAATTGATTTGCAGTAGGTAAGACTCTAGAGAGATAAGAGAAGAAGGACACAAGACGAAGAAAATTCACCTTACCTCTTCTATGAATAGTGACATAAGGACTCAACTACTTCCTAGATGGTATTATAGGAAAGAAGAAATCTGAATTATAAGAGACACACGTTGGTATCCCTAAAAATAAGGAGAAAAACAGATTTTATAGAAGACTTTTTGTGTGGAATCTTGGTTGCAGGTCTTGGGTAGCTGAAATGTCATCTAGAAGAGGGTCTACATGTTGTACTTTTAGTATTTTATAAGGGTTACACCCAGCAAACGTCAAGTAGGAAAAGAGGTGTAGGCTAGAGTAGTTCCCTAATTTCAGGGATGTTGTCTTGAAAAGGTGATGAGTACTGGTGTTTGCATTTAAGGGTGAAGGACTTTTGATGGTTGCTGATAGGGAGGATACAATTTTTTAAAGGGAAACTAATCTCTAGCAAGTTGAAATCATTTGGATCAAAAGTCTCTCTCAAGAACACATATGAAGATGACAACAAGAATACCAAGAACACAGGTCTGTGAAAATCCATTTTTTGAGCTGGAAAATGCTTGAAATAAATTCACAAACTTAAATCACAGGAAACTAGAGATAAAGTACGATATTTTAGACTCAAGAAATAAGGAAAATGATAAAAAAAAACTCAAGATATACTATTCTAGAGATAAACACCAAGGAAACAAAGTTGACAACTTTTGAGCAATCTTTGTATAAAATACTTTTGACACTGATTTCCTTTGAATTAAATTCACCAAAATAGCTCAAAATGTTCACAAGACACCGAAGAACAACATTCAACCAAGGAAACAATGAAAGTATGGTTGAGAAATTACAGAAAAATGTACCAATCTTTGAACGCCCTTAGCTCCGCTACAACTTGATAAGGTCTCAGTTCTCCCACCTTGGATTGAGGAATAATCCAAGCAGAAACTTGAGAATGAAACCCGAAAACAAACTTCTTGATTCAACAATCAAAGATCTAGTTCAATTAAACGATTGATACGAACACAAGTTTACAATAAACTCCGTAATGGATACAAATACCAACAACCCGATGCTAGATTTCAACAAGATACAATTACCAACAACTAGATGTTGGATTTCATTAAACGATTGATACGAACACAAGTTTACAATAAAATCCGTAATGGATATAAATACCAACAACCCGATGCTAGATTTCAACAAGATACAATTACCAACAACCGGATGTTGGATTTCAACAGGGAAGTTGACACCCTCAAGAACCTAGTGTGCTCAATCACAAGAGGAAACAAGGAGACTACTTGATGAAAGGAAGTAAGAAGCTCTCTGATACGAGCATGGACGAGGAACTACCCATACCCAAAGGACCAATGACGAATGCACGGATGAGCCATTCAGGAGTAATTAGCGATGTTTATACAATAAGAATTCACCAAACAAATGGTGAGGGGAGAAGAAGAAGAGTTGAGGATGATCAATGTCTTAACAAGCCAAGAAGATGCAGAGTTTTAACCCACTAACACCTTTCGATTTAATTCCTCTACCTACGCAAGATTATGAATGTTTAGACGGCGAGCGAAAGGCAGAGTTTGAAGAGAAAATTCATGAACAAACTAAAGCCAACATTGAAAGGATGAATGCTCGTATTTCCCAAACTCGCAACCAAGGCAAGAAGATCACCTCTTTCCAACCCGACGATAAGGTATGGCTCCACCTCCGCAAAAAAATGTTTCCCACAACAACGCAAGCACAAGCTAAGCATACGCGGTGATGGTCCTTTCCAAATCCTCTAGAAGATCAACGACAACGCCTATCTCCTCGACCTATCAAGTGAGTATGGCAATGTTGGCACGTCTTTCAATATTGATGATTTGCAATAGTTTGATGTAGGGGAGGAGGCCACGTGCATGGATTCGAGGTCGAATCCTTTGGAAGGGGGAGGGGATGATACGAGCATGGACGAAGAACTACCCATACCTAAAGGACCAATGACAAAGGCACGGACAAGAGCCATTAAGGAGCAATTAGCGATATTTATACAACAAGAATTCACCAAATAAATGAGGAAGGGAGAAGAAGGAGAGTTGCGGATGATCAATGTCTTAACAAGCCAAGAAGATTTAGAGTTTGAAGAACCAGTACTTAACGCATACCGTTAGCTCTAATAACGGTTAACTCGGAGTCGGTCGAGATAGAAGGCGAGGCCTACGATCAAAAGGTGCATATTGGTGCTTAGGAGGGTAAAGTGACCATGGATGATAATCCACTCATGTTAGGAATGGACTTCTTCGACCGTGTTGGGGCGTATGCTGATCCCTCAAGAGATTTTCTTAATCATGCAGCACAAAGGCAAAGAGTATTCGGCAACGGTCTTGCGAGAAGACGGAGAGGTCAAAACCATCGCTTCATTATGGTTATGGCGAGGGTCTAAGCCAAAGGAAGCCAAACTGAAGATAGACAAAGGGACGTCCATAACCGAGCAGGCCGAGGCGAGCGAAGACCAAGGCATGCTAAAGGGACTCACGGACGAGAAGCCAAGGGGGCACTCAAGGGAGAAAACGCCAACGTGACAGGTGAAGCTCAAGTCTGAGACGAGGTCAAGTGCTAAGGGGTAGGACTATCACACGGGCAGAGGGCCCGAGCGAGGCGGCAAGTTGTGGCAAGGAGAGCGCTTGCGGAGGGATATTGGGAGCGGGCCACGGTGACGAGGACGTCGCCAGAATAGGTGGGGAAGGATGTCACACCCCGCGCAAGAGGGGCGAGCTGATGTGCTAAGATGGCACGTGGATGGCTCAGACATACAGGCCGAAGGGGCGAGCACACGGGACCAAGAGGAGAACGTGGGTGCCGAAAGAGGTTATTCGGGGCAGCTCATGGACGGACCATGGGATGGTCGGCCGGAACATGAACAAAGGTGCTCAAGTGTTCTTCAACATGCTGAAAGGTTCCGGAAGGATCAAGAGAAGTCTAGCCATTGTGGAGAATGGTGTAGAAGCTTCCATAAAGGTTCTAGAGAGGGGATAGAAGGTGGATGTTCTAGAAAGGTTCTAGAACCCTTAACCTCCACCATCGGATTGAATGCATCATAGTCGTCCATTGGGGACATGGACTTGTATAAATAGGTATAGGCATTCATTTGTACATTTAGTCAAGTTCTTAGTAAGCTAAGTATAGAGCAAACTAAGTCTTGTGTGTAATATAGCATTCTTCTCTAAGTCATCTCGTATGCTTTCCTTTCATAGTTCTTCTTATGCTAATATTGTTTAAGCCTTGTGACTTTGGTGGTTAGGATGACTTAGCAAGCTAAATGAAGAGCTAGCTAGGTGCCGCACGGATTAATCGCTGCGCAAAATTACTCATCCTGTGACACTGATGTTAATGGGATAAGACTTTTGACATCCATTTGTACATACTTCTCAGTGTCGTACTCAAGGCACTTTAGTGTAGGAATTTTTTTTTTGTTCTAAAAAGGGTTTTTGTTGGCCATTTTCTTTTAATTAGTTCTTATAATTATTACAGTAACGAGAGTGAGAGTAGAGAAGTAAAAGTGTTAGTTATCTTATCTTATCTTGCAATATATGATTGAAGTATATTAAAAAAAAATATTTTTATTTATTTAAATAGATAACCAATGTATAAAAATGACAAATTTATATTAAAATAAAATATAACTCAATTTATCTCATAATATTAATTTTTTATTGTTGTTTCACCCAAACTAATAACAATAATTAATAGTCCTCTTTTGTTTATAACTTTACACAATTCATCTCATAACATGAAATATGGTATAAGACAAATGAAAACTTTAAAAGTGGAGAAATCATTATAATGAGACAATAGGAGTAGATAATAGTTTTATAAAATAATTGGAATTTCATTTGGTGCATTTCTTGCAATTCTATTCATGTTCAATCAAAATCATCTTATCGTAGCATATTAAACATTAATCATAATATTGTATAAGTGTTGGTCTTTTTCTATATAAACGTTATAATTTTACCTAAGGTTTTTATGTGAAAAAAAATTATCCTTTATTTGGTTGGTTATTTTATTTAGTATACGGAAGTAAAATTTAAATTTAGTTTCGAATTCTTACTAATAATTGTTGGCTTTTGGTTGATTATTGAATCTAAATAAAGATTTCAATAATAAAACGTGTAGTTTATAAATTAGCATGTCGAGACCCAACACTTTCAAGTATCAAATCACCTTTTGATATTAACATTTTTACTAGCTAATGGAACAAGCAATACATAATTGGTGTTTATCTCTAGTGTATTTAAATTAATAGTTAGGAGTTAAAAACCAGAAGAAAAGTTTAATAAAATTATTAGTACCCCTCTATCCAACAAATTGCACAGGTGGATTGTTAAAGCAAGCTACAAGGAGCAAAAGAAGTTAAAGCAAAAGGTCTTTGAGAAGACCTATATTAGTTGTTGTTCTTATATTGTTACGTTAATGTGATAACATTGTGTTTTTCTCATTCTCCATGAGTCCTTTCTGACAATCACTAGTCCGGGTTGCGCATTATTAATGCAAACTTACAAACTACAATGGCATGCAAAACTATAGTTATCAGAACCAAACTGGACAGCAAACCGAAAATGAAAATTTTCTGGTTCGTCTGAGTTTGACCGAGTTGATCCACTCAACAGTTTTGAACTGTTTACACATCGAATCGTTCAATCTTAGATAATTGAACATGATTGAACCGGTAAATTTTCATATTCTAATGGTCCCCCATACCTGTAATGGGCCTGCCCATCAAAAAAAAATTTAAAAATCAAAACGACGTCGTTTTAGAGAAGAAGCATTGAACCAGCCGATTCAATCCGGATCACCGGTTCTATAAAAACCGGTTGGGTCAATCGGTCGAACCCAATTCGCATGCATATCCGATCAGATTGCTGAATTGAACCGAACAGTTTAACCGGTCTGATTGGCCAGTCCGGTCCGGTTCTGATAACTATGTACAAAACTATGCCTCATGCCTTAAGTCAGGCCACAGAATGAATGAACAAATAGAGTGCTAACTATTAAAGGATGCTACAAACACAACCATTTAGTATAAGAAATGCCATATTACCCTACTTCTTTGGGACTAGTCTTCCTCCTTCTAGTAGTTTTCTTGGCAGTAACAGTAACCTTCTCTTCAGCTTTAGCCTTCTTTGGCTTCTGATCATTCTCCGGCTTCGGATCATTTATAGGAGGAGCTTTTGATTGATTTTTTTGACTCCTTAACCGCAATATTTCACCCTTCGCCGATGCCAAATCTTCTTCAAGTTTCTTTGTTCTCTTCTCCAAACTCTCCCTTTCCTTCCCAAGCCTCAATACCATGTTATGTGCATCTTCCATGTTTTCTTGAACCTCTTTTGATGCATTCTTCTGATCTGTAAGGGATCTGTAAAGCACCTGTTTCTCATCTTCAAGACTAGAAATCTTAGAATTTGCCATCTCAAGCTCTCCAGAAAGTATCAGTGCATTTCTGTTCATCTCATCTAGAGATTTGGTAGCCTCCTCTAGATCTGTTTCCAGAGATTTTCTTGCCTCCTGATCCTTCAGGACTTGCTTCTCTAGGCTTTGTAGTTCCTTGTTCAGAGAAGAAACCGTCTCCTTCTCTTCTTTTAATTTGTTAGCTGTGACTTCCAAGTTCTTGTAAGTATCTGCTAATTCTTTATGTATGCCATCACGATTTTCCCTCACATTTTCTAGCTCAAGGGACACAGTATATAGCTCCTCATTAGATTTCTTCAGATCTTTCTTCACCGCTATGAGCTCCTTGGCTATCATTTCATGACTTTCTTTAGCATTGTCAAGGCCTTTCTGTAATGTTTCTGTAGCTTCGGCAAACTTGGTCTGAACTCGGGAAACCTCTCCCTCAAGCTCAGTGCACCTAATTCTCGACTGCTTCAGTTGTTTTTCCTGAACAGAAGACTCATTTTCTAACTTCCGAAGGGCATCCTGAGTGATTTGGAGTTCAACCTCCAGATTCTTTACATTGCTTAGTTCAGTATAGAGCCTTGTCCTCAAATCTTCTCTTTCTTGGGTTAAGTCTGCAACCATCGCTTGTATTCTGCTCACTTCACTGGAAGCAAGCTCAAGATTTTCTCTAAGTTGGTGAACCTCATCCTCTCTTTCTCCTAGCAGCTTAGCATTGAAATCAGCCTTTGTTTCAGAGGCTGACTTCAGATCACTGTACTCTTCCTGAACAGCAGTGAGCCTCCTGTTAGACTCATCTCTCTTAGCAATTAAAGAATTTTCTTTCAAACTTAATTCATCCACCACAGAATTATTCGCTTCTACTTCTATTTTACTTTTCAGAAGTTCATTGTTCAATCCCTTGATTTCTGAGTGTGCTTTGATTAGTTCATTCTTTGCTTGCTTGTAGCTAGAGTTCAAGTCCTTCAACTCCAATTCTTTTTCCGCAAGTGATGAGATAAGATTTTGAACAGTATGGTCCTTATCCTTGAGCTCCAAGTTAAGCAAGTTTATCTTCTCTTGCAAGACATCAATCAAATTGAGCCTTTCCTTCAGATCTACTTCAAGAGCTTTCTTATCTTCACCAGCCATTAATATGTTGGTTTCAAGACCATCTATTTGACCTTTAAGCTCCTCAACCACTCTTTTCTCTTTTCTTAGCTCCTGTCCTAACTCTGTAATGACATGATTAGCTGTGGTTATTTTGTTCGCCAAGAGCTTCTGTTCTTCCTTTGTCTTATTGAGTTGTTTCATTCGTTCTGATTGTTCACTTGATAGCTTTGAATCAAACTCCTTCTCCAAGGATGCAATGGCAGCTTCCTTTTCATTCAGTTTTCTCGTCATCTGTACCATGCATTCAATTAAAACAACTAACCTCCCAAAAGTTCATTATAGCAACAAATTAAAGGAGAAAGACATGGCCATTTCGCCTTCAAATAAAGTGATAAGAGAGAAGCTTCCAAACATCAAAAGAAATGAAAAGATACATTTCGCTTACATCCTCCCAAGAATAAAGAGGAAACAGAAAAACAGGGCATATTGCTGCTTGAATGTTAAAGTCTCCCCCGTAAAATCAGTTTATACAGAGGATCTGACGAGAAGTTCAGCAGTGACTTACAGATTCGATGGTTGCATCACTGTCTTTCTTTTCTTTCTGACCCAACCCATAGAGTGCACCAAGAACACCAGTACCGAATATCCCAAGCCCATTCAGGAGAGAGACAAATGGATTTGGTGGCGTGTATCTTTGAATTGCCAGCTGAACATAAACACCTTCTAAATTAGATACTCCCACAACTTCATCAAAGTAATGACAAGAACAACAAAATTACTGGACCCAAACCTCTTCTTTTTCTTTCTCCTCTGGTGCCATCTGCATAGGCTCTTCTGAAATAAAATAAATGAATGCTTTAGAGACTGGAGAATAAGAAGATTACTATAGGACTACCAAAACTTATGATGGCACAATGAAGCAAACTTAGTCCTCCAATAAGAGAGGTCAGAACAGTAGAAACTTTCATCAGTTGCAATATAATATATGGCATCTGAGCATATCACTTCATTATTCATGCATGGTAGTAGCTAGTAGAAGACTTCTGTGGTCACTCAACATTCACGTAAGTTAGGTATTCGAACAAAAAGGAAAAGGACCCCTCCTAGTTATACTTAATATTTAGTTTTGCTTAAATCACTTCACAGTCATTAGGGGTTTCCTGATGTACAAAATTTAGTTTTATTTGCTACTGCAAAAATGGTTAATAAAGTCTGTTCTATTTTCTTCTTACGTTTATTAGTTTTTGTTTTTCTATTTCATAATGTTAACCTTATTATTAGAGGTTTATTATGACTTTCAATGCACCTCTTGTTACATTTAATATTCCATTTATGGATTACTGACTAAAAACTCCCAACAATTTTGGGTATTGAGAATAATTCATGCCTATCTCCACTGTTTTCTTCTTCATTTCTTTCCTTTTCGTCCTCTTCTCTTCTCCTTTTCCCCTTCCTTCTCTTACCCTAAGTCTTCCCCTTCCTACATCAATATATTACTAATTCTCATCAAATCATAAACTTGCCCATAGGCCTTAACTGACACAAATTGCAGAGACTAAAGAAAAGAAGCTAAAACCCACAGCTCAAGTATATCTTTGGTCCACAAATGTAAAACAAATAATTACCTGTTCATAAATTTTCCTAGAGTTAAATTGTAATAAGGGATTTTTACGCCTAACTGAAAAGATTCTGTCATAATATACTCCCTGAAAAAGTAGAAGATTCACAAATTATCCACTTTGATAAGCACAATTCTTTTGAAATAAGAAAGCGAGTATAAGATGAATCGCCGTGTGGTGGAAGATTTTCTTTTGTGAAAAAATGGTCAAGTGTTGCTGGAAAATATACATTTTGACAAAGGAAAACTTTCTTATTGCCTAAAACCCCTTAAGCATGCTGTAGATGTATAGGGTCATTCATGATATAAAGCATCAGTTTGTCCATCCACCAATGCTCAGAACTCCTAAACTAAGGCATAAATATGACAAAACTAGCAAAACAGTCAGGAGAAGGCATTGTACAATTTCTAGTACTAATGAAATTTAACATTCTGACATTCGGAATTTACACATCTACGACTGCATCCTTGATAGTAGTAATGATAATTACTGGCTGAAAGCTTCTGTTGGTCCTAATAAGGATTTCCTAGCTGCCACAATCCATGAGTTCAATCAATGAAATACCATTCACTCACATGACCCATTCAAACTTCACCATTTTCACCAAAATTAAGTTCCTATCCCCAGTTTTGCTATTCATACTAGACAAACTGCATCATAAAGCTAAAACCACCCTGAGGAGAAAGCAAGGATTTCTGTTCTAGTAAGAGGATACTTGCTTTAGTAGATCTAAAATCACAAATGTATCCCCCTTTAAGACCAGTAAGAGCTCAATTAGAACAATATGCTTTCCAGTTTCCTTGAAAGGAAAGTTGACATTATTGTCTATCAAGAACCGAAAACATTCAGTTCACTGGAAGGCAGTGAAGAGGGCATTATTCAACTAAAATTCTGAAGACAAATAACTAAACAACACAGAATACTAACTTGAAATCCTACAATTACCAGAATTTTCTTCATATATATCTAAAAAAGTCACAAACAAGAAAGAATCTGTTCAGTCTACCGTCCCAAATGAGCAAATAACATCAAGCAAGCACAGACAAAAGGATAAACCTTGCCCCTAAACCCAAGCAGAAACACATGCCAAGAACTAACCTTTACCCCATAACCACTCCATACGCACCATTTCAAGCAAAAAAACAGAAATACCCAGCTCGTAAAACCACAAATGTATCTTGAAAAAGCAAGAAATGGGCCAAAGAAGCAACTCACTTGAAACCAAACCATCGAGAGCATTGGCTCTGAGTTGCAACAAATGGAGAACTGAAATACCCACAAAAAGAACTGCTCTCTTCTTGCTGAAAACAATGCGGTTGTCTTCATCTTGGGGCATACAAGCAACGACTATGGAATCTGTTTTTTTCCTTCGCCTGGTTTCTTCATCAGTGTTCTTTGTAAAGAAGAAAAGGGAATGCGAAGAAAAAGAAAAAGAAGCAGAAGTGGAAGGAAGGGAGCGAGAGGGCAAGAGGCAAGAGGTTGCTGCCATGGTAAAGCCCATGACCAGTTGTGTTGCTATGATTGAGCAAGAGAACGGTAGAAAGGATCACTGTATAGCCATAGTTTGAGTGGCCTTGGCTTTCTTCTGTGCTATGTGTTCGTGTAGTTTATTACTAGGCGCTGTTCATGTAGGAAAAATTTCTTTTCCTTTTTCTTTTTCTTTTTCTAAATTTTTCTTGTTTTCTTTTTCCATTGGAAAATAGAAAAGTGTGTTCATGTGATTTTAAAATTTTTCCATTTTCAGATTAGAAAAATAGAAAAATAGAATTATCATTTCACTTAATAAATTAATAAATATATTTTTTTATCTAAATAAATACATCTGATTATTTCATAATTTCACATCACTTATATTATTAAACTCTTCTAAAAATTAAATATACTATTAATATAAATAGTCTAATTGTTTTCAAAATAATATTTATCATATAAATTCCTAATAATATATATTTATCAATACTAAAAAAACTAATCTAATTTTTAATTCATCGAATTACTATTATAATTAGCCCATAATTGATCCACAATGACTTCTCTAACAACATTCATTTGTTGTTGTTTTGACATATCTACTTGTAAACCTTCCTGCGTCACACCTCCTTGCTCTTCTAAATTCATCAAACCTTCTTCTCCATACTAGAAAAATACGTGAGTCATTAGCGGTTCCTTTCCAACCAGCATAAACAAAAGTGACGAACTATCACTTGCATTGGCATTATAATTGTTGATCAAATCTTGTGTCATTACCTACATGAACAAAAAATAATAACGTAACCAAATAAAAAGCAACATCTTCTTCAAGTTGAAAATAAGCAACTAGACATTATATATATATAATAAAAAGCAACATCTTCTTCAAGTTGAAAATAAGCAAGACAGAAATCTGATAAACAAATAAGTATGAGTTATTCCATCCATAACAAATCAGCACACAAAGCAACACTAGAAACAGGCTACACACCATCAATAACAAGTCAGAGCGCAAAGCAATACTAGAAACATGTTACACATACAAGATCTTATGTACAGGAAAAAGGGTTAACCTCAACGGCATACCTGCCCTCAAAGAGAAAACACCAACACTTACTAGTATTGTAATCGGGTATTCCACCTCGTACCTTCGGTTTTCAGCGTCTCTTGCTTCAGCAAAATTTATAGTTTGTCATGAGTCAGCAGCAATAGACATTAGATTGCTGGTATTTATTAACAACAAACACCAATCAATTTACAGCAGCAATAACAACAAGAGTTAGCTACTCAACAAACTATAAACTTAAACATGACTACAAAACCCAAGCAGAAAGCCATATCTACCAGCGAAACCATCAATTGAGGATCCGGATACTACATACTCCCGAAAAAATAAGCATTGACACTACATATCCAGTTGTAGAACGTTAGTCATAAAACTCTAGACACATTAGTCATAAAACTAAGATTAAATAAACAGACAACACTACAAATATTTGAACAAACCTATATTTCTTTTCGAAAAGTGACCATATCTTGTACCCTATCGGCCTCATCAAGTGCCAAATGTATTTGAAATGAAAATGTAGTATAAGAGAATTCACATTAGAAGAAAGTTTACCTTCTTTAACATCCCACCTTCTACCCTCAGAATGCCAGCAAAGTTAGCTTGCTAGAAAGACTAGACAAAACATACTAAAGTGTAGATGCAGGATCACATGAATTACTAAAATCATCTGAAAGGTGTAGATGCAGTAATGCCATTATGGCACACAACTACTCTTTCAAGCATTTCATCGAACACCTTTCACCCAACATTCCTTAATTTTGCCGGATTGCTTAGCCGCTAATAAAACTACCAACAAAAATATTGAGCATATGTTGAGAGATCACATTACTGCAGAGATAAATTACCATCCACTTCTGCAAAGACCCATCATCATTTTAATTTCAGCAAACTAGACAACTTCAAGCTATGCAATGTCCAAATCTCAAACCAAAAGGCAAAATCACCAATTCACCATCAATGTCTTAATTGTAATAAAGTTAAACTCATTAGCTAACCTTGAGAGCCTCCAAGTTGCTGTAAAGCATTGACGAACCGCCGGTGAAGGTCTGGTGACCAGCACCTCCTCTGTTTCCTCGAACTCGACTGCTGAGGTGGTTGTGAGTACGAGTTGGGAGCAGAAGTAGAAACTACTCTATGGCAGCTTGTTCTTGAATCTGTAGAGCTAGATTCCTCTTTTAGGTTCTTGATTCCAGGAGTAAGTTGAGAGAGACCAGGAGGTGGAGGAGGAGGAGGTGACAACCTGAGAGAAGGAGGTTGAGGATGAGCGGCGAGAGTGAGAGGCAGCCGAGAATAGAATAGAATAGGGTTGAGTTTTGGTAATTTAAAGTGGCAAATTTATAATAATGTAATTTTTAGGGTTGTTTTAGTCACTTAAAAAATAAAAATAAAAGGAAAAGCGAGTTTTCTAAATTAGAAAAGGCACTTTTGTTCTTTTCCAAGTCTAAGTGACAAATTAGAAAAAGAAAAATTGCCAAATTAGAAAATATGGTCAAATGAACACCATCTCCATTTTCCTTTTTCCTTTTTCCATTCTGGAAAAAATTATTTTTCCTCTACATGAACACCATCTCTATGAGTTTATTTTCCCTTTTTCTTTTTTCTTTATGACGGTTTTTTCTTGTATTTTTAATTTTTTTTAGACAAAAAAATCAAAATCTTTATATATAAAAAAAACTTTATGAGATTATAGTTTGAGAAAAATTAAAGATGTATCTAATAAAACCTTGTAGTAGTAGAATAACTAATTGGATGCACAAAAAATGTGAAGAAGCACCAAAATCAAAAAAAAAAAAAATCAATGTCAAGATTTCACATCTAGAAGAATGAATAAAAATGAAGAGAGAGAAAGGAGATGGCAACATATTCATTTTTAAAAATGTTTTGTCCTATCTGAAAGAAAAAGAAAACACAAAATGCAAAACAGAAGGAGGGAATATAGGGAACCATTAACAAGATTCCATATAAACACCTCCCACCAAGAATATCAAGAATAGAGAGAAGTAGCTGAGAGTGAGCTTAAATACGAAGTATCCTTTAAAAGAAAGCAATAAGAAGAAGAAGAACCAAAACAGAATAAAATAAAGAAAAATGTAAATGATCCTAAAATGGAAGACCCAAATGCAATCATCAATCAAAGAATGAAAAAAGAAACAAAAAGATTGCATCTTTGTCTGTCTAGTTTAACCTGTTGTTCGCTCCCTTTAGGAGCCAATCTTAGTTTCTCGTTTGCACCTTCAATACACTCAAGATCAACAAGAAATCTGTTTTCAGTTTCTCTGTCATTTGAAGGATGGAAAACAACACTAGATTCATCAAAACTAACAACTAGCTATTTATTCATGGCTTCTCTCATTCTTTCTATAACTTAAAGAAGATGGGTTCTTCTCTGGTTTTTTGCAGTATGGTTGGTGGACAGATATAGAGGTAGATGGTGAAGTAGAGGATGAAAGCTGACAGCATAGGAATCGGAGGAGGAGAAAAACGCGGGGGGGGGGGGGGGGGGGGGGGGGGGGGGGGGGAACAGAGCAAGAAGAAACAAAGGAGGAAGATAGTGATGGTGTGAATAGGGAAAGCCAGGTCTTGGTTTTTATAGTTGGTGTGAATAAGGGGGCTAGATTTTTTTTTTTTAAATGTCTTATTTTCTGTTATTTTTTTAGGCAGACTAATGCTAATTTGTGTTACATTCAAATTCTTATTTACTACTCCCTTCGGTGCAAAATAAATGACATTTACTATTTAGGCACGCATCTCAAAGAGGCCGGATGACTCACTATTTGACCCCAAAAATTTTGGTACTTTTTTTTGAACGTACGTTAAGGATAACGTACGTTCGAAAAAAAGTACCAAATTTTTTTGGATCAAATAGTGAGTCATCCGCCCTCCTTGAGATGCGTGCCCAAATAGTAAACGTCGTTTATTTTGCACCCGAGGGAGTAGATCATTTTTATTTATTCTCTAATTATTGTTCTCTTTCTGTTGAAAATTATATATTATTACCAGACTAAACATTTTTTTACTGCTCTTTGCTTGGGAAGATTAGGCCCCGTTTACTTCGGACAACTTTCAGTTTGAAAATTTGTTGTTTTTTGAAAATTCTCTGTTTTTCATTTCAAACAGAAAACTGGAGAAAACCGGAGATCGTGTTTACTTCGCAATAACTGAAAACATTTTCCTGTTCTGAAAAACTGGAAAATGTGTTTACTTGTAAAATTTTCCTGATCTGAAAACTGGAAAACGTGTTTACTTCGCACTAATTTTCAAATTATTGCAAAACCAAAAATAATTTTGTTCCAACAACTTGATTTTTTTAATGAAAAAAATCATGTTATTATTTTCTTCTATTTGCAAAGATTAACAAACTAATAAATATATTTGTAGGAAAAAATTGACACTTATTATAATTGAAAAATCTAAAATATATCATCAATCTACTAATATTTCATTACATATAAATATACTAATTCATGTTTTTACATGAAAATAAAAAATATATAAAATAGTCTTATTGTTCATTATGTGAATAAGAAAGTGGCACCGTGTCTATTAAGTGAAAAAAACTAATCGGTTTAACTAATGAAGCATGGCATGGGACTAAACATAAACATACTAAAATAGTTGCAAGAAAGCAAGTTCCAAGCAATAAGCATGACATGAAGGAGGATCTGTTTAATTTAACCAAGATATCCAATAAAGTTTACCTGAGTAACCAAATGGTAGTAACAAACACGGATTACTCATTAAGGAATCAGATTACAGTGCTGCATGACTTTACAAATGGCATTCAAATCCAAGGCTTGCCTATAACTTGTTAACAAAAATGAAAAGAAAAAGGAACCTTGATCAATCACCAACCCCTCAAACCAAATAAACAATACAAGAGATTCATAGCATAATGGCCAGTGAATCATGCAGCTTAACTGCAGCACGATGAGATCCCGAATCAGCAAATATGCTGCAACTATAATTACAGTACCACAAACAAATCCATAACTTAAGTATCCATGCTTCTGTATGAGATTAGTAGGCAGAAGAAGATACTAAAACATTGTGCTCCTTCAAACGCTTCTGGAAATTTGCCAAACGGTTTTGTAATTGCAGTATACCAGTAGCCTTCTGAGAAAGAATGCCATTCAGTTTAGTTACATAATCATCTAGCTGATTCCCTGGTTGGTCAGCCTCCACCAACAAGTTCATTTCCTGCAAATGCCGCAATCACGGGAACAAATAAGCAAGTGCATGAGCCCCTTAATCTTATCGCAAGAAATGCAAGCATAAATCAAAAATAGTGTGGTTTCTCCCTTTGAAACTCTACACAAGTAGTAGTTAAGATTTAGTATCAGTAAAGATCACCTCCAGTTGAATGTTTTATATACTTTCAAGTTACAAGCATTTTGGTCAGTCAATCCGCACTTCTAAGCTTAAGACTCAGAACTATTGTATATAACTAATATGAAGAATCGTTCGACCAAATCCCATCACATACCTCTCTAACAATGTTCATAGTGTCCTCGACTTGCTTTCTGGAACATGCATCAAGATTTATAGTGCAATTTTCACAATAACATTATAATCATCAGCTTATGTTTCTAAAATTTGGTCCAATAACTTACTTTTCTAGTGTCCAGGCATGTTACCACTTTAGCTAATGGATAGCATCTGAAATTACTTGGTCATGCCAGAGGAAAAGTTGTGTCATAAAATGTCAGCCCAATTGAACAACAAAAACAGAGCATCTCCATGTACAGTCATAAGAACTACGTGAAGCCAACTGCTTAAGTGACAATAATAAACTATTATGTAAAAGCCAAAGGTTCAACAATCAAATTAATTAAATCCGGCCACAAACAACAATTTAATCAATTTAATCAAGAACAACAAATCAAATAAACCTTAAAGCAGTAATTAATTGAAATCAAACACAACAATCAAATTAAGCAAAATAAAAAATAGCAATTGAAAAGACTTGGGACTTAGGACACACCGGAGTGACGAGGCGACGAGGAGTGACGAGGTGTTATGAGGAGAGACGAGGCGAGACGAGGAGAGACGAGGAGAGACGACGGTGAGTTGGGACAAAGCAACGAGGAGAGACGACGAGTTGACGAGGAGAGACGACGAGTTGACGAGGAGAGACGACGAGTTGACGAGGAGTGAAAACGATGAGTTGGGACGAGGCGACGAGAGAGACGACTGTGAGACGACTGACGGTCGGGGATGAAGATGGAGGGGAGGGGAAGAAGAACGAAAGGAGGAAGAAGAGGAGCGGCTAGGGTTAGGGCGTCGAAGAGAAGAAGAAGATAAAGAAGGTTGCAGGGGTAGAATGGTGATTAAGGAAAATTCATTAATCACTCAGTTTGAAAATCGCGTGTTTTCAAACTGAGGAAGCCAAAGCAGCCAAAGGAAAAAAAACCAGAAAAATAGAAAACAACTTTTGGGCGTTTTCAAAATTTGTTCATCGTTTTTCAAATAGAGAATTTTCGTTTTCATTTTTGGACTGAAAACAACGCAAAATAAACACGTTTTTCAAAATAAACACCAATTTTCAGAAAACTGGAGAATTCTCTTTTCCCAAGTAAACAGGGCCTTAGTTTTACTGACCCTGACTCTGTACTCGAGGGAGATATAGATGGCTTCATCTTGAGCTTTTATCTGCTTCCCTGGAAAAAGATGACAACAGTCTGTAACTTTAGTTTGCAACGATATTGATTGACATCAAAGCTGAAATCGAACTTCTGATGTTGGTGAATTCGAGACAGCTTGAGTTGTGAGGATATTTGACTCTAGAGCTTGGGGAGTATGTGGCAGACAGTGAACATCAGTTTGATTCAGCGCCAAACAATTGGCATTACGAAGTTGGCATCTAGCTGGAGTACGAGGTGTAATCTTTCATGTCCGAGTTCCGGTTGGAGTCTTATCTGCAATTTCGGTCAGGATGTACACATGAATAATCTTCTGAAAAAGCTGGAAATATACTGAAATTTGTTAGTTCAGAGAATTATTTCCCCAGACTAGAGTCTTGGTAGAAAGGGTAGGCATATTTCTCAATTCTCACAGATTGTATAAGGATTGTCAGATTGTTCAAACTTTACTTAATGTTATGGAATATAATGCATTATTTTAATTTTTTATCATCCTTTCTTTTTTTCCTTAAAAAAATATCATTACTTTCCTGTTTCAAAGTGTTTCTCTGATGCACAAATTGGAGAAGGAAAAAGAAATAGATTCTCTGAAATAACCAAAAGAATTGCATGGAAAAAAATCTCGAGAACTATAATTCTCTTTTACTGAAAATTCCATTGGACTTTTTAAAAGATAAATTATTATTGTTATTTATTCGAGAGAAAGGAAACATATAATGCAAAGCAATTAGAGAAGAACAAGAACGTTTCCGTATCTTTATAGTAAGCCAAACGACACCGTTTAAAGCGGTTAACTTTATTAAGTTATCAATTCTGTTTTTGATGTTCATCAAGTAAACATGCCTTGTAATATATAGTAATACTAAAATAAAATGCCTTGAAAACACAATTCCACTTTTTCAGTACTCCCTCGGAAATCTACATAGGAACTTTGACGGCTACGCCATCGAAATCTTCTTTTTTTTTTAATAAATCTATTCTTGCTCTTTGGATTTCTGTAGGAGGAAAAGAAAAGGAAAGCTCACCTGTAGCATCCAATTACTAACAGTGTGGTTGATCAGCCATTTTAAACAGACACCGGATCAATCTCTGTTTTCTCCAAACTACCTGGACTCGAACCCTCTAATAAAGGTCATCAAAGCAATAGGCACCGGGGTGGCCGGGAACAAGTGGAAGCTGGAGAACAAAGACATATGGATGGACAGATTCCTGAACCTCTCTTAAGAGGATATCAATCGGCATGCTAAGTGGTTGTGATCAGTTAATCCCATTGTGAGCTACGGACATCTATCATGGGTCCCTTTGATCGGAGCAAGAGGATGCGTTCCTTATTGCTCCGTTCTGGTCCTAGGCCAATTCTGCATCATGCAAATCGTTCCTGCAACCTTCGGCATAACAGACTCAAGTCTACCGCACACAACGGAAGACCCGACTCCTCAGCACTATGCACACAATTGGATTGATCTGTTCTGCCTTGAAGGATATGTTGTCCCCGCCCCGCCAATGACAGAGTACTTGCAATGGAGAAGAAACAGGGCCAACGGGAATGTCTTGCCCCGCCCGAAGAATCAGAGGCCCATGGAGGAAGAAGGTGAATCCCGTGTGATTAGAGGAGCCAATATGGTGGCCCACGCCCAATTAATGAAGCAGTTGCAGACAGTAATAAGATAGCGGGATAAGATTGCATCGGAGAAGGAAGATTTAAAGGTGGAAAAATTGGAGTTAGAATTCAGGGTACGCGAATAGGAACGACACAACCAGGACAATGTGCGGATGAGCTTGATAAATCAGAAGTTGGCCGATAGCGACTTCGAAAAGAGGATGAAAGAAGAGATCAACAAAAAAGAAGCTTTGAGAGTCTTGATCAAGGAAAAAGACGCAATAATCAGAACGTTGAATGTTCGCGCCGACAAAGTGACCAAGAGAGACCGGAAAAAGCAAAAGGATGAATACACCTAGTGCAGAGAAACAGACCAAAAGAGAATTGTTTGATGCACTACATCAAGAACTTGAGTATGTGACCATGTTCTTTAAGATTTTAGAAGGCTCTGAGCTGAAGCTAATAATGAATTATTTAAAGATTTAATGGGGCTGAATCGAGCTTTTTTGATTTACTTTTAGGTTGTTCTGGTTGTTTTGAAGTATTGTTTTAGCGCTTTGTTCTGTATATAAATATCGTAATGATAAGTGCCGTAGAAAAAGAATGGACCTGTCTAGACTATGGGTTATTTCATATATACCAGAACTACATGTCAATAAAGATCAGTATGAAAAGGTCTAAGCTAGCTCTTCTGTCACTGCCTTCTTATCTTTGTTTTTTTTTTCTTTCCAAGGAATTGCTGAACTGACAATCTAATACATTTTGCTGCAACTCTGATCTCTAACTCATAAGTGTGTCGTGATATAAATTTTATCTCTACTCCCTCAGTAGTTCTATATCCTTATGTTTTTTGTGACATTATATTGCAGAGCTCTAGTGCTTGAGAAGGCATCTAGATCGGTGTGGCACTTGATTCTAGACAATAATGGGTTGGGAAAGAAATAAGTGAAATAGTCGAACGTGTGTATTGTCGACTAAGTGGTAGGGAGCCTCCCTTGTTTCCGATACCAAGTGTTGAAAACACACTAAATAATGGAACTAAGACTAACGAAGGAGAAGAAATAGAAGGGGGAAATGAAAATCAAAAGGAAAAATCAAGTTCGAAGGCGAAGAAAAGGAGTTATAATGAGATGAATGTGGATGGACGGAAAGAAGGTTCGAACCAGATAGCAAATGAAGTTGCAGGAAAATCTAGTGATCATCTACATCTACCAGAAAGCCATAGCAAAACCCTTTCTTCAGCTCCAAATACCTGAGCTTTTTCCCTAATGGGTTATCTGTTACAATATTTTCTCTTGAATCGAGTGATCCAGTATTCTTTTTATCATAGAATCCACTTGACATTCTTAGGATATTGCGAAAAGGTGAATCCGGTGATCAACTTCTGAAGTCTTGTATTGCAGAGGCAGTGTGTGTTTTGCTTGAATTTTGTTTTGCAATAGTCCATTTTTGGCTGTGACTTTTCAGTTTAGAACTGAAAGTTTCTTTCTCAGGAACCACTTTGATATGATCCGACCCAGGGTAAGTGGATCAAATGATATATGGAGCTTTAGACGATCTAGTCCAAAGGGTAGTTTACTTGTCACGACTCAAATGAGAACTAAAAGGAAGGATGATACTGTGGATGTAAAGATGGACGGAATGGATGGAGTTGAACGCTACGGATTTGTTATGAATATTCACGAAACTTGAAGATCCAAGGTTGTAAAACAACAAGTGATGCACATAAAGATTTCTTACACAATAACCGTCAATAATGATTACAAGCTTTGATTTCCCGGAGGAAGATAGGGAGGAGTAATCTCATTCAAGCTATCTTTCTCAAGGAGAAAGGATGAGTTCTAGAGGTGAAAGAGAAGGAGAAAACTCACTTAAAAAATTCACTTAAACAAAAACTAAGCATTTCAAAGGATGAAGGAAGCTTTTTTTATAGGAGGTTCAAAAAGATGACCTAAAAACATAGTTCTGGATTCTAACGATTCCTTGGCGCCATGATTGTTAGCCGTTGGTGTCATGATGCTAGGAACGGAAGGAACAATCTGTTGGCCAGCTTCGTTGGCGTCATCACGCCAAGAAGTTGATGTCATGATGTCAGAAACAGAAGGAACGAAATGTTGGTCAACTTCATTGGCTTCATCACGTCATGACGCCAGCTTCCTCCCGAAAATGTTGTTTGTTGGCTTTTCGTCATTCCGTGTCAGCTCCTCGGCCTCCGATATGATGCATGGATATGATGCGCGATCACTATCAAGATCCTTTCTTTGACTTTGGATGGTTCTTTACTCATCTCGGCTTCGAACCACTGGGCTAATTTCCTCGCCATGCTACGCGTGATTGGCCCTTGGGGCACCGTGTCATGCCCTTGGATTTCAAAGGGGTCCGTGAACACTTCATCACCTCTCCCTTCGAAAGGATTCGTCCTCGAATCCATAACCTCAATCTCCTCACCTACATACTTAAGAGCACTCAAAAATAAAGGTGAGATACCAAGGGAGGCGCAAGCGCACATGCAAGTTTACAAGTTTGTCCAAGGAAAAGTAAACAACATTATTTGTACCTTGATGCACATCGCCTCTTAAAATTTCATGTAAAGTGCGGATGGCATCACAACTTGTAGAACAAAGGACATGATATTTCTTCTTCTCTATTCGGCTCACAATAACAAGCCAAGAAAATTGAGCACCACTAACATGCACAATGCATTTGAGAATACCAAACAATTTCCGTAAGAGAAAACACAAATTTTCATAAAAATTAATTCAATTAGTTCTCAACAATTTCGGTCCAAAAATCTGTTTTCTCTCACACAACGCGTTCATGGTATTTAAATGCATATCACACACAATCAACTCATGTAGGCTACAATTAGCTAGACAAAATTCGTCCAATTCAAAATCATGTACATCCCTTTCACATCTATGCACATTGGTCTTCAAGACGTCATAAAGGATGCAGATGGTATCATAATTTATCAAATAACATATGCGATGAGTCCTTTTCTCAATTTGGCTCATAATGATCATCCATAAAAATTGAGCCTCGCAAACACATATAACGCATTTACAAATGCTAAATAATTTCTGAAAAAGAAAATACAAATTTCTGTAAGATCTAGATCTATTATTCCTAAACAAATTCGGTCCAAAATTTTATTCCTTAACAACACACCAAACAGTCAATATTTTCAAGCCCATACCATACACAAACAATTTATGTATGCCACAATAAAAATGCAGAATTCATCATGCTTGAACAAGAAACGGTCAAACTTGATGAAATACAATAGAGGGTTTTTGCGCGCAGGCCACAAAGTTTTCATTCAAGTAATTCTCATGTTCAAGGAGAAAAGAGTCATACTCAACGAGATGCAAATTAGGAGTTTTAACACTCATAATAAAGTCTTCACACAAGTATTTATCATGTTCAAATAGAAAAGAATCATGCGTGATGAAGTGCAAACTTGGTTCTTTATCACATGGTAAATAAATGTCATATAAATTTGCATCATGTGAGTCAAGATCATTGAAACGAGCAACCCCAAATATTTCAGCATTTAAAGAGGAGTTTAGTACATACCTTTTGGGCAAAGCGAAAAAGTGGGGAAGATTTACCTCAAGGCTTTGCCGTTGTGCGCACTATTGTTGAGCAATCACACTCCCAATGCCTCATAGGATTGATAGGCCACTCGGAACCTCTTTCGGAAGCACCTCTCCTACTTCTTTCCTAAGCAAAACAAGTGGAATGGTTAGAGGAGAGAGGTTGGAAATAAAGTCAAGTGAGGTTCGCTCACTTTGTTCTTTCGTTATTTGCTCATTTTCTTCACTCTCAACTCGCATGGTTTTTCTCCAAGTTCAAACAAAGGATTGTCAAAAACTAGTTCAAACAACGGATTGTCAAAAGCTTGGAAATCCTTAGGTTCTACGTGCTCACTATCAATGGTAGGTTTGCGCTCACCCTCAAGGATACTTGCATTGGCATGCTTGCTGTTTTCATGCCGTGTTTTCAGCTCAATCTCAAGGGTATGGTTGCACTCACTCTCAATGGCATGCTTGTTGTTTTCATGCCGAGTATTTTCCTCCTCACTCTCTTTCTCTTTTCTCTCACACTCTCTTTTCTTTTATCTCTTACTCACTTCTTTTTCTCTCATTTTCAGCCTTACATTTTTCAAGCCTCTTTGCACTTATCGCTTGAAGTTTAGCAACATTCTTTTCAATCGATTCAAAAAGTAGTTCAAAAGATTGAGAAGGTATAGGCAGTTCAAAAGATTGAGAGGGTGTAGGCTCGTTGTGTTGAGCGATCGGGTAGAAGTTATACGATCCTCGCTACCCTTGATACGATCTTAGATAACTAGGACGCGCTGAATTGATGATTGTTGTTGGAAGGTTTGAAGTTGGGCGGAATTTAACTCAATCTCTCTTCTCTTCGATATAAGGAACGCTAGGAATCCACCTAACTCCTCCAATCTCCAAGTTAAGGTTGAACAACGCCTGCTGAAGTAAGGAACGCTAGGAATCCACCTAACTCCGTCGATCAACAAGTGAGGTTCGTAGGATAAGGTTCGCCAAGAGTCCACTTGACACCGCCACCTAGGGTTTTTGTTCGAGTCCACGAAAAAAAAATGGGAATCCACCCAAAGACAAAGTCTTAACAATCAATTTGATAAAAAATAACCTACTTTATTAATGAGCACAATCAGCTCTATATATAGGCAAAAGCCCAAGTACAAGTTTAAGTATAATTACAAAATTCTAATTAGGTTATTGCAAAAAATGGTACATGTACAATCTTTTTTTGATTGTTTTCATACCTCAGCAATATTTTGCTTTTAAAAAATACCTATACAATATGAAAACGTCACATTTGGTACCTCAACCTCACGTCGTCCAACAATCTCTGTTAACCGTCCTACGTGGCACGCCACGTCGGATGCCACATGGGATATGGCTGACATGGCATGCCACGTAGGACATATCTGACCCGGGTGGGGAAAACTACCAAACCCAGTTAAAAATGGGTCGGGTCGGGTTATTACCGTTTCTTTCTTTCTTTCTTTTTTCTTTTTTCTGGTTTTCTTTTCTTTCATGTACTCACTCTCCCTCTCTGCCAAAAATCCAAAAACCATCCTCCGTCAAAATAAAATCAAAACCCTCGCCGCCGAATCCCAACCACATCCAAACCACCATCGAAACCATCGCAGACCACAAATCTACCTAACCCGAACCACCCAACTACCACTGCAAAACACTCGAACCACCCATCACCAAAAATCCAACCCGGATCCCTCAACCACCTTACCGCTGGCCAAACCACCTATCGCATCTCACATCAGTTTTTAATATGATGTTAATTACTACTGTTGACTGGTTTGTTTTAGTAATTAACTTAATTAGCACCCAAATTGATTAATTCGATTGAGAAGGAAAAGAAGGAGATTAAGTAGAACCTTTCTTGGCCAGCAGTGTCCCAGATCTGGGCTTTGATGAGTTTGCCATGGTGGTGATTGTTCTTGTCTGGAACTCAACACCAATGGTGGACTTGGAATCATAATCTATTCTCATATGCTTTGTTTTAGTAATCAATTTAATTAGTACCAAAATTGATTAATTCGATTGACATAGGTGGATTAATGATGAGTTTGATGATTTGTTGGGCTGGCGGGTTGGAGCTGGAAATTTGGGAGTTTGGGTGTGTTGATTTGGTGGTTTGATTGAAAAGGAAGAGAGGGTTGTAGCAGCCAAAGAGAGGAAAGAAAGAAAGAAAAGGAAAAATAGAAAAAGAGAGTGAGTTCGTGGAAGAGAAGAAAGAAAAAAAAGAAAAAAAAAGAAAAGAAAAAAGGAAAAAAAAGAAAAGAGAAAAGAGAAAAGAAAAGAAAACCCAATTCAGAAATCACACAATACATTTCTATAGTAATAAATGATAAAACATCAAGGGCATTTGGTCTAGTGGTATGATTCTCGCTTAGGGTGCAAGAGGTCCCGAGTTCGATTCTTGGAATTTCCTTAATGGGAGGATGATAAAGCTTAATATGAACGACGCGTCGTTCATTTTAATCCTGAACAAACGACGCGTCGTTCATACCTATAGTAAAAGGCCAAAAACGACGTCGATTCTAGATCGGTTGGAAAACCCACTTATCCAACCCGTGGGAAAAGAACCGGGTCAGATTTGTCCTATGTGGCACGCCACGTCAGCCGTATCCGACGTGGCATGCCACATAGGATAGTTAACAGAGATTGTTGGACGACGTGAGTTTGAGGTACCAAATGTGACATTTTCATATTGTATAGGTATATTTTAAACACAAAATACTACCGAGGTATGAAAACAATCAAAAACAATTGTACAGGTACCATTTTTTGTAATAACCCAATTCTAATTCTACTAGAAGTAGAAGTTCTAACTTCACTAGGAGTTCTATCTAAGAAATAACTCTAATAAATTGTACAATTAAATGATACATAAATACATTCCAGAAGCTCCAGAGGTGAGTCACATGGCTGGGCTTCAAGTTGGGCCGCAATCCTTAAGTTACACGCTCTCTTGCGTTCATATTGCGCAATACAATATTGACCTATGCTAACTTTCAATTGTCTCGTCCGATTGACCTAAAACCTATTCCAATCGAAAGCTAACATACAAAAATAGTAAGAGGTTGCTCCTCTTTCTGGTCTGGGATGAACAGGTCTGAAATAATTTTGGAAGCGTTGACTGATGCGTCTGGAAGTCCTTGTTTGCGTAGGATTGTTGTCAGCAAAAATATCTCTTCGAATAAAATGCAAACGGCTCGTGCGTTTGAGCTGAAACTTGGTCAAAATAGAGAAAACATCCTGAGGTTTCAGAAACATGGTTGATCGCACGATTCTGACTTGTATTGGTCCAAATAGTCTCGGACACAGTCACTGGTTGCGCCTGTGCATCTTCTTCTTGACAGCTAGAATGTTACCATGAACCATCTTGCAATATACTTGTGAAAATTGGCTCAAACTTGGCCACGATCTTCCTAAGACATCAATCGGTCTTGTATTTACTTTGGTTTCCCGATTGAAGCCTCGCTTCCATGTCTTGGCTTAGTAGGATGTGAAGCCTTGCGCTAAGAGCCTCCAAGCTACCTTCCATGTCATCCTTCATCTAACGGCTCGATCCAGCAACATCTCTTCACTTATATCCATGTGTAGAGGTTGTATTAACCTTGTTGGATGCTTCATGACGTCCATGGCTTGACGTATTCGTAAATCTAGCCCTTGCTGCTTGGTGTGTGCGTGTGGCGGGGATAGGATCGTATCATTCCCTTCCCCTTTGAAATGATTCGCCCTCATATATGTTTCCTTAATGAAAACAATACTCCTCACGTTAGAATGAACAAAGGAAACACAAGAAGGAAAGGGATTACCTAAGACATCCATCTCGACGGTTGTGTCTTTGTGTGCGGCGATGGTTTAGGTCAAACCATCGTCTCTAATGGCGGTTATCTTGTTGTCTCGAGTAGGCGACCAAGACTGGTGTAAGCTCATCCTATCTCTATCAACAATCACAAAGAACCACTTCAATTCTTCATGGTATTCCTTAGCCGAATAAGGAACACTCAATCGCTCCATGTGAGTTACGGCTTGCTCAAGTGGTACTTGTGCATTCATCAACTCCTTGCCCACCTCTAATCTTCCCAAGTACTCTATAGACCAAGGGTTTAGTGGTACCATAAGCACAAAACCATAAGCAAATCGGTTACAAGCAAAGATAAGCAAAAATTCGCTAGCAAAGACAAACTTGCCCACCAATGAATAGCTCACGGCTCCAAGAGCTCTATCATCTCCTTTTATCAACCCATGCTCACTCTTTTCATGGGTGCTGTTTTGCTCACTCATTCTCTTATTTTTATCTCTTAATTTCTCTCTTGTTCTCTCAATATCTCTAGCGACTTCCCAATACTTCTCCTCTAGTCGTTTTTTATCCTCATGGATTTCAAAAGGCTTTAGTAGAACTAATGAGAACTTTTGGCCATCCTTTACCAACTTTTAAGGACCGTTCTTCCCACCATGAGTGGCTCTTCTATCTTGCTGCCATGCTCAACCAAGAATGATATGACTCAACCGCATCGGTATCACATCGCAAAAGATTTCATCCTTATATCTCCCAATAGAAAACGAAATTAAAACTTGCCTTGTTACCTTTAGTTTTCTACCGTTGATCATGTATTACAGCAAGTAGGGTTTTGGATGCTCAATAGTTGGAAGTTTTATCTTGTGTACAAGCAGATTGCTTGCTTAATTCGCCAAACTCTCATCGATGATAGTTAACGAGCATATCTTCTCTTTAACTAGGCAGCGAGTGTGAAATAACCCTTCTTTTTCTCGCTCACTCACTTATGCCTTCCCTTGTACACTCAAGTCATGCTCAATAGCAAGCGTTGTAGCATTCTTATGCTCTTAGGATCCTTGCGTACAAGCCGTTTGACTGTTATGCACTGTATCGCGCCTTAGGGTCTTGCGCGCTGGATTGTATATAGGGTCCGCCTCGGCAACCCTTGACTTACTTGTACGCCATGGTGCTATAACCTCCGTACCTATCTCTCTCTCGGCTAGCTTCTCATGTAGAAACTTCTTTTTATCCTCTAGCCATGACACACTAAATACTTGAGGACTTCTAGGTCTCCTCGGATTCAGTCCAATTGGCATACCACCAACAACCCTCTCGATTACCTCTCTAATACGCTCACCTGAAGCTTGTTGTCTTTGCTCCATACTATCAAATCTCATGTTGAGATTTTGCATTAGGGTGATCAGCTCTAGATTCTCCGGATCATTAGAAGAATGATTCGACATAACTCAAAATTAAAAACAAAATAAAGGAAATGACACTTTTGGGGATTATTTTTATGACTATTTTTATGACACTTTGGGGGACTTGAATTTTTTTATGACACTTTTTGATAAATAAAAGACTCAAAAAAAATTCTAAACGAAACTCTTTCTTTTTCTTTTCTCAAACAAATCGCACTTTCGATTTGTTTTTACAAGGACACAAAACTTGATTTAGAAAAATTATTTTCTAAACCGACTCAACCAAAAATGACAATAACAAAATAGAAAATTAAATATAGATTGATATAAATCAAACCTTGCAACGGCTAAGCTTCGCTACCACATGATACGATCCTCGCTACCCTTGATACGATCTTAGATAACTAGGATGCGCTGAATTGACGATCGTTGTTAGAAGGTTTGAAGTTGCTCGGAATTTAACTGAATCTCTCTTCTCTTTGATATAAGGAATGCTAGGAATCCACCTAACTCCACCGATCAACAAGTGAGGTCCGTAGGGTAAGGTTCGCCAAGAGTCCACTTGACACCGCCACCTAGGGTTTTTATTCGAGTCAACGAACGGAAAATAGGAATCCACCCAAAGACAAAGTCTTAACAATCAATTTGATAAAAATAGCCTACTTTATTAATCAGCACAATCAGCTCTATATATAGGCAAAAGCCCAAGTACAAGTTTAAGTATAATTATAAGTTCTACTTCTACTAGAAGTAGAAGTTCTAACTTCACTAGGAATTATATCTAAGAAATAACTCTAATAAATTGTACAACTAAATAATACATAAATACATTCCAGAAGCTCCAGAGGTGAGTCGCACGGCTGGGCTTCAAGTTGGGTCGCAATCCTTAAGTTACATGCTCTCTTGCGTTCATACTGCGCAATAAAATATTGACCCATGCTAACTTTCAATTGGCTCTTCCGATTGACCTGAAAGCTATTCCAATCGAAAGCTAACATCCGAAAATAGTAAGAGGGTGCTCCTCTTCCTAGTCCGAGATGAACAGGTCCAAAATAATTCTAGAAGCGTTGACTGATACATCCAGAAGTCCTTGTCTGCGTAGGATTGCTGTCAGCGAAAATGTCTCTTCAAATAACACGCAAGTGGCTCATGCGTTTGAGCGGAAACTTGGTCACAATGGAGAAAATATCTTGAGGTTTCAGAAACATAGCCGATCGCATGATTATGACTTGTATTGGTCCAAATAGGCTCAGACATAGTCGCTGGTTGCACATGTGCGTCTTCTTCTTGATAGCTAGAATGTTACCACGAACCATCTTGCAATTTACTCGTACAAATTGGCTCAAAATTGGCCACGATCTTCCTAAGACATCAATCGGTCTTATATTTACTTTGGTTGCCCGATTGAAGCCTAACTTCCATGTCTTGGCTTGGTCGGATGTGAAGCCTTGCGCTAAGAGCCTCTAAGCTACTTTCCATGTCATCCTTCGCCTAACGGCTCAATCCAGCAACATCTCTTGCCTTGTATCTATGTGTAGAGGTTGTATTAACCTCACTGGATGCTTCATGACATCCTTGGCTCTACGTATTCGTCCATCTAGCCCTTGCTGCTTGGTGTGTGCGTGTGGCGGGGCTAGGATCGTATCAAAGAGCTGCCCTTGATAATAGGCAGTTGAGACTGTCGGTGGTGAGAAGTGGCGGGGTCTTATTGTGTGCAACCACTCGTCGAGGGGCCATGGCCAAGGCTTTGATTGGAAATTGAACCTAGGCTATAGTTGGAGACATGAGGATCTAGAGGGTCCTCGTAGTCTTCTTCCTCAAGCCAACTTGCTCCTCTTTCATTTTGGTATTGGCCCGCACTATCACTGGTATACTCGGATCCTTCTTCACCCTGAGGATCATATGCTTCTTTACCAGAAAGTTGGTAACTGTCATGTGCAAGAGAAATGTAGTCATCATCTCCCTGCGGTTCGTGGCTCTTCGCACTATCACTGGTATACTCGGATCCTTCTTCACCCTAAGGATCGTATGCTTTATTACAAGAAAGTTGGTAACTATCATGTGCAAGAGAAACGTCGTCATCATCTCCCTGCGGTTCGTGGCTCTCCGCACTATCACTAGTATACTCTGATCCTTCTTCACCCTGAGGATCGTATGCTTCATTACTAGAGGAATGACAGATAGCGTCACCATAGGAATCATGACAATCATCATCATTGTATTGATAGTTATCCTCGTCATAATATGCTCCTTGGTCACAAGATTCACAATCACTATCTTGTGACATTGTACCTATAAAAGAAAATAAACTATAGGTATATATGTATATACGTTAGTGAAAACACACCCTCACGTGTTTATACTCGTGTTTAAACACTCACAAAAAGTGTACTCATAAATTCTCTCAAGGCCTTGGAATCAATTTTGCCTATTCACAAGCATTCAAGTTATCAATCCTCAAGTAATCAATCACAAGAGACAGACTGAAGAAGATGCAAGAAAGACACGAAGAAAGGATACTAGACTCAAAGGAGGACTTAAAAACTCAAGAAATAATTTTTTCCTTCTATTTAAGTGTACTTGAGGTCGAAGCTAGCAGTATACCGTTAGTGTCTTAATGTTATGCCGCTAGGCAGTGCCTCATTTGTTCTTCCTCCGATTTCAAATTTTTTTTATTTATTTCAGATTTCTTTTCTTTCGAATTCTTTTCTTCTTCTTTTTTTTAATTAACTTTTAAAATTATAACAAAATTTACAATAATAAAAGTGCTATGTTTGACAAGTAGTTGATGTTTTGGTGTGTGACATATAGTACAATCAAATATTTTTTGATTAGAAGATATTTGCACAAGACTTCTAAGAGAAGATACCAAAATATCTATTTCCAAAAATATCTAGATATTTTGGCTAAGAATTAGTGTGTGTGGCCGGCCTTGGTACTAGGGGTGTGCAGAATTCCAAAGACCCGAAATTCCGAATTTTTCGACCCAAATTTTTTTAATTTCGGGTCGGAAATTTTGAGTATCGGCATTTCGGGTTCGGGTATGTGAAATTATTTTTGGGTACGGAACGAGATCCATTTTGGTAATTTTGGGTACCCAAAATACCTGAAATACCCGCACTTAAATTTGTTATTATTAATTTGTTACACTTCCTGTCATAAAAAGACTTAAACCAAAGAATAACAGACAGGGAAGAGATATGTGGAAAGCTTAAGTTCTTGCATTATATTACACCAGTATATATAATCTGTACAAGTCCTATACTTTAGGACCAAGAAGACTAATTAGAGAAACAATATTACATAAATAAGTAAAGAAGATATTTGGTGCAGTAAAGGTAATCAAGGAGAATATATCAGGTAATTAACATTGCAGATCCGAAGATCATTACTGATCTGATTTGTGTTATTGTTGTGCTGGTGGAATATTGTTCAACACCCCCCCGCAAGCTGAAACGGGTTGCAAACAGAGCTTCAGGTTGGTTCTAATTGCCCGAAACCGGTGAGAAGACAATGGTTTCGTGAGAACATCGGCAAGCTGATGCTCGGAGGGAAGGTAACGAACATGAATATGACCCTTGGAGATTACATCCCGCACAAAATGATAATCGATCTCAATGTGCTTTGTGCGGGCATGGAAAACTAGATTAGACGCAATGCTTTTAGCACTAATGTTATCGCACCAAAGAGTGGGAGCAACAAATTGATGCGAGCTCAATTCTGCCACTAAACGAGCCACCCAAAGTGCCTCAGTAGTAACATCTGCCAATGCTTTATACTCAGCTTCACTTGAGGAGCGAGCTACAGTCTGCTGCTTTTTAGACTGCCAGGAAACTAAGTTATCACCAAGGTAAGTGAGAAAGGCGCTAGTAGATTTGCGATCGTGTTTATCTCCCGCCCAGCCAGCGTCTGTATAGATATTGACGACAGTGGAGGTGGAACGAAAGAGAAGACCCATGTGTAGAGTGCCAGCAAGGTAGCGCAGAATTCGCTTAACAAGTTGCCAATGGTGGTTTGTTGGAGAGTGCATATGTTGACACACCTGGTGAACAACATACGCTAGATCAGGCCTTGTCATGCCTAAGTAGAGAAGGGAACCAACAACACTGCGAAAGAGAGTTGGATCATGGAAGGCAGAATGATCTTTAGCAACTTGTTTCACAACGGAAGAGGGTGTACTTGTGGAGCGAGTGGTGGTCATACCAGCCTTTTCAAGTAACTCACTGATATAGCGTTGCTGACATAGGAATAACCCAGATGGTGTCCAGTGTGCTTCTATCCCCAAGAAATAAGAAAGCTTCCCCAAGTCTCTAATCCGGAATTCATCACTCAACTTTGCAAGAAATCGAGAAACTAAAGTATCATCATTCCCAGTGACAAGAATGTCGTCGACATAAACCAGAAGATACATAGTAGTGTCATTGCAGTGATAGATAAATAAGGAAGGATCAAATTTAGAATTGATAAAACCAGAACTGACCAGAAAAGTGGCGAGGCAAGAGTACCAGGCACGGGGAGACTGCTTGAGGCCATAAAGGGATTTTCGAAGGCGGCAGACAGCAGTAGGGTTATTCGGGTCGCGGAAACCAGGCGGTTGCTGCATGTAAACGGTTTCTGTCAAAGATCCGTTTAAGAAGGCATTTTGAACATCTAATTGTCTAACCTCTCATCCAAATGAGATGACCAAGCTCAATACAACCCGAATTATCATTGGCTTAACCACCAGAGAGAAGGTTTCATCAAAATCTATGCCCTCTTGTTGATGGAAACCCTTAGTAACTAAGCGGGCTTTGTAACGCTCTACATTGCCATCCGGTAAGCGTTTGATTTTAAACACCCAGCGACAGCCCACAACATTCATGGACGGATCAAACGGAGTCAACTGCCAAGTACCATTGTTTATCAAGGCGTCATACTCGGCGACCATAGCAGCACGCCAGTGAGGGATTTTATTTGCGGCAGTGAATGTCTTTGGCTCTATCTCGGAGGAAGGGAGGATTGTGGTATGGTGAAGGAATTTGGGGTTTGGGTGGCGTGCTTGTCTGAGAGTCATGGGATGGTTACGGGTTGGAAGGGAATTAGTGGCAGCAGTGTCGCTTGGATTGGGTTGGTGGTCCGAGTGGGAGGTAACAGGTGGGTTTTGGTGGAGGGGATGAATGATAGTGGATGGATCGGAAGGTGGGCCTCTTGCTGGTGTTGGAGCATCAAGTAGAGAAGCAGTAGAAGCCTCTGGGTTGGAACCAGAGTTATGTCTCTCTGCGGGGTCCATAGAGGCCTCTGTCTGTGCAGTAGAAGTGGGCTGTGTAAGGGGGCTAGGATTGGGGCTTGGCACTAGAGGATTAGGCAAAACACAGTAAGAATCTTGTGGAATAGAGGTAGGAGGAGATGATTTTTCACAAGGAAATGAATTTTCATGAAATAAGACATGACGGGCGATGTAGAGACGCTTAGTTTTTAAATCAAGACAACGGTATCCATGGTGGGAAGAACTATAACCAAGGAAGAGACATTGTGTTGACCGAAATTGGAGTTTATGTTTATTATAGGGTCGTAACAATGGAAAACACGAGCAACCAAAAACTTTAAGAAAGGAGAAATCAGGCTTTTGAGAAAATAGTTTCTAGAAGGGTGAGAGACCAGCGAGAGTGCGAGAACTTTGCCTATTTATCAGGAAAATAGCGGTTTCGAACGCGTAATCCCAATAAAAGGAAGGTAAATGAGCATGAGTAAGAAGTGTGAGGCCAATTTTAGTGACATGTCTGTGTTTTCTTTCGAACTGGCCATTTTGCTCATGTGTATGGGGACACATGATGCGATGACAAATACCAATAGACTGAAACAAAGGATTCAGTTTACGATACTCACCACCCCAATCAGTCTGAACTTGTTTAATTTTTGTAGAAAATTGTCGTTCAACCATCCGTTGGAAATGATGAAAGATATCAAAAACTTCAGACTTAGATTTAAAAGGATAATACCAAGTGTAATTGGAAAAGTCGTCAATAAAGATAACATAATAACAAAAACCAAGAGTACTAGAGATCGGTGCAGGACCCCAAACATCACTGAAAATAAGTTCAAGAGGAGAGGTGTTGCGTCTCCCCGTTATTGATAAATGACTACGACTAGATTTTCCTAAAGGACATGAAGAGCAAACCAATGGACTTGAAGTCTTAGCTAGAGGGAGGTGATGAAGAGACACCATGCGGTGGAGTAGATCATGGTGTGGATGACCTAGACGAGCATGCCAGACAGACAGAGGTGCTTTGGTAGTGAGATTGAGTTGGGGAGTAGGAGGTGGAGGGTGGTTGTGATGTCGCTGCAAACAGTAGAGGCCATCTTTAGTCCCCCGGCGAAGAAGAGTTACTCATGTTTTGATGTCCTTCACACAACAAAAGGTGGGATGAAATTCCCAAAAAACACTATTATCAGTTGCAAAGCGATTAACAGAGAGTAAATTTTTAGAGAGAGATGGTGTGCAAAGAACATTATTGACAGATAAAGTTTTCATAGGTGTAGGTAAATGTGTAGTGCCGACATGATGAATGGGAAGTGTATTACCGTTGCCAAGTTGGATAGATTCTGGCCCAGTATACTCCGAGAAGTGAGTGAGAGTGGAAGGGTCATTGGCGAAGTGATAGCTGGCTGCCGAATCTGGATACCAGTCACCAGGAGTCACATAGGATGGCGGTGGATGAGCATATGGGACAGCAGTGGTCATATGTGCGACCGGAGATTGGGTGAAGCGAGGACACTGGGTAGTGTAGTGGCCAAAAATGCTGCACAGTTGACAGCGAGGTCCTTGCTAGTTATGACGACCACTATTGTATCTGTTATTGGGTCGCCCTCTACCGCGAAAACGGCCACCTTTGCCTCTATGAGGGGAAGTAGAAGGTGTACTAGTATGGTTGGTACGTTCTGCATTGTTGACAACAGGAGTGGGTGTGGGGAGTAGTGGCTGTAGATCAGCAGGATTTGTGAGGTGAACTTTTGGACCAGAGTTAAGAAACTCATGACTCTTAGCAAGACTGAGAAGTTCACTAAAAAGAATTGGTGTTTTGCGTACATTAAGAGAGGTGGCCAGGTCTTTGAACTCAGGTTTAAATCCCTTGAAGACATATACGTTGAAGTCACCAAGAGATATTGGTTTACCAACAGCAGCAAATTGGTTAAATAGTGTTTGAGCTCGTTGCAGGTAGGAGGAAACTGTTTCATCTGGTTGCTGGTGCAGCTCCATGAGGTCGCTATTGAGGGACATCATGCGGGTTTGATCATCAGAAGAGAGGGAAGCTTCAAGGGTATCCCACACAGCTTTAGAGGTCTCTAAACCAACGATAAAGGGTATTACCAAGGGAGATAAAGAACCGAGCAAGGTACTAACTATGAGTTTATCTTATTGAACCCATAGTTGATAAGCAGGATTAGGGATGGGAAGGGTGGAGTTAGTTGGTGTGACTGTTTTAGGGGGGCAAGGGTGAGTGCCATTGATGAAGCCAATCAGACCCAGACCGTAGAGAAACGGTTCTACTTGAGCTCTCCAAAAGAGGTAGTTATCCTCGGTTAGTTTCAGGGATATGAAATAGGTGGGATTCTGAATTGTGGTTATTTGTGTTGGTGTTGAGGAAGAAGTGTTAGATGCCATCTCGTGAGAGAAAAGAATGGCTCCGCTACCAACTTAAACCAAAGAATAACAGACAGGGAAGAGATATGTGGAAAGCTTAAGTTCTTGCATTATATTACACCAGTATATATAATCTGTACAAGTCCTATACGTTAGGACCAAGAAGACTAATTAGAGAAACAATATTACATAAATAAGTAAAGAAGATATTTGGTGCAGTAAAGGTAATCAAGGAGAATATATCAGGTAATTAACATTGCAGATCCGAAGATCATTACTGATCTGATTTGTGTTATTGCTGTGCTGGTGTAATATTGTTCAACAAAAAGAAAACCCGGTTTCGCGTTTTATATTTCCCAAGTTACAACAATCAGGTCCTCTCCTTCTTACAATCAACAAGTAAGTTCCTTCAGATTCTTAATTTTGTGTAATTTCACTTCCTTGTTGACACTAAGATCTAGATTATTTTTCTTTCTTATCCACTTTCATGAATGCATAAGATCTGATTCTTCTCCAGTTCTCCTTCCCTACAGGCTACAACAACCAGATCTGGTCCAACATACCCACCTCCTCCCTCCTCCCCTTATCGGTCGACAGTCGACACACTCACCTTCTCGGCTCCTCTACCTCACATATCCCAACGAGGTCGTTGTAGCCGCCGCAGTCACCATCTTCACCAGCCGATAGTCACTATCTTCTTCACCAACACCAGTCGGTAGTCACAGGCACTAAGGTGACTAACAACTTACTAAACCCTAGTATAATTGCAATTTTTAGCCTAAATGTGATGTTATAGGGCTGGGTTTGTTGGATACACATTTGATATGGAGTTGATCTTGAGGTGTTTGTTTAAAGTCCTCAACCAACACCTGAGTCTTCAAATTTCTGAAATTTTGAGTTTGGGTAGGTTGAAAAAAAATTCGAGTTCGGGACATGCTTTGGGTATTTCGGAATACGCGAATCCGAAATAAAAATTTCGGGTATTTCTGAAAGACCTGAATGAGCAGCCCTACTTGATACTAAAAGAAATGGATGAATATTTTGAATATCAAGATGAACACAAACACATTTGTTCATGCAATATTCGGATAAACAAGATCAAACCACTTCAAAATCGGCAAAACTTAAAAATCATCAAAAGTTTTAACAACGACAATAAGTGATTTCTACGGGTGAAAATTAATTTCTACGAATGAAAAGTGATTTCTACGGATAAAACTCAATTTCCACGAATGAAAAGATGAACTATATGGTTCGACGGATCAAATGACAAACAACAACACCAACCTTATTTTATCAAGATTTCTCCGAGGGCCAAACGATTTGAGACTCGGTCCTATGATTGATAAAACACCTCATAGTGTTTTATCAAGATTTTACCAAGGGCCAAATAGATTGAGACTCGGTTCTATGAATGATAAAACAGATCTGAAACCGTTGAACAACACAACGAAACTCAAAAATATCAAAATCGTCAAAACGAAGAAGGAGTTGGGGGAAGCAATTTTTATGGTGGAACTAATGAGAAAGCCAACCTAGAGGGTGGCCTTGTACTCCACTACCACTTGATATGATCAGGCCTAGAGTAAGTGGACCGGATGATATATGGAGCTTTAGAGGATCTAGCACAAAGTTGTCACGACAAAGGGTAGTTTACTTGTCACGACTCAAATGAGAACTAAAAGGAAGGATGATATAGTGGATGTGAAGATGGACGAAATGGATGGAGTTGAACGCAACGGATTTGTTATGAATATTCATGAAACTTGAAGATCCAAGGTTGTAAAACAACAAGTGATGCACACAAAGATTTCTTACACAATAATTGTCAATAACGATTACAAGCTTTGATTTCCCAAAGGAAGATAGGGAAGAGTAATCTCACTCAAGCTATCTTTCTCAAGGAGAAAGGATGAGTTTTAGAGGTGAAAGAGAAGGAGAAAACTCACTTAACCAATTCACTTAAACAAAAATTAAGCATTTCAAAGGATGAAGGAAGCTATTTATAGGAGGTTCAAAAAAAATGACCTAAAAACATAGTTCTCAGATTCTGATGATTCCTTGGCGTCATGAGTGTTAGCTGTTGGCGTCATGACGCCAGAAACAGAAGGAATAATCTATTGGCTAGCTTCGTTGGCGTCATCACGCCAATACGTTGGCGTCATGACGCTAGAAACAAAAGGAACAAAATGTTGGTCAACTTTGTTGGTGTCATCATGCCAGCTTCTTCCCGAAAATGTTGTTTGCTGGCTTTTCGTCATTCTGTGTCAGCTCCTCGGCCTTCGATATGATGCGCGAATATGATGCACGATCACTATCAAGATCCTCTCTTCGACTTTGGATGGTTTTTTACTCATCTCGGCTTCAAACCACTGGGTTAATTTCCTTGCCATGCTATGCGTGATTGGCCCTTGGGGCACCGTGTCATGCCCTTAGATTTCAAAGGGGTCCGTGAACACATCACCACTGCATAGGAAATCTCCAAGGAAGTTTTATGCCTGATGAAGCATAAGCCACTTTACGTTGGTTCAGTTCCGACAGGTACGATCAAGTAGATGAAAATAAGATTTGACATTTTTATTGCAGATATAAAAATGAGTGTTTCAAAATTTTACTTCAGAACATGGTTTGTATTCTTTTGCTAGATGCAACTTCAAAACTTTGCTCAATGGGTAATACATTTGCCTAACAAAAGAAGAAACAATTGATAACTAGTATGCCCTAAAAATGGAAATAAATCGAAATAAAAAACTAGTATGCCCTAAAAAGAGGTGATGCAATATCAAATATGTACACTCACCCTCTTTTTATTCTCTTCGATCTCGTCAATATTAGCACTCCTTGATTACTCAATTGTCTCTTAATTCTTAATGATTGGTTCCATGGAAATGATTTTCGTGGCCAAAATCTTGAATACTTGCATCAGAAGCTACTAGAGGAAAAGAGCTCTCCTCCCCTTGAAGACTTTGACTAGAAGGGGTTGGTAGCGGGTACCCCAAGTGATTCCAAGTTTGATGAATCACTGTATTCTGAGTGAAAACATCATAAGGGTTGCAATTAATTGGTTGTGGATAGTACATGCCCCCGAATTCATCTGCTTGATCCCACGCATAGGAACTAAAGTTCTCATTTGCATTGTAGGCTTGACTAAGGATTCCTGTCAATGATGCCACTCTTGCCATTTGTTGCAACCTATGGTCATAGTTTGGCATTCCAGCTTGATCTAAAGGTTTCGGAACATACTCGAGTCCTTCAGCTGATCCTTGACAGAAAGGTTGTTGCGTGTCATAGTTTGGACGCATAGGAAAAGTAGGAAAGATTGCAAGTTTTTCTCTAGTGTAGTTGCTGCTAATTCCTTAACCAGCGAAAACTGGTATTGATTGATCCTAATATATCTGGTTGTTGATGTGGTGGTATTCATCTGAAGGATTCGAAAAGTCCATAACTATATGTTGTTACTAAAAACAACAAAAAAAAACAAAAAGAGAGAGAGTTAACTAGTACATTTTGAGCCCTAAAACAAGATTAGATTAAAGGTTTTGATGAGTAAAATAGGTGTACCTAATACAGGTGAAGTTGTTTCCTTGAATGATGCTTGAATAGCTCTTTGATAGGATGGTACATGATGAGGAGAGACAAAAGTGGGAGGTATTGAAGGGAAAGAATTATACTGAAAACCAAGGTTGACATTGTTCGCCAGGTCGAATCCATGTCCATTGTAAGAGAAGGAGAGCTCTCTAACTCCATATCTATCTTGGTTGAAGTAAGGAGATTTTAGGCTTGGAAAAGGTTTCTGGGTCAATTTGAGTAGCCTCGGCTCGCATTGCAGAAGCTTTTCATAGTGTTTGTCAAGTGATCCAGGTGGAAACCTAAGATAGTGTCTCCTGATGATAAAAAATAATATATCAGAAACAAAAGCAGACATAAAAATAAGATGAGGATCTAAAATAATAATAATAATATATCAGACACAAAACCTGTAAAGTGAAGCTTCTCCTCTTGTGAAATCTGATGTTAACTTCCATATGGTATGCTTTCTTGGCTAAGGATCAGTTTCTTCATGGAAGGTAGGAGGATTATTCAGTTGCAAACAGAAACTCCAATAAGTTAAGAATTGCAAGTTACAGGACTTGAACTCGAGACTTGCCACGAAATGAAATAGGGAGAGCTAGAAACAAAAAAGAAAAGAACCTCTATTTCTAATATTCCTTGCTCATTCTCTTTGATGACAACTCTCAAAGCTATTATATCTGACCACTGTATCTCAATCTTGCTTTTCAAACCCTGCTTAAGAAACTCCCATAGCAACTATTTTTTAGCAAATAACACTTTGCCACAAGATCACCTTCATGTCTAGACATTCTCAGCGCGAGAAAAAAAAATCCATTCAACATCAGGAAAAGAAGAAGCAATACGACTGAAAAGTTTGAATCTTTTTTAGTTGAGTAGTGGTGTTCTTACCTCCCAATTACTTATTTTGAGGAATGAGGCTGAAAAATTTAACGCTTTAAGCTTCTCAGATATTGGCTGTTGAGAATGAGATAGAAGCTGAGTTGTCTGATGCTTAGGTTTGGATTCAGAACTACCAGGATTGAAATTAATGACATTCTCCACTGATTTCAAGGGATTTGGTGTCAAATTGAGTTGTAATCCAAGTGGAGACACCAAATTCATAAGAGTTTCAGTCAAAGCAGCCTGGAAAAAAATTTGAGATGGAAGGTAAGAAAAGAATATTTGTGAGTAGGCGAACCATGTCATAAATACATGGGGTACCATGTCATAAATACATGGGGTGTATCTGATAAAACCTTGTAGCAGTAGAATAACTAATTGGATGCACAAAAAATGTCAAGAAGCATGAAAATCTTTTTTTCTATCTGAAAGAAAAAGAAAACACAAAATGCAAAACAGAAAGAGGGAATATAGGGAACCATTAACAAGATTCCATATAAACACCTCCCACCAAGAATATCAAGAATACAGAGAAGTAGCTGAGAATTAGCTTAAATCCACAGTATCCTTTAAAAGAAAGCAAGAAGAAGAACCAAAATAGAATAAAATAAAGAAAGATGTAAATGATCCTCAAATGGAAAACCCAAATGCAATCATCAATCAAAGAATGAAAAAAGAAACAAAAAGATTGCATCTTTGTCTGTCTAGTTTAACCTGTTGTTCGCTCTCTTTAGGGGCCAATCTTAATTTCTCTTTTGCACCTTCAATACACTCAAGATCAATAAAAAATCTGTTTTTAGTTTCTTTATCATTTGAAGGATGGAAAACAGCGGTTGATTTATAAAAATAACAACTAGCTATTATCCATGGCTTCCCTGGTTCTTTCTATAACTTAAAGAAGATGGGTTCTCTCTGGTTTTTTGCAGTATGGTTGGTGGACAAATATAGGGGTAGATGGTGAAGTATAGGATAAAAGCTGACAGCATAGGAATAGGAGGAGGAGAAAAATAGAGGAAAAATAGAGCAAGAAAAAACAGAGGAGGAAGATAGCGATGGGTGTGAATTAGGGGTGTCAAAATGGGTCGACCCTTGCCGGACCTGTAATTCCCCGTCGAGTCATTATTTTTCAACCAGTTAAGTAACGGGTCAGAAGTACCCGACTGGCCCATTTAAATTTTTTTAAAAAAAACCCCCAAGCATCTTCTGCTTTTCTTCTCAACTTCGCGATTCTTCAAAATCTTCACCATCGCCGCCCTTCGAGATTCTCCAATCTCCACCATCTCCGTCCGTCGTGAGATACAAAACCCTCTTCTCCACCTGCAGCTTTCACTCCTTTCTCGGTCCCCTTCCCTTGCATTTGCTCCAACAACACCTGTATCTCTAACCGCAAACCCCTCTACACCATCCAGAAAGACGACACCCTTTTCCACATCATCAAAAATCGTCTCCGGTCAGAGTGGAGAACTGCGTGGAGTTAACAACCTCAATAGTTTTGACGCGGAAGAAAAGATTAAGCTCAATGGTAAGCTTCTAGTCCTTTACTTTCTCTATTGTTTTTGTTTCGTAGTCTTATGATTTTGCTTAGTCGTGATTTTTCAATTCTACCAGTTTGGGTTGTTGGGTACTTTGTGTTTACCATTTTTCCTTTTCGATTAGTTGTCAATTTAGGATTTCAAGGTTGATTTTAGCAATGTTGATGTAAGAATTTAGGATTTCTGGGTCGATTTTCGTTGAAATTTTGGTTTGTTTAGTTTAGTGTATTATTGATGTTTTTTGTTAGCCACTTAATCATGTGAATCGCCAAATACTATGAAATCCAATTTTCTATTTTGGTACCAACATGCTAGCTTCCCTGCAATAATGCAATTTAGAAGATTGAGTTTTATTCTGTAAACAATGGCCTAATTTCATAATATTGGAAGATGTTTGCTGATATTGATAGTTTGATACAATTTTTAGATCATATTGTTCATGACCGTGTTTATTGTAAAGCCATATAATACATATATTACTTGTGTTTCAAGGTCTGAAGAAAGCACTTGCGCAAATTCGAACTTGTTCTCAATTGGAAGGGTTATTATTAAAGAAGAAAAATAGTTTTTAGGCCATTCTTGTGTAGAGGAATTTTGAAGGAAGTACTTCTTGATCCGAAGGTCTTAAACATACAAAAACCTACAAGGAGAAAAGTAAGTACTTTTTAAATTGTGGTGTGGGTTAACTCCCTATGCATTGCAGACTCTTGTGACCCTTACACATTTAGTCGTGTTTGTTTGTTTATGATCATATCACGTCCTTGGAAGTTAGTTTCATTATGTTATTCATAGGAAACAAAATATTGATATTATTAAGTACAGAAGATTACTGCATGTTCTGTAAATAAACAGCCAGAGACATGTTCTTCAAATCCTTTGGATGAATGTTGTTTTCATGGCTGCTTTGTGTGTTTACATCACCCTTCTTGATCTCTGTTCGAAAGGGAAGGGAAGGTAAGAGAGGTTGAATTGATGAAAAATATATGGATATTTGGTACTTTAATTCCACTGTTCCAGTTTCTGGTCAAAATCTAATTTATTATTTTTCACTTGCATTTATTTATTTCAATAATTTAATAAATACATATGATGAAATTGCAACCTGAATTAACATGTATCCTTATCACTTCGCCTTAACAACCACCAACATTTGTAATTGTCTGGGATGTTAATCATGTCATTATCCATGCACTTTTTGCTAAATCAATAGTAGCTAGTGAAGAAATCAAAATAAGGGATTGATTGACGTGATTGATTTGCTACTTTTATATTTTACAAAAGAAGTCACAAGTTTGTTTTTTGTTATAAACGAAGTCACATTACCCTTATTGATCTCTGTTCAGAACATGCAGTAATATTATTTTGTTTTAATTTTTGCCCATAACTATTGTGCCATTCTTGTGTTCAAATCTATTTTAGGCCACTGGTTACATACACAACAATGTTCCTTTACCACTAGTATTTAAGTACAGATCAGTAGCTATCTTGTAGTGACATTTTTTACTGTTGTCTACACTACAGTTAGGATGTAACTTTGTGGTATTTATGGTTGTTTTTTATTCAATTTCATGGCTGTTTTTATTCGATTTCGTGACTGCATTTTCATTCAATTTCATAGTTATTTTTTGTTCAATTTCATGACTGCATTTTCATTCAATTGTGTTATTTCCACCATATCATTACTTAAAATTTTCCTCTACACTTTTGCAGATGGATAATTCTTTTGAGGTTGAGAAAAGTGGTGGTTCAACTGCTGGTATAGATGAAATTTTAGGAAATGAGAGGGATGACATGGTTCAGCTAAACGCAACTACCTCAGAGTCTGAGGTTTCAGGTACAAAAAAAAGGAAGCTCACCTCAATTGTATGGCAATATTCTGAGGACATGCCACTTGGTGAAGATAAAAAGAGAAGGGCCAAATGTAAGATATGCAGTACTGTGTACATATGCGGAGGTAGACATGGCACTAAAAATATGAAATGACACATGGAAAGGTGTCATAGGGATACAAGTCAAGGTACTACTTCTACGCACAATGATAATTTTGATCAAGATAAATTTAGAGAGTTAGTTGCATCAACTGTGATTATGCATGATCTCCCTTTTCGGTTTGTTGAATGGGTGGGAATTAGAGATTTGTTGCTTTACTTGCGTAAAGATTTATATTTAGTGAGTAGAAATACATGCAGGTCCAATTGTCTTAAGGTGTACAATAGGGAAAAGGATAAGATACAAATCATGCTAGATGAAACACCTGGTAGAGTTAGTTTGACTTCCGATTGCTGGTCTTCGTTGACAACAGATGGCTATATATGTTTGACAACACACTTTATTGATAGAAATTGGCACCTCTAGAAAAGAATTCTAAATTTTTGCTTCTTGGCTCCTCCTCACAATAGTGTTTCTTTATGTTCCAATATAATGACATTCCTAAGGAATCGGGAGATAGATAAAAGAGTAATATCAATTACATTAGATAATGCTTTTGCGAATTACACTTGTGTTGGTTTATTGAAGACTAACTTGACTCAAGGAAATGGGCTTTTGCTTGGTGGCGAATATATGCATATGCGTTGTTGTGCTCACATTCTTAATTTGATAGTGCAAGATGGTTTGAAAGAAATAGACCTGGTTGTTCAAAAAATTCGAGAGAGTGTTAAGTATGTCAAGGGATCTCAAGGTAGGAAATAATTTTTTTTGGAGTGTGTTGCTCATTGCTCACTTGATGCTAAAGGGGTTTAAGGCAAGATGTACCTACTAGATGGAATGCCACTTTTATCATGCTTTAGAATGCATTATATTATCGCATTGCTTTTATGCACATGAAGTTAAGTGATTGCAATTACACTCATTGTCCATCTAAGGGTGAATGGGATGATGTAGAAAAGATATGCAAGTCCTTGGGAACTTTTTATGAGACAACTTGTTTGTTTTCAGGAACCAATTATCCAACTGCTAATCTATATTATCCTGCTGTGTTTTCAATTTGTTTGACTTTGAAACGGGAAATGGAAAGTGATGATGAGTACATGAGAAATATTGCATCAACCATGTGGGGTAAATTAGATAAGTATTGAGCTGATTTTTCAGAGATAATGGCTATAGCTGTTGTTCTAGATCCTCGATACAAGTTTTCTTTTATTCAGTGGTGCCACCAGAAACTTTATGGTGATCGTGGAGCTCCAAAATTACTAGCTTTGAAAAAGAAATTGCTTTTCTTTTATAATAATTATTGTACATCATCTTCCTTAAGTAAAGTTAGTCATTCCAATAAGATAATCATCTTCAGGTCTTCAAGAAAAGATAGTTGGTGCGCTTTAACTTTACTTTGTGGCCCAGGCCCATCTCGCGACCTGATGGTTCTGATGTCATCTCCTTTGGTCAGATTAGGGATGCTACTCACTCTTCCCTTGGCCAAGGGAAGAAGCCCAGTTCTGAAGATTTGGCTCTTGCTCACCACTTGATTCATTTTGCTCCCTTTTTTGGATATTTTTGCTCCTTTATTTTTTTGTTTGTTGTTTTTGACTTGTTTTTACAAAAAAAGAGAAAATTATGCCCAAATTAACAGTATCATCATTTCAATAATAACCAAAATAAATGGTAAATATAGCATTCAATCACCCACCATACTTGAAATGTGTAGTGATGATTCTTGGATCACTTTATTAAAGTGAACTTTGATTTACCGCTGGCTATACAATATTCATTTATGTTGTGGTAAAATTTGTCGGAAACTAATGGAGGCGTTTTACTATTATCAAATCCACCACAAAAGATAAGTTATTACTTTGAGCCTTAATTGCACCCACGGGATGTAAAGTTTTTTTCTTTCTTAATTACCTATTTTTATTATGTATTTTTTAATTTAAACCCACTAAATTTATGTATTGATATTACTAAAATATCATTATAATGAGTAGTTATTAGTTTCTAAAAAAATAGAAAAATATGTTTGAAAATATTAATGTGACCAATAACCATCAAAATAATAGTTAATATTTTTAAAGTCTAACTCAAAAATAAGTCTAGTGTATTAGAATCAAACTTATCTCCAATTAGATAATGTATATGTTTGTTAATTAATTATTCTAAGTGTTTTTTAATTAGAAATATATATATATAACAAAATTTAAATTTGCACACTACAGTTCGCGAGTCATAAGCGAACAAAATCAAGTTGGTGAGTTTGTTTTCTTTTAAAATTGTATTTTAGATTGAGTTCATATTTTTATTATTGATTATATATATTGAGAAAGAAATATATATGATGTCAATAGTCATGTAGCTCATTGATTGTCTAACTAATGGCATTGAGCACTTTTATATTCAATAAAAAAAAAACAAAGAACCGAAAAGAAGTGCAAAAACAGGCAGTGCTTAGCGTCATGACGCCAACGTTTGTCCAACTTTTATAAAAAAAAAAGAAAATAAAAAGAGAAAATAAAGCAAGTGTTGAGTCAAAGCATGAGTCTCCTTTGTGTGTAAGTCTTTCTAAGTGTGTTATTGACATTGCAAAGAGGTGAGCATGACATTTTTCCTTTTCTATCTCCATCCTCTCATTTCTCCCTTCCTTAAACACTTCCTCTTACTTGTGCCTTTATTTCTTTTACGTCTTGTGTTTTCTTCCTTGTTTCTCCACATCACCTTTCTACTCTAAGTCCATTAGTGTTCAATTGTCTAGCATTTTGCATTTGATCACTAGTTGGCTTTCGTTACCTTTCTTTCTAGCTCTTGTTTTCGTTGCCTTCCTTGTGGCTTCTTAATTCTTAGAGTCATTGCTAGCTTGAGAGTTGGTTTATGCTTGGAGAATAAGAGAGGGTAAGGTGGTGAGATTATTAGAGTGATTGTGTGAAACACGAGTGCAAACACGTGAGGGAGGGACTAACCTTTTTCTATAGCAATTGCGTTTGTTTTCTTTTTATATGTACTTTCATTGTCTCTTTATTATAATGATGGTGATTCCTATTAGGAGGATAGTTCTCATTGTCCAAGTTATGCGTATGACTCGGTGGTGGGTGATGACCACACTTCTCGTTCTTATGATCCTTATGAGTCGCATGCCTATAGGGAGACTCAATCTCGGCAACCATCTTGTTCTTACGGTATGCACACTTCCTCCTATGATCAAGTTCCTTTTAGATATGATTGATGCCTATGAGGATGATAAGTGGGATGGGCGAAGTGTTGCTAGCTATGATAGTGGTTGTTTCTCTCGAGAGGGACTTGATTATAATGGGCATGGAGCTAGTGCATATGAGCCTAAGACGCACCCTCTACACTATGATGGGTATGGTTCTTGTGCGGATAGTGAGTATCTTCCTTATGGGCAAGGGGACTACTATATCGAGGCTCCCTATTCTCTAAGCCATGGCCTAGGTTCCTCATCCTACCATAGCCGTGGCCATTGCTCCGCTACTTGTGTTTTTGTCCGGCGACCTCCTCAACGTTCCTATGACCGTGGTAGACATTCCTCTCATCATGGCCGAAAGCATCACATGGCGCTAATGGGTGCCAAAGAGGTGGTTGAGGGTTTGGCTAAGTCTTCCACCTTTGATTCGATTATGGCTTCCCGTATGACGGAAATGGAAGAAAACATGGCCCGGATGAAGCTCCAAGGGGAGAACCTAGTACACAACCTTCGGTTGGTAGAGCAAGAGTACACCAAGCAATTTCGGCAATGTGAGATGGTGTGTGAGAAGAGTGCCGTGGAGAGTGGTGTTGCTTCTAGTACTTGTTTACCCGGTCTACCCCACGTTGATAAGGTTAGTGTTGACTCTTTTGGTTTGCATTCATTTAAGGAGGGTTTCGTTCCATCTAGAGAGGAAGTGCATATTTTGCCACCCATTGATGAAGTTGTGACCTCAATTGTTGTGGAATTGGATGTTTTGGGCGCAACTCCGAGTGGTGATAATCAAGTAATGGATAGCAACCATAGGAATACAATAGGGATTTGTGGGTTGTCTATGGGCTACCATGAGAGAGCTCTTCATTGTCTTGCCTTGCAACGCCACTTTTAGCATCTAGGCAGCGAGTTCTCCATCATTCCGGCAGTGCCTCCCCATAGCTATTCGGACCCGTTCCTCCTTGGACTTGAGCATATTGGCCGCGCCTCCTCCATCACTCTATTGGCTCCTCATCTTGGCTGAGTCTCCTCCATCACTCCTTTGGCTTATCATCTTGGTCGCGTCTCCTACTTTACTCTGTTGGCTCCTTATCTTGGCCGAGTTCCCTCCATCACTCTATTGACCCCGTATTTTGAGAAGAAAACGGAAGGGAAGGGAGACATGGTAGTTCTTAAGTCATCATCATCTACACTTTCGGCATTTGACATGCTCCATGGCTTAGATTCGAGGACGAATCTCCTCAAAAAGGGATAGGATGATACGAGTGTGGGCCCATTTAATACGAGGGTAAGACTATCCGTGCCCAAATGCATTGCCAATGAAAGACCGCCTGCTTGGCCTATCTTTCCGTGTCATCTAACCCTAGGCGCACGGTCTCATGGGATAGTCGGCCAACCCATGAGCTTCTCCACCGAATCCCTAGCAAGCCATGCGCTAGCCCATGAGTTCATCCGCCTAAGCCCTCACGGCCCATCTTCAAGCCCGCCAAGCCCAAGATTCCCAAGGCCCTTTGTCCAAGGGTATTTAGGGGTTTTCCCTATGTAATAATTCATAGGTATAAATTGTAGGACTTAGCCTCTTTTATGCCTTGTCTTTGAACTTGTGAGTATTCTCCTTCTTAGACCAATTTAGGGCTAGTTAATTTAGGGTTCTTAGAACCAACAAACAATATCATTTCGGCAAATCCAAGTAAGTTTCATGATTAGAGAGTGAAAGGGTTGGGTTTGTAAATTTGAGATCCTTTCAATCACTTGTGATTGAAAGTTCCTATCTAGTTATTTCATCAATACACTTCTACCTTTCATCCATCTATTTGCGTTACATCCTTTACTCCAATCCGTCCATCATCTTCATCAAGGATCATCCATTTCAAGTCATCATCCAACCTTTCAAAGAGGACTAGGTCCTTTCCATCTCCAAGTCTCGGATTCATCGTCTCAAGTGTAACCGAGACCATATCATGCCATTAGCTTTACTTTGTGTCTCATTAATATTGTCTCCTCCCAACCTTTCCCTTTTAGTTTCAACATTCTTTAAACTCCCTCCTCCATTAAATTTTTCATTTCCCTCAAAAACTTCTTCCCTACTTGTCTCACCCATCCAATTTACCTTATCCACCCCATTTGTGTCATCCACCCCAGTTCCCCCATTAACCACCTTCTTCATTTTTCTCTATCTATTTCTTTTTCCTAGCCATTTGCAACTCCTCATCTTGGTCATCACTCAAATATGGCACATCCATCTAGTACTCTTGCACCGTATTGTCATCATCATAACCATAATTACTTTCTCCTAATTCATTTTCATAACCACAATAATATGGGTTAATATCCTCATTTACCACCTCTTGTTCATCAATTTCTTTCTCTTTCCCTTTCTCATTACTACCACCAGGATTACTAACTCAATCTACCCCTCGTAAATTATCACCAGCCTCACTTCCACCAACATTTATGTCAGGACTCGTATCATTGGAATTAAAGTTGTGTTAACTACCACCACTATTTGTCACCAGTCTCATTTTCGCCAACATAGCTGTCAGGACCTAGCTCTCACCATGCTTTTTTATACTAAGCCTATCACAAACAACTTTAGGATTTTGCTCACCAAGCAAAACATGTGCTCCATCACTATGCTCAATATACATATGAACCACACTCTTTTCATACACAAAGGACATGAATAGGGTAAAGGTAAGATCATCTAACACCATTACTAAAGTGTCTTTCAAACCTAAACCAACTATAGGTTTACTATACAAAATCTTCATGATATTCTTGAATCCAAGTTTGTCACAAATATCCAAGAGTGTAATGTATGACATTCTATCTAGATCAACTAGTTCCTCATGTATTATCCCCCTTATATATGACCACTAACTAACACTTTTAAATAAAGTCGCTCCTATATGGACTTTAAAAACCACCATCTTTAACTATTTGCTTGGGAGTAGAATCAACAAACATGCATGGAAAAAAATGACAAACAGAATAAAAAACCAGAATTGTGTTAACAAATAATATAACAACAACTTTTAGGTTAACATTTTCATACTTTCAAGAAAAAAACCAGAAAACAAAGAAAGGGCAACACAAATTAAAACCCTAGAGTACAATATAATACAAATAAAGGGGAGGTATTGAAGATTCTCGTACCTATCATTGTCCCCCTAACACTAACCAAAACCTTAAACCTGAATTAAGAGAACTTGACCCAGATAGCTCCAATTGCACGTACAATGAGGTTTTGTCGTCGTTCGACAAAGAAATTGGTGTGGTCTTCATGAAATTCATGTCAATATTTGATCGTACTGACTGAAATTTAGAGTTATGAATTTCAGAAGAAATTGGAGAAGAAGAGGATGAATCAATGTCAAGTTCCTATTTTTTAGGGTATGGGTTATAGGTTGAGAAGTATATTTACGAACCAATTTTGGTTTAAGACTTGGGAGGGAGGCAGTCGTTTTTTTGAGTTTGACTGCAGGACGGGTTAGGTTGGAGACGGGCAGGTCGTGATGACGTGTCATGCCACATCATCACTATCTGACGTGACACGTTGATATGTCGGTGTGGGCAGCTTGATACCTGACAGAGGTCCAAATTGAAACGATTTTGCGAGTATAGAGTTACAATGAAAGTGAAAATGAGTATTGGTCTAAATTAATTGGATCATATTGTCCAAATTAATTAGAACATATTAAAAACAAAATTATTTTATTTTATACAATATTTTATTTTAAATGATCAAAATTGTACTAAATAAAATAAATATATTTTATGATTGTGTTTTTTTTAGATTGACTTTAAAATAATTAGAGCCATTCTTTTCTATTAACAATAAAACTATTTTTGTAAAAAATGAAGATACATATATATGTATAATGATAATGAATCCTTATAATTTTTTATTTAGTACTCCCTCCGGAATTCTTTAACTGTCGCTTTCCTACGGATTCTTACTATTCATAATACTTGTTATTTTATCTTTTCTGAAGTATATATTTTGTGCAAATGACAATTTTATTTTTATGCATCAACCCAATTTGATGATGGTGTGGTAATTTGAGTAGAAATTAGGAGTAAAAATGAAACAATATGGAATAAAATTAGATCAAAGATCATTGTTTTAAATTTGCTACTATTTCAGAGGGAGTAGTATATAATTATGAAAGTTAATCAACACAGTTAATTTTTTTTAAAAGTAAAATTAAAAAAGCAACTCCCATTTTAAAAAAAAAAAAAAAAACATAAATTGAATTATACCTACGTGCCACACGTATCATAGTCTAGTTGAGACATACTTCATTAATCTCAAAATGGTAGTTTTTGGGTGTATTTATTTTTCACAATGGTAATCATGTTTCAAAAAAGTTTCAGTATACTTTCTAATTTTACCCATGTCCAATGTGTATCTTTAAAGAGAAACAAAATGAGTATTTTTAGAAAGATGATTACTTTTTTAACTAAATAATACTTAATGATCAATTGGTTTATTAAATTTTCTTCTAATATTTTTAACCACTACTATTTGAGATGGAATGAGTAATTTTCTTCTATTATTTTTAATGTTTACAATTTAATATTACATTAATATTTAAAATCATTTAAATTGATTCTTGGCATTTGTTTTATGGAAGCTATAATTAGATGAAAACCTAATGAAAGGAAAAAAAAAATAATATATATATATATATATGTGTGTGTGTATATATATAAAATATAAAACTGTAAAAGTGCTAAAGAACAGGGGGTTAAGTCAATTTTTGGCACCTGCACTTTATTTGACTGACTCATTTGGCACCTCCTTTGGTCAAACGGTTTAAAAGGCACCTCCACTTGAAAGATATGACTCATTTGGCACTCGCCATTAACGTCGTCCGTCCTCCACCGTTAAATGCTGATGTGGCATGCCACGTCATCAACATAATGACGTGTCATGCCACATCAGCAAAATCTCATTATCTCATTATCTTCCATTATCTCCCATTATCTTCTCGTTTTTTTCTCTTCCTCTTCATTATCTCCTTCTTTTTCTATTTATCTCATAATAATTATACAAACTAAATTAAATTAATTTAACAAAATAAACAAAATAAATAGAAAAATGGAAGATGAGTTTGATCGGTTAAACCACAAGTCCTGGATCTGCAACAAGAAAAAACCAAAAATTAAAACCACATCATCCTCCATCACTGCCAGCCACCATCATTTCTCATCCCTCACTTTCAATCACCACTACACAAACAAACATAGAACTCCATTTCTCACCCTCTCTGCCGAAACCACCATCACCGACTGCTCTCTCCTCCACCGCCGCAACACCACCGTTTTCCCTTCTCCCAATCCGCTAGCCACGTGAGCCCAGATCGGTATGGGTACGGGTTTTATTTGTTGTACGGGTATAGCATACGGGTTTGATTTGTTGTACGGGTATAGCATACGGGTTTGATTTGTTGTACGGGTGGATTTGTATGGGTAGAGTAAATACGGGTAGAAGCCTGTAGTAGGGGCAGTTGCCGAGGAAGAAGGCGAAGTTGGGTTGGCAGTTGGGTTAAGAGTTGGGCTGGTTAAATTCGATCCTTCGAACGTTGGTCGAATCCCTACCAAAATTGAGATGTTGTAGTGATTTTCCAGCCACGGATCTTCCTTCGACAGCGTCGCGGAGAGTGACGAGAGCTGCCCTCTCGGAGGCTAGATCTGAGTGAACGGTGGAGGGTAGTGAGTGGAGTGAGAGAAGGAGGAAGAGGAGGAGAGGGAGCAGCTGGATTGGCATTTGGGTACCGATCAAACTCATCTTCCATTTTTCTATCTATTTTGTTTATTTTGTTAAGTTAATTTAATTTAGTTTGTATAATATTATGAGATAAATAGAAAAAGAATGAGATAATGAAGATGAAGAGAAAAAAAACAAGATAATGGGAGATAATGAGATAATAAGATTTTGCTGATGTGACATGACACGTCATTATGTTGATGATGTGTCATGTCACGTGGCGTGCCACATCAGCATTTAACGGTAGAGGACGGACGACGTCAATGGCGAGTGTCAAATGAGTCATATCTTTCAAGTGGAAGTGTCTTTTAAACCATTTGAACAAAAGAGGTACCAAATAAGTCAGTTAAATAAAGTGCAGGTGCCAAAAAATGACTTCACTCAAAAAAACAGGCTAGTGTATGACAGACAAATAGAAGAAAGAAAAGGCCTTGGCCTTTGGGCCGAAATGGCCCACAGGAAAATCACATTGAAAGCACCAGGCGTATGTTAGCAGCAAGCCCTTTTTATCTCTCCCCCCATTTACAAGTGCATCCCCTGTTTTCTCCGTCTTCAATTTCCTTCAAGAATCCTGTTTCGATTTCCTCTGTAATCGTCATGGCCTTTTATAGCTTCAATGTCAGTTCTTGTCCTAAAAAATATCCAACTTTGACTTTGGAGTCCTGAAAGTCGTCTCATTTTGGAGGTAAGGAAATATGGGCCTTTTCCAGCTTCAATTAGCTCATCTTTGATTTTTTTAATTTTCAAAAAAAAGTTTCTCCTTCTGGTCAATTTTTTTTTTTGGTTATTTTTTTTTAGATTTTTATTCTGGATTTTTATTGTGGGGATCGTGGGGATGGTAATTTTAGCTCTTGAATTTTGTTTCTAATTTAGAATTATCGATAGAATATGTGAGTAGGTTGATCTTGAAGGAGAAAGTTTTGGATTTTGAGTGATCTTGAAGAAGAAAGATTTCATTCAAACTGTTTTTCTTAGATTTTGTGTTATGGTTGCGGAGTGGTTCTTAGTTGGAAGTGGTAAATGAGATCGTTTCTGGGCTTCTATTTCTGGAATTTGGTTCATTTTTTTGTGGAAAATCAGCTTCTGGGGTTTGATATGGAAATTGAGGTCTTTTGGGGTTAAAGGATAGAGGAGAGGATAGGGTCGTGACTTTTGCACTAGGGTTTCTGGTGTTAGAAGCTAGAACCTAGGGTTTGTACTTATTACGCTTGATTTTGTTCTTAAAAATGGATGACACTGAGGATGATGCAAAGTACCCTGTAAATTCATATGCTATGAATCACCAGCAGAGTTATGGTTTGGCAAGTCGTGAAAAGCTTCCCGTGAGGAATGCACCTTATTCTAGGGTAGTTGGTAATCAATATGCTGATGGTGATGACGATGGTGAGGAGGAGGATGAAGAGGAGTTGGTAGATGAAGATGGAGAGAATAATCAGAGTAATGGTATCAGGTATGTAGGCAAGGATGCGGATGATGGTGAGGAGGAGGAGGAGGATGATGAAGATATTGACGAAGAAGATGGGGAGGATAATAATCAGAAGAGTTATGATCGAAGGATTGATGATGATAACTTAGAAAGGCTTCCAAAAAAGCGAAAGATTAAGAGTTTAGTTTCGAGTTATGAGTTTGCTCCTCGTGTTCCTGCGTTGCCAGCAGGTCCAGCACCCCCAGCTGCCCCATCGAAATCCTCATATGCTGGCCGAAATCCTCTTACTGATTGGACTGAGCGTGAAACATTTGTTTTGCTTGAAGCTTGGGGTGATAAGTTCTTGCAACGTGGGAGGAAGAGTCTTCGGTCTGAGGAATGGCAAGAAGTTGCGGAGAAGGTGTCCGAGACATCAAAGATAGAGCGGACAGACACACAGTGCAGGAACCGATTGGATACATTAAAGAAGAAGTACAAGAAGGAGAAGATTAGTGTGGCAGAGGCAGGTACTGGTGCTACTAGATGGGTTTATTTCAAGAAGATGGATATGCTGATGTCGTCGTCTGCACAGCAAGGTGGACTTTCTTGTGGCGTAGATTCTGGGGAGTATGTTTTTATGAACCCTAGAGTATATCTGAACCGTGCCAATGGGTTGGACGAAATGAGAGATAGCCCAGGGAATTCGGAATCAGCAGACGATGAGGATGTTTCTGATGGACTTCCTCCCAAGAAAAGGAAGTTCAGGAGAGAGCGCAATGAGGGGTCGTCCTCCTTGACGGTGCTTGCAGATTCTATTCAGAAATTTAGTGATATTTATGAGAAGATTGAGAATAGTAAAAGGCAGCAGATGCTGGAACTTGAGAAGATGAGGATGGATTTCCATATGGATTTGGAAACGCAAAGGAGGCAAATTATGGAAAGAGCACAAGCTGAGATCGCTAAAATCCAGCATGAGAGTGACATTTCTGCTGATAATGGTAGCCTATAACTTATTTTAGACTTCATTTTGTGTGTAACTTCAATTAGCAAGTTCACTTCTAGTTGTTGTTGTATAATATCGGAGCCTTTTGCTTTTGTTTTTTCTTCCACTGTGTGGCAATTGAATTGCTGCTAGCAAGATTGTATTAGTTATGATGGGAAGTAGTATGATAACCCCCTTCAGGATCATGATGTCCAGATTTGGCCGCCTTTGTCCAGTTTTTCATGCGATTTGATGGCCATAGAATGCCATTGCTGGGTATTTAACTGGATCTTGTGATGCCAATTGAGTCAAATTCATGATAATTATGAGATGTTTCATTCTTGTTTTCCTGTCCTGGGATTAGAAAAGCTCGAACGACGGTTGCATCCTAACCCCAGGACATAAAAATGCAAAGTGAATAACGCCTCTGGTCCTGTCTCCTTCATTAGGTTGTAATATTATATTTTTCTGCTATGAGGCTGATATGGTTTTTGTAATCATATGGCTAGGCAGGTGGTCTGGCTCCCTTCCGGTCCAAGTTTCCCCGCGCTATGTGTGACACGTCAATTTAAACAAATTATAGGACTTATCAAACAGTTTAGCATGTTAAAATGATGTGAATATGGTGTTGTTTTGATAGCCCTAGAATCTGTATAAATTTAGGTGTCATACATTTAACGCACAAATAGTGAAAAATTAAGAAAATTGGAGGCTTGAGGCATACAAAATATATCACAGACACGATAAACTTTACTGTTTTGCCAAAATAAATAAAAAGAAAATGAAATATTAAATTATTACAATTCCACTAGATCAAGCTAATAAGGGCAGGAAATGCTGTATTTCTGCATACGTGTAACTGTGGTTTTGATTTTTAGGCCTAACAATTGGAAAATAGGAGCATTTGTGTAGCAAAATCCGCAAATGCACTACTACATAATCAAGTCTCAAGTTCCCATCTTCTATTCTTGTAATGGATTTCTGCTCGGATGCTTCATCAGCCTCGTTCTTTCAAGGTCCTACGGCTATAGGTCATCTCCTCCCATTCGCTCCAAGCAGGTCTACCTGGGAGGAAACCAAACTTGCATGTAATAGAGATGTAAATTCATTCTTCACCCTTAAACGTCTCCAAAATTCCAAAAGATGGGACAATAGATATCCAAGTTTAGGGAAAAAAACATGCAATCTCCAAATTGGGAAGGGTGATTAAAGGTCAGATTGCATTTTAGAACCTCTGGTACTATATTAACAATAGCAAGTAGGAAGTCATTAAGCTAATGCACTGAAAAAGGAATTCAGTTCGTCAATGGATAGTGTTTCTTACAGGAAAAACTTCCATGCTAACGGTGGTAATGAGGACCATTGCAATTAGGAACGTGCTGTGGGAATCTGAAACATAGCTGCAGTTCCAGAGCCATCCAAGATAATGGAGCAGTTGTCCTTGGCTTGACTGAATCAGCTGCTATACCCATAAAACAAATGAGAAGTACAGTCAGGAAGCAAGAAGCATTAAAAGCAAACAAGGACCCCTATTTGTTGACTTAAAACTTTGGGTAAGGGGCATAAACTTTTTAATGTCAGTATTAAAAATAAATCTTTCATGCAAACTAATGAATTCAGAAGCTAATAACATAATAATCATCAAGATCATGTAAAGTAAAGTTGTAAGCCAATGGATGATATGAGCATGGAAGTTTTTCCTGTAAGTCAACAACTGGAAAAGGATAAGAAAAAAGGCTGAAACAAGCTGGGAGAGGGAAAGGAAAACAAAAATGAAGCTGAAACAAGCCGAGAGAGACATTCAAATAAATTTGGAAATGTTGGGCGAGGAAAAAGAGAAATTCAGCTATATGTAGAGATGCGTGTGAATCTAGTGTGGACGATAGGCATGAGCTGGAACAAACTAAACTGCAAAATTATGCAGCTCAACAGAGGCTAGAGAGCAAAGGAAATGGAGATTTCAGATATCCAAACTCCAGTTTTTATGAATGGATGGATGAAATGTCCCTTCCTACACTTTCCCACTTTCTTCCCCAAGTTGCGGTTTGTGGGGGTATTGGTCAAAGTTAATTTTTTGACTTTATTCTACTTAGCTCTCCCGAGTTCTAGTTTCACCTGTTACTAGTAATAAGCAGCTGTAATCCTGAAAGATTAGTACACCTGCCTTCTAGCCTTCAACTGATACTTGAACAGATTTATTTGCACATTATTCCATGCATGTATGATGAAGGAAGCCTCTTACCATCAAAGAAGTCCCCAGGTGTTGGCCCAAACTCAATATACAAAAGTTTACTAGATAACAAGGAATATGAAACACAACACTAAAGCAATATGGGCTTAAACAGTAGACGGAAGAGCTTCATGGTTGATTAATAATACTTACAGAAGAAGGAAGTCCATACAACATCAGTTTCCATTTACATGACAGTCATGATCTTCATCAACCTTACCAACTGCTTCGAGAATTGAATAGTATGTGATGTGATCATATTCAAATCCCTTTGAATTCATTTCTTTCATTAGCTTCGCTGCCTTCTCAAACATACCAGAACGACTCAGACAACCAAGAACAGTGTTGTAAGACACTGCATCTGGCTTAGTCATTGACGTCTTCATTTTCGCAAACATTTCAAGTGTCTGTGTTGGGCCACTCGCCTTAGCCAAGCCGTTTAGGATAATGTTATGTGAGTTTAAGTCTGGAGCACAACCATTTTCTTCCATTGTCCTAAGCAAGGAGTGAGCTTCATTTATCGTACTAGCCCTCACCATTCCTGACATGAGTGCATTATAAGTATACACATCAGGATTGCATCCAAGTTTCTTCATCTCATTAAAAAGATCTACAGCTTCAGTGAAACAGCCACACTTTCCAAACTGTTTGATCATTACTGCATATACACGAGCACTTGAGCATCCACAATTCTCTTTCAACTCCAGAAATAACTCATTTGCAGCTTCATACTGCTTTGCCTTTCCAAGACTATTAATCAGGCTGCAATAGGCAGCTGGACAAGGAGGAAAACCCTTTTCATCCATCTCTTCAAGAAGCATTAAGGCTTTCTCAACTCTATTTGCTTTGCAAAAGCCATCGATAAGAATTGAATAAGTAAAGGAGCTAGGAGTGATACCATCTGCCCTCATCTTCTCAAACCATGAAACAGCCTCAGAAACTGGAGCTTTGGATTCAAATAAGGACTTAATGACAGTGTTATACGTTACTACACTTGGGGTACACTTCCATGACCCCATTAAGTCAAAAAGTCTATGTACATCTTCCAAGCGACCAGCTTTGCCCAAAATGTTAATCAAATTATTTATGAGCACTGTATCAGGCTTAAAGCCATCTCGTAGCATATTTGAGAATACGGTATAAGCATCTTCAACCTTCCCTGATTTTCCGAGCCCCTTAATCAACTCTGTATAAGTAAAGACAGTTGGAGCACAACCCTTATTTTTCATCTCCTGGACCAAGCTCAAAGCTTTCTCAACTCCGCCTGCCTTGAAGTAAATTCCCAACAAGGTGGTATAGATCTTCTCTGTAGGATGTAAATCATAATCCCTCATCTCATCAAATAGCCTTACAGCAGAATCATCACGACCTAATTTTCCAAATGCTGAAATAAGTGCACTATATGTTACAGTGTCTGGAAAACAGTTTCCGTCATTACACATCTCATTATAAAGCTCATGTACTTTTTCATGATGTCCTTCTTGCATCAACATCAAGATCATAGAGTTATAGGTATTTGTTGTTGGTTTGCACTTGCGACTCTTTATCTGGTAAAAAACAGACAATGCCTTGTTCACCATCTTGGCTCTGCCCAATACTTTAACAATTTCAGACAAATAAGCTGGGCCAATAATGCATGCACTCCTAACCATGTCTTGGATTGTCTTCCACACCGCACCAACCATCCCAGCTTCATCTAAACACCAGACTAGAGACATGTAAGTGGCACAATCATGCTCAAAGTTCCTCCTTTTCCCAACCCACTTGAAAAATTGCATTTTCACATTAATGTCAACATCTATCTTCAGCACCTCATGGACTAATCGATGATCCACTTTTAGCTTTAACGCATCCAATGCCTTTTCGGCATCAGGTCCCCACTTGAATATCTTCAAAATCCTTATGAATCGCTCATCCAATATCCGAACTGAAGGGTCCCTCCTTGAAACACTTCTATACACGGGCAAGTTTTGAGTTTCATCATCTTTTGGACTGGGCAACTTGAACATTTGGACTATTTCATTATCTGTTAACATCAACCAAATAATTACATGACCACTTTTTTATATTATACACATGAACAAACACAGATTTATCAAATCCCATAGTAAATAAGTCATCAATACACTAATTAAAACTACCAACAAAAGAAAAAGAACTAGATAACCAGTGCAACAAACACTATCAGAGCAATGCGTCACCTGTTTGCTTAATTCTCTGAGAGAGATAAGGTAGAGACGATATTGATCTCTTCGAAACAACAAAGCTCAGAGTCATCGAATAATATTTGCCGCTAAATATTCAAACCTAGCTACCCACAATTGGATTCTGTCTCCACCAAGAGGACAGGGATATCACATAAGACTACCTACAAAACTAACAATAGAAGTATCAATACCTAACATAAAACACCCTAAAATGTTCTTGTGTAAGTTTAGAAATCAAAAGCACAAGGTAAAATTACAGAATGCAAGAAGATAAAATTACAAATTACAAAACCATAGAAGTATCTTCGAAACAACAAATCGTCATATAATATTTGGCACTAAAGATTCAAACTTTAGCTACCCAATTTGATTCTTTCCTCACCAAGACAACAGGGTATCACATAACACTACCTACAAAACTAACAATAGAAGTATCGATATCTACACTTCAAACCACTTGCTGCATCATTTATTTAAGTACCCATAAGTTGGGGTGTACGGGCCGGTTCGGTCCGGTTTTGGGAGAAAACCGGATCGAACCGGAAATGACCGGTTCTAAACATCACAGAACCGAACTGAACTGTTACTTCCCGGTATAGTTCAGTTTGGTTCTATTTTCTCGGCTCCTTACATATCGGGTACGGTTCTGGCCTGGTTCTTCAATCTGGGCTGGTTCATGGCCTGGTTCAGCTGATTCATCAGCCCATGACCCAATGCATCAAACAAGCATCACCGAAAATCCAAATTAAATTTTAATTTTAACCACAGCTACTGCTAAATATGCCATTCTGCCAAAATTTAAATTTAACCTTGATAAATTTCCAGAAATTAAAATCCAACCAAAACTTCAATACAAATTACAATACAAATTCATACGAAACTAGTTCAACAAGTAGTCAAGAAAATAAAATCAAGTTTAACAAGTTTGACAAAAGTCATAAAATGACTAAAAGTCTAAAGCTCAACATGACACTCCAATTTATTGTTCCAAGAAATCTGAAAATAAATCTTGTAGTTGTTCTAAGAAATCTGAAAAGAAGATAGCAAAAAAACAAGTTATTAAAATTAGTAACTCAACTCAACCAACTGGACTATAGAAGAACACTATAGAAATTATTAAACTGAGAAAACAAATAAAAAAATAGTTAGAAACAAACTGGACTATAGGCATAACAAACCTTCTGAGATGTTTGGAAACCAGGATATATTAATATCTGCCCTATGTGTTGAGAACTACCAATTTGGGTTTTAAGCATAAATAACGGAATGGGATAAGAGAATTAGAAAAAAGAAACCATTTTTAGTGAAAGAACAAATTATGAGATTGGCAAAACTTCTTATGACAGCAGTAAAGGAAGAAAAAAGAGAATACATTAACGAGTTTAATAATCAATATAGTTAATTATAAATTATAAGCTTGCATTGACAAAATAAATTGTAAAAAAAAGAATCATTATAAACATGTGGAAGCAGAAATTTGACAAAAGACAATTAAAAAAACCAAAGAAAGAGGATGACCCAGAATAGAAAACACAAAATAGTGAAATTAACAAGGACTGACCTCAGTTTCTGGACTTCAATTACAAAAGAAAAATCATCGATTTTGCATAAACAAACACACATAATTAAGTTAATCAGAAACACTAATCCAACTTAGAAACAAACTTTGAGTAACATTCTTTTTCTGTCTTGCAATTTGAAATGGACAGCAGGACACCCAAATGCAAGTTTCATGACCTCTGACTCGTTAGAAGCAAACAAAACATTACTGCTCACTCGCATTAATGAACATTTCACCCAATCACAGAAAAAAAAAATTTCAAACACAAAAACAGAACACAGATTCATCCACTAAATGGAATTCAAGAACTAGTTTCATAATCCATTAAATATGATACTTTCTACTTCTGTTTCTCTAGAATAATTCAGTAGTTGATTAACTTGACTTCACACAATACTAATTAACTTAACTTCCTAATGACAAAAAGAAAGGGTTATAACTAATCAATCAATTACCTAGATATTGACCAACCAGATCATTACAATTATCCAGCTAAATTACAGACTAACGCTAAATCATCCACCAGACATTATTAGGATATAAAATTTCCTATCCAACCACATCAAACATAAGCAAAAATGGTAAAACAACAACAAATGAAAGAAAAGAACCAATGATTAACTAGAAATCAAAATAAAAACCCATTAACAGAAACAGAAATAGTGAAATGTGAATGTATTCTTACATTATTGGATTCACTAGTCGTGGTCATTGTTGTGACGATGTCGATGATGATGTGTCACAGAATAGAAGAAGAGAAGAAGATTTGAAAAAGAGAGGGAAGCAATGGTCAAGTTACATTCAAATGGAGGGAAAGAAGGAAGCTAGCTATATTCCAAAGCAACAGCTGGCAGCAATTGTTATTTGTCTTTTACAGTAGTAGCAGTAGTTGGTATTGTGCATGTTCTGCACTTTTTTTTTATCTTTCAATTAAAGGATTGCTAGGAATCTGTTTATTGTGATCTGAAGTCCATGAAGGATTACAAATATGGCTGTAAAAAACATGTGGGATATATAAATTTTTATTGTGAAAAATCTGTTTTGTTCTCAATGAGGCTACAAATGGTTCAATGAACCATTATTTACAGTAATTGTTCCTATCTATCTTTCCAGCTGCACAAATCCTCTCTTCTGCTTCATTCCTTCATTCTCTGAACATTCCCACCATAAAGCTGCAACCTTTCTCACATTTTCCCTTTTTCCTAAAAACCAAGTTACTGCCTTTTACTGCATTTCTAGGAACACAGCTTGGTCTTGAGCTTGAAGTTCCTTGGTTACTTGTTGTGTAAGCCTTCTACACCTTCCAGCTTGTAACAGTGGTAACGGAGCTCTTTCCTGAGCAACCTGCGTGTTAAGCATGCCTAGATCCAACCACCCTATCATAGATCCTAACGCCAGTGAACCTAAGGGACCATCCAGAGATGAAAGTGGGTTCCTCCTCTCCCTGGAAGTGAGGTCTGATGCAGCAGACAGGAGGCTCCAAGGCCTTGATCAGAGGCTTCATCAAGGACTTGCAGATGTGAACCAGAAGGTTGATGATGGTTTCATAGTCATGAACCAAAGAATGGAGTCCATGGGGCACACCTTGAGGGAGATCCAGAGAATGCTGCAAGACAGGCTACAGGCACACAGACCCTTAAACCTAGTAAATCCTCATCAATACCATATTCCAGACCATGACCCTGATCCACACGTAGTCCTAGAACCACCCTTGAATCCCCACCAGCATCAAATCCCAAACCACCAAAATCCAGACCCACCTCCAAACCAGTTTCAAAACAATCCTAGACCCACCACCTTGGAGTTTCCATAGTTCCAAGGGGTTGAGGTCCATGACTGGATCTTCCAAGCTAACAACTTTTTTCATAGTATGAGGACTCCAGGTCATTTGAAGGTTGAGGTAGCCTCACACCACCTTTTTGGAGATGCCTTGAAATGGTTCAAGGTGAAACTGAAGACAAAGGAAGGAAATCTGTGGGAGTGGACAGATTTTACCAAGAGCATTGTGACCAGGTTCTCACCGAAAAGGAGTGATGATCCCATGGCTAAGATTTCCAAGCTTAAACAACCCATGGAGGTTGAGAGGTATGTGAATGAGTTTAATGCTCTGTATGATAGGTTACAGATTTCTGATGAATATGGGAAAAGTTTATTCCTTGCGGGCTTAAAACCTGAACTATCTCATCTGGTTAGAATGTTTAAACCCGGTACATTCGATGATGCTGTGGAACTTGCATTATCCACTGAAATTGCACTACCAACTTTCAAAACTATGACTCTACCAGAAAGCCAACAGCTTGCTTATTCTCAACCTAAGAACACCTATCAGGGTACCAAACCCTTCAACTCAGTGCAGAACAAACCCTATCAAACACAACACAGCCAGTTCAAGGCACCCTACACCCACACCAGTGCCCAAAAGACTAATCAAAATCCTACTCCAGGCTACCAAAACCCCTTGACCACCCATATTCCACCCAGAACTACAAATACAAGGAGCCAGAACAACCCCTTGCAGACACTTGATGAGAGAACCATGCGTGAAAGGATTTCTGCAGGATTGTGTAAGTATTGTGGTGAAAAGTTCTTCAGGGGACATAAATGCCAAAACAAACAGTTTTGTTTACTTGTTACTGGAGAAGAGGAACAAGACCCTGCAGAATATGAGGCTCATGAGGAGCAAGAAGAGGAATCACCGCCAGAGAATCCTTTACCTGCAGAACCAACAGTTTCTCTGTTTGCAATCCATGATGTCAAGAAGAAAGGAGCAAGAGCTATGAGAATAGCCCTACGGATGAAGAAAATCACAGTACACACCCTGGTTGATACTGGCAGCTCCCACAACTTAATCTCCAAGGAGGCAGCACAGAGCCTTAGTTGTGCTATTTCCAGTAAACCACCAATGAACATTATAGTTGCCAATGGGGAATCTCTACTGACAACGGAAGCCTGCAATGATATCCAATGGTACATGCAGGGGCAATTATTCCAGATTTCTGCACTTGTTCTGCCCTTGATACATTATGATGTAATTTTGGGAATGGATTGGCTAGAATCCTTAGGTTCTGTCCTGTGGGATTTTAGCAAGACATAAATGAGATTTTTGAAGAATGGCCAAGAGGTAGTACTCAGGGGAGGAACCCAACTGTCTGTAAAATGGATAAGGGAAAGATTCATGAGCAGATTGCTAGCTGATCCTAAAAGGATAGCTACTACACATGTGTGCTCAGCTGCAAGCTTGATGGAGATTACCACTACCTGTGAAGACTTACCTGAAGGATTCAAGGACCTACTGAATACCTTCTAGGACTTACTCAAGGAGCCTACCTGATACGATCCTGGTTCCTTAGGATGCGTAGCACCAATTTTGATCTTTGTTCAAAGACGGATTTCCTGCGGAAATAAATAACTCGACAAGTACGAGCTTAGACCACTTAGCTAACCTGTGCTAAGAGCCCTAATCGATTTCAAGTCAAGGGTCTTGAATCGGATTCTTAGGACTAGACTCAACAATGTGAGAATCACACTAAGATAAACGACACAATAATACAATTCCAAGATTTACTTGTATACGACTCAAGTATTGCGGACTCAAGAAGAACAAGGTTCAACCAACTTGAACAAGGGGCGGAGATTTGAAGAGAATATCTCAATTTATCAAATAACAGCCAACCTAATAAGGAGGCAAAGTAGTTCCTTGTATAGGTTACAATCAAACCCTAAAAGCAAACCTAATAGGAATAGAAGTAGGACTTCTAAAATAGGAAGATAGCTTAACTAATTAAACTGTTTAATTACCTAATTAAGCTTAAAGTAATTTAAAGTCAACAACTTAAATCTTCAGTCAACGCGCCAGCTTCTGGACACGCGAAACGGGCAGGAGCCGTTTTGAACAATCGGCACGCGCGACAGATGAGTGAATCGGCAACGGCTGAGTGAAACGGGCAGATGCCGATTTCGTGAGAACGGTCAGAGCCGTTTTGAACGAATCGGACAAGAGCCGTTTTGTGACAAACGGTCAAGTGCCGTTTCTAGCAGAATCATCATCGGCTATTGTGAATGTAACGAGATTCACAACTCTAGGGGTCTTCTCTCGAAGTGCAGCTTCCTCACTTGACATCTCACATTCCAGCTCCTTGTGAATGAGAGATGACAATCGGTCTTGAAGCTTTCTTGCTCTGGCTCGAGTCATTGGACCAGCTGGTGGTAACGGTAGTTGGATGCGTGGATTCGCATCATTCCCTCCCCCTTCGGAAGGATTCGCCCTCGAATCCGAATCGGTATCAGCTGAAAGTCCATACTCGTCATATGCATCAAACAGCGCTAAGTCAGAAACATTGAAAGTAGAGCTAACGGCACCATACTCACTCGGCAATGCCAGTTGGTTGGCATTGTTGTTGATCTTCTCAACAATCTGGAACGGTCCGTCTCCTCTAGGAGATAGCTTGCCACGACGTTGGTCAGGAAAACGCTCCTTGCGCATATCCAACCAGACCCAATCGCCCACCTGGAACGTCACTAGCCGTCGACCCTCGTTCCGTTTCTGCACAAGCTTGTCATTCATGCGCTCAATGTTCTGTTTGGCCTTAGCATGCAATTGCTTGACAAAATCAGCCTTTTGTGCACCATCTAAACTTACAACATCACTCAAAGGTAAGGGAGTTAAATCCAAAACAGTTCTAGGATTAAATCCATACACAAGTTCAAACGGCGAGTAATGAGTAGTAGAATGAACAGCACGGTTGTAAGCAAATTCAATAAACGGTAAATGATCAACCCAAGTAGAAACATGCTTACTAACTAAGGTGCGTAAAAGGGAGCCAAGAGTCCGATTTACCACCTCAGTTTGACCATCGGTTTATGGGTGATAAGATGTAGAATACAATAATTTAGTACCAAGTTTCTTCCACAAAACACGCCAAAAATGACTAAGAAACTTAGTATCTCTATCACTCACAATAGTTAAGGGTATACCATGCAAACGGACTACTTCACGAAAGAACAAATCAGCGACCTGAGTAGCATCACAAGTAGTAGAACATGGAATAAAGTGGGACATCTTCGAAAATCTGTCCACCACAACAAAGACACTATCCTTTCCGTTCTTAGACCTAGGCAATCCAACGACAAAATCCATAGATAAATCGGTCCAAGGGTGAGAAGGGACAGGTAACGGCATGTATTCTCCATGACCAGCAGATTTCGACTTGGCTCGACGACATATTAAACATCTAGCAATAATGCGGACAACATCACGCTTCATGTGAGGCCAATAAAAGTGATCATGCAATACATCCAAGGTTTTAGTCACGCCAAAGTGACCCATTAAGCCACCACTATGGGCTTCATGCACAAGTAATTCACGAAGAGAGCAATGAGGAATACACAAATGTTTGCCTTTAAACAAATAACCCTCATGCTTGTAGAATTTAGAACCAGAAATAGAAACGCCATGCAAGTAAAGAGCACCAAAATCAGAATCGGTTGCATAGAGCTCTATAATGTGCGAAAATCCAAGCAATTTGGCATTTAGAGAAGTAATCAGCACGTACCGTCGCGATAGCGCATCGGCAACAATATTCTCTTTACCTTGCTTGTACTGAATGTGGTAAGGGAACGCCTCTATAAACTCCATCCAAACGGCATGTCGCCGATTGAGCTTCCCTTGACCCTTTAGGTACTTCAAGCTCAAATGGTCTGTGTGGATGATAAACTCCCTTGGCATCAGATAGTGTTGCCATGTTTCTAACGCTCGGACAAGAGCATAGAACTCCTTGTCATAGGTCGGATATCGGAGCTGAGCATCCTTGAGCTTCTCACTGAAAAAGGCAATCGGCCGTTTCTCCTGCAGCAGAACGGCACCGATTCCTAATCCGCTGGCGTCGCACTCTATCTCAAACGCCTTGCTGAAGTCGGGCAATGCTAGCACGGGAGCGGCACAGAGCCGTTCCTTGAGGGTAGCAAACGCCTCCTCCTGTTGTTGCTCCCACCTGAAAACAACATTCTTTTTTGTTAAATCATTCAATGGAACGACAATGGTGCTAAAATCCTTTACAAAACGCCGATAGAAGCTTGCTAATCCATGGAACGATCTCACATCGGTAACGGCCTTCGGCGTCGGCCATTCCCGTATTGCGCGGATCTTCTCTTCATCCACTTTAACGCCATCTGCACTTACAATGAAACCAAGAAAACCAACTTGTTCCAATGCAAAAGAACACTTACTAGGTTTAGCATATAATTTCTGCTCATGAAGTGTTAGAAAAACTTCCTTAAGATGTAAAACATGCTCATCCAATGATTTGCTATAGATTAAAATGTCATCAAAATAAACTACAACAAATTTACCAATTAAGTGCCGAAGTACATGGTTCATTAATCTCATAAAGGTGCTAGGAGCATTAGTCAAGCCAAACGGCATAACCATCCATTCATATAAACCATACTTAGTCTTAAAAGCGGTTTTCCATTCATCCCCTTCTTTCATAGGAATCTGGTGGTAGCCACTCATTAAATCAATTTTAGAAAATAATTTACTACCACTTAATTCATCTAACATATCATCCAATCGAGGAATAGGATGGCGATACTTTACAGTGATTTTGTTGACTGCTCTACAATCAACACACATGCGCCAAGATCCATCCTTCTTTGGGACTAGAATGACTGGAACGGCACATGGAGACAGACTCTCCCGAACGTACCCACGCGCAAGCAAATTGTCCACTTGCCGTTGCAGTTCCTTTGTCTCCTCTGGATTGGATCGGTAAGCCGGCCGATGGGGAATTGCCGATCCAGGAACAAAGTCGATCTGATGTTCGATGCCTCGAATTGGAGGTAAGCCAGGTGGCATCTCTTCGGGTAGAACATCTCCAAATTCCTGCAAGAGAGAAGATATACCAATCGGAACGGTGTTGTGCCGTTCCGTTTCATTGGAGGTTAAACAAGAAGAGCGAAAACGGATTAGAAGTAGAGGACGGCTTGCGTCAAAACAGTTGTTATGAGAAAGCATGGCTCTCCTCACTTCGCTCCCCTTGGCATATACACTCAATTTCTTTTTATTTACCTCTCCTTTTCTCTCAATGCCACGCTCAGCACGCTTACTCTTTTCGTGCGAATGTTTACACTCTCCCTCTGCATGCTTGCTGTTTTCATGCGAATGTTTAAGGCTCACACACTCAGTGGTTCCCTCTATACTTTTCACACTCAAACCTTCTTTTTCTCTCACAAGCTGTTTTGCAATTTCATATTCAGCATGTGACTTAGCAAGCCATTGCTGATCCTCAAACACTGCAGCTTGTGTTAACGGTGCCAAGGTGAATTTCTGACCATCCTTAACCAATTTGTAGAGGTTTCTCTTCCCATCATGATTCGCTTCGCGATCAAACTGCCATGGGCGTCCAAGGAGGATATGGCTTGCTTGCATCGGCACAACATCACAGAGAACCTCATCTTGGTATTTGCCGATACGAAACTTAACAAGTACCTGTTTGGTCACCTTAATACCGTTGTCATCCGTCATCCAGTGTAGACGATACGGTTTCGGATGCTTTACCGTCGGCAAGTCCAGCTTATGAACCATCAGCGCACTGGCACAGTTGGTGCAGCTTCCGTTGTCTATAATAATGGAACAGCCCTTGTGATCAATCACACCTCGGGTGTGGAACAGATTGGTCCGTTGCTCCTCATCACACACTTCTTCTGTGGTCTGCACGCTCAGGTTCCGTCGGATGACAAGCAACTGAACATGCTCACCTCTCTGACAGTCAATATCCGAATCGGTCTGACCGTTTTCCTCAGGTTCTGTTTTCTCCTGTTCATCATCCGATTCTTCCTCTCCATTCGGCCGGATGATGAAGACTCTCTTATTCGGACACTCCGTTTTCTTGTGTCCTCGACCGTTGCATTTGAAACAAACAATTTCCTTAGTGGCTGGCCGATCCACAGGTGGAGTGTAAGGTTTAGTAGTAGCCGTTTTGGACGGGATAACGGCACTGGCGGGTGTCTTCGGAACGGTAGAAGCCGTTCTGTCTTCCTTATACCAAGATGGCTTCTTCCACGGTGTCGATCCAGTAGACTTAGAAGAGCTCTTAGCTTTCCGATGCTTCTCAATCTTTTGAGCCATGTGAAGCATCTCCTCAAGAGTATTGTATTGCGTCAGCTCCAGGGCGTCGGCAATCTCTGCATTCAAACCAGCAATAAACCGAGCCATCGTTACCTCAGGTTCCTCAGTAATTTTTGCTTGAGCTAAAGCAATCTCCATCTCATTAAAGTAGGCACCAACTCCCTTGCTGCCCTGCTTCAAGGTTTGAAGCCGTTGATGAAGCTCACGGTGAAAGTGGGCAGGGACAAACCGTTGTCTCATCGCCTGTTTCATCTCAACCCAGTCATTAATCGGACCAGCATAAACAGCGACTCTCTTCAGGTTGAGCTGCTCCCACCAATGACTAGCATATCCACTGAATTCTACTGCTGCTAACTGAACCTTTTTACCCTCTGAATAATTGTGGTATAAAAAAATAGCATCTACTTTCCGTTCCCATGTCAAGAAGGTATCAGGGTCGTCAGTACCCTCAAACGGAGGTATTTTCATTTTGATGCTGTTGAGATTAGCATCCAAACGGTCACCCTCCCATTCTCTCCTACCATCACGACGGTCTCGTCTCTCTCTCCTCTGTCCATCCCTTGCATTTATCCAGCCTTCTCCCCCATCAGGTTCTTCTTCCAAATCAGAATGTGGTAATTGTGGACCACGTCTGGCAAGTCGCCTAGGAGGGACCAAAGCAAGATTACGCCGACGATTCACATCACGTGGTCGACGGGCGTTGTCATCTTCTTCGGACAGATCAGTCAAACGGCCATCACGTTGGTTATTCGCGGCTATAGGAACTGGATTTATGGTAGCTAACGCTTCCACCCTAGCCATTCTTGCATCGGCAGTTAGTTGCCGCTCATTAGCAGTTACTTGCCGTTCATTCAATGTTCGGAGCTGTTCCGTTATGTTGGCTAGCATAGCCGACAGATCGGGTTGTTGTACTCCTTCTTGGGACATCTATATTTTTCCTGAAATCACAACACAAAAGGAAACGTAAAATTGCACTATTCCTAGCACTCCCTCACGTGTTTACTCTCGTGTTTTATCACTCGTATAATCTCACAATTTCTCTCAAAATCTCCTTTTGTTCAAACGTTAGTCAGACTCAAGAATCCAAAGAAAAGCTTCCAAGAAGACTCGCAAAGAAAACTAGCACGGAAAAGAATTGTGACACTTGATATTTGAGTAATTGCAAGAACAACCAATCAAACAAATAGCAAGTAGAGTAGAAGGCAATTTCGAGGAATCAAGAAAGCTCAAATTGACTCGAACGGACTCAAACAAATTCAATTTCAGTTATGATTGTAATATCCAATCGCAGTTCAATTTAATTCCTTGATAAATCTGGTTTTTATGGAGCAAATACTTCTATATATTTTTGTATTTGCAGAATCGAATCCCTTTCTTTTCTTTGGGAATTTTCCCTATTTTTTTTTTTTTTTTTTTTTTTGACAGCAAAACACAATTTAGTGTTTTGATCAGAACTTTTTACTCTGAACTCCGAATCGACTGATTCTTTTTGATTCGGAAGCCCAACAGATTCAGCTTTCCAACGAAACCACAATCACCCAAATCGGACTTCAGTTGCTATATATATAAATATAAATTTGACAACTGATACTGAATAGAATTTTTTTTTTTTCTTGTATTTCGTGACCTTCTTGTGGGTAGAAAACGCAAGTAATTTAGCGAATTTGAACACAACAAACTGGACCGAAACACAACCAATTGTATTCAAGTAACTAACCAAGCATAACAAAGAAATCGGTTTTGGAATGGAGTAGAAAGGGATACCGATTTCAACAAAGAAAACTTGAAACAATTGAAGATACTTACCAATCTTTGAACGCCTTAAGCTCCGCTACCAACTGATACGATCCTGGTTCCTTAGGATGCGTAGCACCAATTTTGATCTTTGTTCAAAGACGGATTTCCTGCGGAAATAAATAACTCGACAAGTACGAGCTTAGACCACTTAGCTAACCTGTGCTAAGAGCCCTAATCGATTTCAAGTCAAGGGTCTTGAATCGGATTCTTAGGACTAGACTCAACAATGTGAGAATCACACTAAGATAAACGACACAATAATACAATTCCAAGATTTACTTGTATACGACTCAAGTATTGCGGACTCAAGAAGAACAAGGTTCAACCAACTTGAACAAGGGGCGGAGATTTGAAGAGAATATCTCAATTTATCAAATAACAGCCAACCTAATAAGGAGGCAAAGTAGTTCCTTATATAGGTTACAATCAAACCCTAAAAGCAAACCTAATAGGAATAGAAGTAGGACTTCTAAAATAGGAAGATAGCTTAACTAATTAAACTATTTAATTACCTAATTAAGCTTAAAGTAATTTAAAGTCAACAACTTAAATCTTCAGTCAACGCGCCAGCTTCTGGACACGCGAAACGGGCAGGAGCCGTTTTGAACAATCGGCACGCGCGACAGATGAGTGAATCGGCAACGGCTGAGTGAAACGGGCAGATGCCGATTTCGTGAGAACGGTCAGAGCCGTTTTGAACGAATCGGACAAGAGCCATTTTGTGACAAACGGTCAAGTGCCGTTTCTAGCAGAATCATCATCGGCTATTGTGAATGTAACGAGATTCACAACTCTAGGGGTCTTCTCTCGAAGTGCAGCTTCCTCACTTGACATCTCACATTCCAGCTCCTTGTGAATGAGAGATGACAATCGGTCTTGAAGCTTTCTTGCTCTGGCTCGAGTCATTGGACCAGCTGGTGGTAACGGTAGTTGGATGCGTGGATTCGCATCACTACCTCACTCCCACCTTCTAGGCCCCATGATCATCGCATTCCATTGAAGGAAGGATCCCAGCCAGTCAACTTAAGGCCCTATAAGCTGACTAAATTGCAGAAGGATGAGGTAGAAAAACAAATAGCAGATCTTCTAGCAACTAGATTCATTGAGGAGAGCCAGAGCCCCTATGCAGCTCCTATTCTACTGGTTAAAAAGAAAGATGGAGGCTGAAGGATGTGTGTGGATTTCAGAGCATTAAACCAGCAGACCATTAAAAATAGGTTTCCCATACCACTCATTGAAGAGCTATTAGATGAACTGGGAGGTTCCACTGTGTTTTCTAAGCTTGACTTGAGGGCTGGTTACCACCAAGTTCTGCTCAATCCAGAAGATGCTCACAAAACAGCCTTTAGAACCCATCAAGGCCTATATCAGTATAAGGTAATGCCTTTTGGGCTGTGTAATGCTCCCTCTACCTTCCAAGCATTGATGAATCATGCATTCCATGCCTATTTAAGGAAACACATATTAGTATTCTTTGATGATATACTAATCTATAGCAAGACCATGCATGACCACTTAGATCACCTGCAGATCACATTAGAGCTCTTAAGGAAGCATAATCTTTTCCTTAAAAAATCTAAATGTTCTTTTGCAACCTCTAGCATAGCATATCTTGGTCACATAATTTCAGGAGAAGGAGTAAGGACTGATCCTGGAAAAATCAAGGTTGTGGAGGACTGACCTCCATTAAAAATAGTTAAGCAAGTAAGGGGATTTCCTGGCTTAACGGGTTACTACAGGAGGTTCATTAAGGGTTATGCTGCAATAGCTAAACCACTCACAGAACTATTGAAAAAGGATAACTTTTTGTGGGGTGAGGCTATAGAAATTTCCTTCCACAGATTAAAGAATGCACTGATTACTTCACCAGTCCTTGCTCTCCCAAAATTTTCCAAGATTTTCATCATAGAGACTGATGCTTCTGGGGAAGGAATTGGTGTTGTCCTTATGCAAGACAAACACCCATTAGCCTTTATCAGTAAAGTTTTAGCTCCCAAACACCAAGCAAAGTCCGTATATGAAAGAGAACTTTATGCTGTTCTGTTTGCAGTTAAATAGTGGCATTAATACTTAGGAGATAGGCACTTCATTATTCAAACAAATCATCATAGCCTGAAGTACCTATTGAATTAGAGGCTTTCTAAAGATGCACAGTTTACATGGCTGGTCAAGCTTCAGCAATATGATTATGAAGTACTCTACAAGCCTGGCAAGGCAAATGAAGCTGCAGATGCCCTATCCAGAATCTCTGGTGCAGAACTGCACAGCTTGATATTTTCGTCGGTGGATTCATCTCTATTGCAGAAGATCCAGAACTCTTACTCCAATGACCTTGCTTTGCAGACCATATTAACTGAACTGAGATCTCAACCATCCTTGCATAAACACTACACTCTAGTCCAAGGGTTTCTAAGGAGAAAAAAAGAAGCTAGTGGTGGGACAAGATACTACTCTACAACTCAAGATTATTTCCCTTTTTCATGACAGCCCTGCTGGTGGGCATTCAGGAATTCATGTAACAACTCAGAGGATTACTTCATTATTCTTCTGGCATGGATTGAGAAGGATGATAAGGAGCTATATCAGAGCCTGTGAAGTTTGTCAGAGGTGCAAGCCTGAACATATCATGAATCCAGGCCTGTTACAACCACTTCCTTTGCCTGATGGTATCTTCACAGACCTTACAATGGATTTCATTGAAGGATTACCCAAATCTAGAGGCTTAACTGTGATCTTGGTTGTAGGGGACAGAATGACTAAATTCAGACATTTCTTAGGCCTCAAGCACCCCTATACTGCCGCTAGTGTGGCTAAATTATTTCTTGATAGAATTCTGTGTATCCATGGTACCCCAAATTCAATCTTGACCGATAGAGATCCTACCTTCCTTAGCAAGTTCTGGACAGATCTCTTCCAGTTGCAGGGCATTGAATTGAAGAGAACAAATTCTTACCACCCTCAGTTAGATGGACAAACAGAACGGGTGAACCAGTGCTTAGAACAGTACCTCAGGTGCTTCTGTTTTGGTCATCCCCAACTGTGGGCTGATTTCCTTCCTTTGGCTCAGTACTAGTATAATTCAGCTCACCATGAGTCACTTAAAATGAGTCCTTTCAAAGCCTTATTTGGGATTGATCCACCATTGAGCATTCCCTATATCCCACATAACTCAAATGACCATTAAGTGAACAGAATTCTATCTCAAAAAGAAGAAGTGTTGCTGAAATTGATGGAGAATTTACAGAAGGCAAGGAACCGCATAAAGCAGTTTGCTGATAGACACAGGTCTGCTAGGTCCTTTGCCATATGTGACATGGTACTGCTCAAACTTCAGCCATATAGACAACTTTCTGTGGCTCAAAGGGTGAATCAGAAACTTGCTCCTAGATTCTTTAGCCCCTTCAAGGTGTTGGAAAAAATAGGAGCAGTAGCATACAAGCTTGAGCTACCCTCAACCAGTTTAATTCATGATGTCTTTCATGTGAGCCAGTTAAAGGCCTTCCACCCTGCTATGCAGCATGAAACCTCTCAAGTGATAATACAACCAGTGGTCATACTTGGTTCAAGGATCCAGCGCAGGCAAGGAGTAGCAGCTACACAGATCAAGGTTGCTTGGTCTCTAGAGGCAAATCTTGATCCTACATGGGAATGGCTTGATCATATCCAAGTAACATATCCGTAGTGCTCTTCCTTGTGGACAAGGGTTCTTCAACAAAGGGGAATTGTCACAGAATAGAAGAAGAGAAGAAGATTTGAAAAAGAGATGGAAGCAACGATCAAGTTACATTCAAATGGAGGGAAAGAAGGAAGCTAGCTACATTCCAAAGCAACAGCTGGCAACAATTGTTATTTGTCTTTTACAGTAGTAGCAGTAGTTGGTATTGTGCATGTTCTGCACTTTGTTTTTATCTTTCAATTAAAGGATTGCTAGGAATCCGTTTATTGTGATCTGAAGTCCATGAAGGATTACAAATATGGTTGTAAAACACATTATGGGATATATGAATTTTTATTGTGAAAAATCTGTTTTGCTCTCAATGAGGCTACAAATGGTTCAATGAACCATTATTTACAGTAATTGTTCCTATCTATCTTTCCAGCTGCGCAAATCCTCCCTTCTACTTCATTCCTTCATTCTCTGAACATTCCCACCATAAAGCTGCAACCTTTCTCACATTTTCCCTTTTTCCTAAAAACCAAGTTACTGCCTTTTACTGCATTTCTGGGAACACAGCTTGGTCTTGAGCTTGAAGTTCCTTGGTTACTTGTTGTGTAAGCCTTCTACACCTTCCAGCTTGTAACATGATGGCGGAAGACTGGAAGTGAAACAGTGTCGCGGAGGACGACTGGAGAGAGCGGTAGTTATGGAGGCGATTTCAATTCGAGAGATTGAGAGAGACGAAGACTAGGGGAGGACTGAGGAGAGCTGAGCTAGGGTTCTTTCGAATTTTTGATTTCAATTCATTCATTTTTTAAAGTTAGGACTTGAGACTAAAAAACGACGTGTATGGTCATGAATTAACGTCGTTTTTGCGTCTCTGTTTTTTTTGTGTGGTAAATTTCAAGTTTTTATTTATCTATTCATAAGTTTATACCTATACGAATCGATACTACAAAGCATTATCGATATTTTTTTATGCGTACTAGATATTTATTAAACGTATTACCGTTCGGCCATCTATATCTTATTATTTATTAATGCTTACTCGATACTTCTTGATGTGTACTAGATATTTGTTTGTATCATGTAGTGTATGTATTATGTAATACATTGAAGATTTTGAACTTCAAAATTGTCACTGAAGTAAAACAATACAATAATTTTTAGTTATATTATTAAAATTAAATATTAATATCCTAAATTTAAATTATAGAAGTCTATTGTGCAATTTTATCATTTTAGTTATAATTTAATTAGTAATTACTTCTTTTATAACAATTGACGTGATTTTTTTCTTTCGTACAAAAAGATAATTCTTAGTTTTTCTTAATACAAAGAACTAAGAAGCATTTTGAATAATTTAAAAATAATATTCATTACTAGTAAGGGTCTGTTTGGCGTTCCGGTTCTGTGGGAAAATGACTTTTAGGATTCTGGTTCTGTGGGAAAACGACTTCTGGGAAACGGAGTGTGCTGTTTGGTAAAAAAATTTAAAGGTGTTGTGAGATACCTGAGGTGTTTGGTAAAACAACTTTTCAAAACTATGGTTTGGATGTAAAATGACCATAAAGGGCATAATTCATTTCAAGTGTTATAATTAATTTTTTTAGTTTCTGTATATATATTTTTAATCAATTTATTTATAATCTAACATCTACCACGTAATATTTATCTAATATCATAAAAAAATTAAACTTATTTAAATCATAAAAAAGTTAAAATTTATTAATACCATAAATAAATAAAAGATATTTATCTAATATAATAGAAAAATAAAACATTTTTGGAATTACATGAATAACTTACATATTTCGTATTTTTTAGTTTTTATAGTAATCAAAACAATTATTAGATTATAATTATTTTATAATTATTAATTAAACTACTCTTAATGATTATCAACCAATCATTCTTAATTTTTCTTCAAAAATTGATTACTTTAAATTTATTTAGTTAATTATATTATCGAATGTACCTACAGACTATGAAGAGAAAATGCACAAATGCACACTAATTCAACCGTGCATGCAATCGAACAGGAAGCAACTAATTGAAGCAGCAACTATGAAACTAAAGTTTTCCATTCCATGTAACACACAAACTACGCGAATCACCAATCCAGGATATGATACTTATAGAACTAAAACGATTGCAAACCCAGAAACTCAGTATTGGAATTAATGCTGGAAGTTATCAGTTATCACCTTCACCTCCAACACCAGATTAGCTTCTTCTGGGAGATTGGAGACCTGACATTCTGCACCAGTTGTAAGTTTTAACCCGCATTATATTTATAACTTAATGGTTCAGTATAGTTACAGGAACGGTAACTTACCGCCTACAAACGATTCTAATATAACAGCAGATCAAATGCTTTGATAGACTATAATAGCATATCATGCAAGTAAATGGGATATACAAGGTCACATGGCCAAAGAAAAGTTGGCATCCCAGCAAAGATTGACTCACTGGATTGTCAAGTTATTTAGAAGACAAAGCATCTTCTATCAAACAGAAAACAAACTGGCAGTATCAAAACCAAGATGCATATCTTTCAATTCCTTAACTTTTTTTGACTGCTGACAAGAATTAGAATCACATGAGGTGCTGATACATCATGCATACAAGAACTTCATCACCACAAACTAAGTTAGTGCGAACTACTCAATCGAGAAAAAGCAGAGAGTCAATCGAGGGGAACTTTAACAGTAACACGATCTTAAGTGCTACCCTGTGAATGAGAACATCAACCCACAGCAACTTTATGTCTCCTAACCAGAACAGTTTCACCAGTGAGCAAGTTTATGTCACATTCCAAGAAGAGAAATGTGACCTCTATAGCTAAAACTACAACTACGAGTGCAATCACAACCAGGTGCAGAATCCAATGGCCTCTGCAAGTCTACTTCTTTTACACCCAAAGGGCGAAAATAACTACATTACCTAATATACAGGTGAAATGAAAGGAATATACTTTCAAGCGTATCAAATTTGCTTCAGTGTGTATATCTATGAACAGGCACCTCAATCCACTCAGAATACCTTAGACAACTAGGCATCAAGCAATAATGCAAATGTGAACAGACTCAGTGCATATATCCTAACAAGCCACGAACTGCCGTAAGCATAAGCTTTGCTACAGTAACTGACCCAAAATTACAGAAGTGCATTCCAAAACATAAGAGGAGTTGCAAAATCACTCTTACAACAACACAAACACTACTTAACAGTTCCACAGTTCAAAAACCACAAGGAATATCCTTCCAGAAAATCTTCCTTAAAATTCACATCAACAGCCAACATAAAGTCTCATAATAAGGGTATTCTAAAACACAAGGATTTCCCAATACAGCTACAATTGCAAAAACTATAAGGAACAAACACAGATGACAAATTTTGATCATATGGAATTCCAATTTTACAAAATTCTGCAACTTCCACTGCCTTTTCATATTCAAAATGTCACAAGTAATCATTAATTTTGTTACAACAATTCCAAAAAGGAACCCAGAAAAGAGCTAGCTTCTCACAAGATAATCACACTTACATTACATGGCATCGCAGCAACTATTGCGCAGCGCCCCCGCTTTCATCTTCCAACTTCTTCACATAAGCCTTCAGCACCATAACCACATCGCGAGCAGGCTCCTGGTGTTTCCATCGCCTTTTCCTTTTCCTTTTCCTTTTCCTTTTCCTTTTCCTTCCTCATATCCTTTCTTTCAAAAACCAGAAAATCCACCCAATCGAAGCGTAAAACGATGGAGACGGAGACAGGGATGGTGAGGGCGAGATGCGGCGACGACGATAGAGGAGGTCGAGAGATGGTGCTGGGGCGATGCGGTGGCGACGATTGAGAGGAGAAGAAAGCGCACGACGACGATTGAGAGGAGAAGAAAGCGCACGACGACGATTGCAGAGGAGGAGAAACTGAGCGGCGACGATTGCGACGACTGCGGACGAGAAAGAGAACGGCGCCGATCCAACCTAGGGTTTTGATTTTTGGAGATGGATGAGATGAGAGGACGATGCGGACGAGCAAGGTGAGAAGGGAGACATTTTATACCTGGTTTCTTTGTAAATAACGCGAACTTGACAAATAATTTTGTCCAAATAAAAGAAAAGTCCCCTTCCCGTGTCCAGTGGCAAATGGAGGTTGGCTGCTGGCTCAATTTGCTCCAGCCTGTGAATGGGTGGTTTCCTTGGTTCAGGAAATGGGCTTCCAGTGTCAAACGAGCTTGCCAAACGCCTTTCGTATCATTTTCAGTGGCTGAACCATGATTTTCTGGTAAAACCATAACGCCAAACAACCATTAAGTTTAGTATGATATTTCTTAATACAAATAACTAAGAAGCATTTTAATTAATTTAAAGTATTTTAATTAATTTAAATGTAATATTTATTACTAATAAGTGTAGTATGATATTTCGTAATAAAAAAATTAAGAAGTATTTTTTGCACATAATTAATTATTACAAAATTTCTTTGTTAAAAACTTAAATAACATAAATTGAGTTAAAAGGAAAAAAAGGATAAGGGGATTCGAACCCTTGCCCTCCTTCCTCCAAAAAGATAAGTTGATCACTAACCATTTGAATTTGGAGTAATAGTTATTAGGCCCCCTGTACTAAAGTTTTAAACAGAAACCTACTCCCAACTAAAAAAATTCAAATCGGGGTACCTGTACTATTGGTCAACGACGTCCACCTCCCTTGCCGTTAGTCAACCTAACATTCTGTTTGCTTTGACTTGCTGCTACCGGCTTCCCTTTTCTTGAAAGTCAGTCACCTTTTGGTTATTAGATATATTATTTTTGGTTATTAGATATATTATTTGAATAATAATCTTCACCAAAATATAAATGGTTAAACACATTAAAGTAAACAATTGGAACTGAAAACACTCTCCCAAGCTTGAAAATCAACACCGCGTCAAGAAGGTTGAAGAAGATTGTGTTAGATTGTTGGCATTTACAGCGCGATAGGGTTCGGTTTGAGGTTGAGCATTGTTTATGAAGAGGTTTGGTTGAAGGAGCGCGGTAGGGTTCTAGGTTTGAAAGAGTAAAGTGTTTTAATTGGCGCGACGAAGGAAGATAGGACCACCTGGTTGAAGAATCGTGTTGTCGCTCTCATAAACCAGGTCAGTGACTTGTCTCTGTCATTTTCGCGCCTCAACGAAATGAAAATCTGTAATATATTTATTATATTATTTTCCATTATGGGTTTAGGGTTTTGAGGTGTGTTCAGCCTTTGAATAAACAAATATGCAAGTTGTTGAGGTGCGTTTAGGGTTTGAATAAACAAATCTGGTAATGCGATTAGGGTTTTGAAAGAAGACAGATACAGTATCTTTATTGGGCTTTTAATATTAATTTTGTGTTAATCCATGTCAGGATGCTGTTAAATGTCAAAATATTCATGGGGGGAATTTGAGTCTTTGCTCCAAAGCTGAAATACGAGGATGCAGTGAAAGTTTATTTTAAAGTTCAGCATAATAAGCTTTCAATTGAGGACATTCATAAAAGAGTCGAAAGCAAAGGTTTTCTTCATAATGTTGTGCATTATGATGTTAAATATCCACGGGAAGAAATGGAGGAAGGTATTAGACCATTGAGGAAGAAAAAATGGGATGGAAGGCAATGATGATTCTTGTGGTGAGGGTCATGGAAATGATCCAGCTGATTGTGGTGTTATGGGGGAAGGCAATGCTGATACTTATGGTGAGGGAGTTGGAAATGATCCAGTTGATAGTGGTGATTGGGTAAAAGCTAATGGTGAAACTTATGGTGAGGGCATTGGGAGTGGTGAGAGGTTTGAAGCAAATGGGGAAACTTATGATGAATCTGATGCAGATGATGAAGGTGGTTATGACAACCATGCTGATAGAACATACAGTTTTAAAGTGGATGGTGAGAGCAGTAGTGGTGATGAGCAACTTAGTGACTTTCATGACAGTGAAGATGAGGATGAAGAGGAACTTTTTGGTGATGGGAATAAGGAAATTGGTGTAGATTTTGGTGATGTAAATTTAGGAGGTGAGCATGAAAGAAGTGACAGGGTCAATCGGCCACCAGGTAGAAATTATGGTCCCAATGCGCCTGATATAGAAACTGACTATGAGGACAGTAATGTGTTAGAAAGCCCCCCTTATTCAGATAGTGAAGAAGAACGTGCTAGGCATGGGTATAGGTTGAGAGAATTCAATGGGAATACAGATATGAATGGGGAGATTAAGTTGGAAGTTAGGATGAGATTTGCAAGTGCAGCTATTTTCAGGAAGGCTTTGATGGCCTACTCTATACAAATTGGACATGACTACATATTTGAAAAAAATGAAAAGAGTAGGATCCCTGGCCACTGCAAAAAAAATTATGGGTGGAGAATACATGCTTCACCATCAGCTGATAGGACTTCTTTCCAAATTAAAACTTTCAAGATGGTTCATTACTGTGGCAAGGATATAGAGCACAGAAGAGAAACTGTTAGATGGGTTGCTCTAACATATTTGGCAGATTTTAGGGATAATCTGGACACAGATTTGCATTGCCTCGGCAATCAAATTAGAAGGGAGAAGTTCGTTTCAGTTTCATATTTCAAATTGGTGATGGCAAAGAAAATAGCACAGTCCATTATTGAAGGAGAACATGGTGAGTAGTACAAGCTGCTGTGGAGATATGCTGAGGCCATCAGGATTTCAAATCCAGGTAGCTCAGTGAAAATAAATGCTCCAGATGGGATTTTTCAAAGGTTGTATATTTGTCTTCAGGCCTGCAAGCGGGGATTCTTGAGAGGTTGTAGGCCATTTATTGGTATTGATGGGTGTTATTTAAAGGGAAGGTACAAGGGCCACCTACTGTCAGCAATAGGAAAGGATGCAAATGGTAACATATTTCCTATTGCTTGGGCAGTTGTGGACTCTGAGAACAAGGACAACTGGTGGTGGTTTTTGCAAAGATTACAAGAGGACATTGGGCCCTTAGAAGAATTTTATTTCATGTCAGACAGGCAGAAGGTAACTTAACACTAGTTTTGTCATGCTTATTATCCATTTGTTGTACACCATTGAGTAACTTTCAAGTGTGAGTAACTTCCATTTGCTTAATATTGTACAGGGGTTGCAGAATCTATTTGATACTGTTTTGAAGGAAATTGACTATAGATATTGTGTGAGGCACATTTGGAACAATTTCAAAACTGAATTTGGTGGGGGTCAATACTTCAAGGACCATATCTGGGATGTTGCAAGATCATACACAGAGACCAAGTTTAACATACACATGGAGATGATAAAGGTTGAGAAGCCAGCTGCCTATGATTGGCTGAAGAGAATACCCCCACAGAGGTGGTCACGTCATGCTTTCAAGACATGGGTCATGTGTGATCTTCTGCTGAATAACCTATCTAAAAGTTTCAATTCTTACATAAGGTAATACAATACATTCAAATTCCTATGGTTTTATTTTAGAATAAAATTACAATTTGTATTATTTTGTGTCAGAGACGCAAGGAAAAAACCAATTCTGACTTGTTTGGAGATTATTCGAAGGCTACTCATGAAGAGATTATATATTAAGTATCAAGGGATGCAATTATACTAGGGAATTCTGTGTCCTAAATGGTTCAACAGGCTTGAAAAGTGTATTCAGGAATGTCAGTCTTACATAGTATATCCCAACTCTCAAGGGAAAAAGTTTGAGGTTGAGCATGACAGTGGTGAAAGAGGATCATGTGACCTGCAACTGAAGACATGCTCATGCAAAAGGTGAGACTTAACAGGAATGCCTTGTAGGCATGCAGCTGCAGCATACTTGTTCTTGGCAAAAAATCCCCATGCCTTTGTACCTGTTGCCTATCGGAAGACTGTATTTTTGGAGGCTTACATAGATGGCATCCAACATCTCCCTGACAAAAATGAATGGCCAGTAGTAGAAGGCCATTATGAAATTCAGCCTCCTCAACGTATGGCACAAACTAGCAGACCAAGGCATAAGAGGAGGAGAGAAGCAGGAGAAGTTGGACCACCCAATCCAAACAGATTGGGAAGACATGGTGTGATTATGACATGCAGAAATTGCAAAGGGAGAGGTCATAATACTAGGACATGGTGTGACCTACCACCATTAAGAAAGAGGAGAAGAAAACAAGCTCCAGCTGCAGGCCCATGTGATGGTGACAGTACACCTTTACCAACTCCCAATGAAACTGTACCTGTACAAGAGGTAAAGTGTTATATCTTTGTTTCAATATTTTGAACTTATCATAGTAATAATTTAAATTTATTCGGTTGTAAGAAGCTGAAGGGTATGCAAGTGCAAATGCCAATGTAACTCCAATGCTTACTAGTTCAAGGGCAAGGGCAAACGGAAGCGAAAATGCAAGTGGATCTCCAACTGCATGTGCAAGTGGATCGGCAAATGTAACTGCTAGTGGATCTGCAAATGTAGCTGCTAGTGGACCTGAAAATGTAGCTGCAACTGGATCTGCAGGGGCTGTTGCTCATGGATCGAAAAGTGCTAGTGTAAGTGCTAGTGCAAGTACAACTCCGATGAATACAAGGGCAATCACAACTGCTAGAGCTAGTGGTAGTGCTAGTGCTACTGCTACTGCTACTGCTAGTTCAAATGCAAGTGCGCCTTCCCCTACAATTCCACTAACCACGACAAGGACTCCATTGCTCATCCCGGCCCCAGTCCATGCAGGTAGCAATGCTGGTCAGACAACTAAGAAGACTACTAAAAAGAAGATTTGGAGACCAGTAGGACTTTCTGGCAATTTCAACCCTCCAAGGCCAACAAATGGAGCAAGTGCACCAGAAGCAGTAGGAGTTTCTCGCAATTTCCACCCTCCAATGCCAACTACTAGATCAAGTGCACCAGAACCACCTCAGCATTTCACAAAATCAAAGAGTTTATCACAAAATCACATCCCTACTAGGAAGTGGATTCCTTGATCAATATTTTGAACTTTTGTGTAATGCTAATGATACTAACTTTCGTACTATGGTTAAGCATTATGCATAGTTGGAATGTACATTATGCATATTTGGAAGTAGTGTGTAATATTAATGCTAGCGTGCTTGAACTATTGGGAAATTTATTAATGCATAGTTGAAGGCATTATGCACTTATGGATGTAATATTTGGAACCAGAAGTAATATTAATGTTAATCATTATGCATATTTGTTGAAGTAATGTGTATTATTAATGTTAATCATTATGCATATTTGTTGAAGTAATGTGTAATATTAATGTTAATCATTATGCATATTTGTTGAAGTAATGTGTAATATTAGTGCCAATGGTTTTGAAGTTGGATTTGCTTCAAAGGAAATTGTATCTGTTGAAACTGCATTTCATTACCAAACTGCACCTTAAGAATTAGACTGCATTTCATTACCAAACTTCATCTTCTGAAACAACCAAACTGCATTATACTTCTAAACAAAAAACAACCAAAGTGCATTACAATTGTGCTATGCTCTGCCATTGTTCCAATAGTGAAGTTCATTAAAGCAACAAGAATTACAGTAAGAAGAGAAGAAATGACAAACAACAAATTGGCAGTAGCAAACCAAACTTCATTAAAATGATAACAAACAACCATTGTTTAACCACAAACATAATAAGCACAAACATAATAAACACAAACATAAAAAAGCACAAACAAAATAAACACAAATATAAAAAAGCCATTGTTCAAGGCAGTTACAGCATTCCAACCCATCCTGGGCAACACAAAACAAATAGAAACATAAATCTTAATCAAACTTGGCAGAGACCTGGCCCTCTTCATCATCATGAGACTTCTCCCTCTTCCTCTTCCTCTCAGGCATATCCTTCATATCCCCATGGTAGGCATCACAAGCATCGAGCGCCTTCTGCGCCACCGATATCTCCATTTCTGCTATGCTCTGCCATTGTTCCAAAAGCGTAATGGCAACCTTGATGCTCCCCAATACCTTACCAATATGCTCCAGATACTCCCTCACAGCCTTCGTGGAGAACCAATTTTGCATCCGTGCCTGCTCCTGCAACAAAAAGAGGTGATGGTTCCGCAACCTCTTCAGGTCTGCTTCAACGCGACGTTTGTTGAACTGAGCCATTGTCCCTGCCTCACCGGAGTTGTTGATGGCAGTAAGAGACTCCTCAACAAATTGTTCCTTCAACCCCATGTTAATCATTTTTAAGAAAACTAGAGTTGAAAAAAGAAAGAAATGCAAGTGATGTAGGACGAGGAGTAATACAGACCTTTTATAACATAGACTGGTGTCCTTTGGCAATCAACAGACGCATGGAAAATTTCAGAAGACTCATTTCCCACCGATAGCTTTGCCGTCGTTTGGTTTTCCAACACTGCTACTATCGATGCGTCTATTTCAGGTAATGATAACTGCTACACAAATAAAATCGTAAAAGCCAAACAATAAAAGACAAACGATCGTCATAAACAATAAAAAGCACGTTAATTAAAGTCGTATCCCAACCATCCAAAATACAACCTAAACATCAAACCCTAAATTACAAATACTAATTTAAACCCTAGAAATTACAAACAGATTTAAACCCTACAAATTTCCAAACCCTAGAATTTGGAAGCCGTATTCAAATCCTAGAAATTACAATAACAAACATAAAAATTTGGAGAAGAAGGCCGAGACATATGACATTAGACGAACAATGATATCCCTTTGGCGGTGCTTCTGTTTTTCGAGATGTGGCAGCAACAACCTCCTTCAATTGCCTGCGCATAACATCGCTTTCTTCCCTCACAACTAAAATATATATCAAAACGGTTTCATGAGTTTTTGATTCGGTTAAAAGTATTTTAAAAAGTAGAACCGAAACGAACCGTGAATAGTTGGTTCGATTTCAATTTCATGACTCCGGTTCTACAAACAAACAAAAAATCGCACCCCCTTTTTGATTTTGCGAGTGGGTTCGGGACGGATGCGGAGCATAAAAGGATGCCTCGCATAATGCAATGAAGTCGTCGCCCTATTTATTTCTAAGGTTTAGGGAAATCTAAAGTAATGGCATAAAAATAAAAAGCTAAGGCAAAAAAGGTCTAAACCCGAGAACGATGGTTCGGGGTCGATTTATGGACTCGAGAAGGTGTTAGGCACCCGAGTCTCATCCTAAAAAGGTTACCGGTTGAATGAAAGAGGTGTAAAAAATATTTGAAAACAAGTAATGGGCTCTTAGAGGAATCTCCGCTTTAGTATTTTTCGTTGGGTCGGGGCCGATCGGGCCTAGTCGGGACTAGTTTTTTCATTTAACGGGATTGTTACCACTTTTACTAAAGCGGGCGCCCTTTTGTTATCATCGGGCCATGCATGATTAAACCTAATTATTAGGTGACCTAATCATGCATAAAACTAACAAAGTACCGATTTAATGAATGCGTAAAAAGCAAAAAACTGAGGTGTGGAATCGAAGCCATCAAACACATGCATTTAATACAAGCATAAAGTAAACATTTAATCATGGCAATCAAAGCGAGTGATTAAATAAATTATTCATGTGAACGAGATTGATTTTAAAAGTTTAACGATTCTAAATAATCATGCATACGAGTGTACGAGTTCTAACGCTTCTAGGTGGTCATGCATACGAGTGTGCGAAAAAACATTTGAATAAATAAATAAAAAGGGTTTAAGGTAAGCATACTCGAGAGCGTAAGCACCGATCGTTGTTTACCCTTCAAAATCGAGATTAGCGACAAGTGATAATAATAAAGATATAAGCAAACATATAAGATTTTTAACTAATTACTTAACTAATTATTACAAACGAGCAATTGAAATAATTATTTAACTAATTATTACAAATGATTTAGGCAATTTATTAGCTAATTATTACAATAAACAATTGAATAATTAACTAACTATTACAACAATTTAAACAAGTTATTAGCTAATTTATTACAATAGACAATTGATTTAACAATTAAAAAGCAAGTGGAAGTTGATTAACAATTGAAAGCATGCAAACATGATTATTTAACAATTAATTGCAAACGATTATTTAACAATTAAAAGCAAGCAAATTAATTGATTAAATATTATGAACGAACAAGATAAATAATTACTAATTTAAACAGAATATTAATACAAACACACAATTTAAAACGAACAGTCTAAATAAGCATGGCGCACGAACAATTAAATAATCATGGCATACGAATGATTTAAATAATCATGGCATACGATAATTAAATTATGCACGAAAATAATGTGGTGGACTTCTCGGAACAGTATCTTAACAGGCCTCGAATTCCAGCCACTACCCAAGACTGGCCCAAACGGTATATGCCCATGACTTCTTTCTTTCCGCTTGGGCTTAAGACAGACCAAGCCCAAGATCCCTTCCTTATTTCTGTTTGGGCTTGGGACAGACCAAGCCCATGACCAAGCAATTTAAATTTAAAACAAGGCCAGCCCATGGCCTTCCCTCCTTCTCACTTCGTCTTCTTCCTTGGTTCGTCAGCGCCATTGTCGGCGACCAAGGACAAACCAGACAACACCAACAGGCGAGACAACGACCACAAAACAGCTCAAAATAAACCCAACAACAACATTTTAATCGAACCAAAAGCAGTTCAAATTAAACCATGAACAAACAAGAAATTTAACAAAAACGAGAATAACCAATTTAAACCACAATTAAGCAAGTAAATAATTAAAGCAGTAAGCAGTTAAATTGAAGCGAGAACAACATATTTAACTTGAAAATAAAGCAACTAAGACAAGTTTAAGCAATTAAATAAAAACCAGATAGAAAAACTCACTTTGATTGTTGCTGCTGGAGAGAGTGAGGAAATAGTGAGTGAGAGTGAATTTTGGTGCCCCTAATTCGTTGCCTTAAGCTAGGTATTTATAGGGAAAGTTTGGAGTCGGTTGAGGCGTAAGCTGGCCTATCGACGAAGCGCGATGACAAGGCCGGTGATGATGAAAACTTATCGACGAGGCAACTGGCTGTCAGGTGCATTAATGGCGATTGTAGGGGTTGAAGATGGTTGGTCGACGATGGAGGGAGTGTGATGATGAATTGCTGGGGAGCGACTGAGGAAGACTTGGGAGGTAAGTCAGTTTGCTGGAAGGCGACGGGGAGGATGATGATGAATAAGGGCCGCTTGATCTGTTTGACTCTCACTTGTCAAACAGATCAACGGTTGAGGTGAAAAGCTTGATTTAAAGGGTGGATGAATCCACTTACGCGGTTCGAGCCGACGATACGAGCAATCTCGTTTGACATGAATAAAAACTCGAACCGAATATTACCAAAATATAGAATAAAATGAAACAAAATAAATAGTAAATAGTAAACAAGGAAAGTGTTCGATCTACGGTCCGAGAAAACTCGCTCGAGACTGATAGAAGTTCGAACGAGAAAAATGATAAAAATACGAAAAAAGGGGGAAATAAAGGGAAATGGCACGAAAATAATAATAAATGCAATATGGTCGATATTAAAAGGTTAATAATATGGCGAATGATAAAAAAATAAAAAATGACAGAACCGGTCCAAACCGACAATTCTGGTTCGGTAACTGGTTCACTTCGGTTCTTGTACAGCCCTACCCATAGGCTAAAATGTTCTGGTGTGAGTTAAGAAATCAAAAGCACAAGACAAAGTTACGGAATGCAAGCAAATGAATGAAAAATTATAGAGAGATTAGACAAAAATAATACCTTGATGTAATAGGTAAAACTTTGAAACAAAGAAACTAAGTAAATGTGTTCTTTTGCTCAACATCAGTCATCAATTCACCGCCTACACCTATGCCTACAACAATCTGAAATACTACCCAACTGGTTGTTGCCTCAAACTCAGAATGAAGACAACAACGTGTCAGCCATAATAGAGGAATGTTTATCCTCGCCCCTTCAACCACCTATCCAAAAGCTATACCGTAGTGAACGCCTAGTCACCCTTTTGTATCTGACATTTTTTCCCCTTTCAATTGATTTCTCTCTCTTTTCTTTTTCTTTTTCTTTTTCTTTTTCTTTTTCTTTTTCTTTTTCTTTTTCTTTTTCTTTTTCTTTTTCTTTTTCTGTTTCTGTTTCTTTTTCTTTTTCTAGAAAATCATCAAAAAATTGATTTCTCTTCAACTTTAATCAAACTCAAGAAAACATCTCAAAAATTAAGGGAAAAACTATATAAAAGAAATCTATTAGGCTGCGTTTGTTTGCATATACAAGGTACAGTTCTAAAAAATAATGCATTTTTTTCAGAAATACCCCTCATACATACTCCTTTCGTCATTTTTTAATAGACGTTTGGGCCGTAAATCGTTGTCCACGATTAACTGACGCTTCTTTTTTTTTTTCTTCAAAATTCCCCTTTCAAACGACTTGTCATTCGGCCTAGACTACACATCATGCAAGTGATTAGACAAAAATGATAGGGAAAGCCAAAGGCTGAAAAATTGGAGGGAACAAAATTTTTGGGGAAGGTGCGGAATAGAGGACTTCTCATTGACAGCAAAATTGAGATTTTCCCCCTTCATCATCTGTCATTACTACAAACAAAACTTAAAGAAGAAGAATCAAAATTGTTTCAAAGATGGATGAGAGTGTTGTGGGTGTTTATTTCGACGACTCACAGTTTGACAGCGCTTATCAATTTGATAATTCGGCCAACATGTTTGTTAAGGATTCCATTGATGTTGTGGAAGAGCAACGGGTTTATGTGACTGATGTTTCTAGTGCAAGCGTAGAATGTGAGAAGGATGAAATTGTGGAGGACACAAATGAGAAAGAAGATTGTGTGAAAGAGGTAGGAGGAGAATAAGAGATTTCACCATTAAAGGTTGTTGATGATGAAGTGGAATGTGTTGTATCTAATGGAGGCATAGCCATTGAAACTTGAAAAAAATAGAGAAGAAGGAGAAACAGAGAAGATAAGAACATAGGAAAGTTAGCTTTGGTGTGTTCTCCAAAGACTATGCTACCTCTTTCTTATAGCACTTTGGCTCTGGAAACTTCCTCTTCACTTTGATTGGTTGATAAATCGGCAGGAGTCTATGTACTTGCAAGGGAAATAAAGTTAACGAGGCAGATGTTGTCTTGGAAATGGAAACTATTCAGAAAAGAGATTTGTTTCAGAAGGAGAATCCCACCTTTTTCTCCACACACAGCAGCAAGATTAGGTGAATTAGGATTTTGACCAAACCAGTACAACCGTTGCCTCTTATCAATTGAGATTACTATTCATTAATTACGTCATTAGTAATGGTAATATCTATCACAACGGGTCAATATAACAGTCACAAATTCAAAAATTAACTGACAAAGGAGAATGAGAGACATATTATCAATAAAAAAGAGGAGAAGGAGAGACTGATTAATTACATCAGTTTACACCATTGTTTATATCAAAACCATTTCCTATATGTGCAACACAACATGTGCTATGTTTACCCTATAACCCAACGAAAAATTAAAAGTATGCAAACTATGTTGCACCAAAATGTACAATGATTTTCTATACAAAAGTAGGTCTAAGAAATGTGTGCATATTTCTACTGAAATATTAGGTTAGCAATTGGCATTGTGGACATGTAATTCTCATACTAGAAAAGTGGTTATGGATACCTCCAACAGTAACAATTAAAGTACAACCAATGAAGAATAATGTCCGCATTGCCAAACGATATTTCCCCACAATGTCAGTGTACCAAAAAGACTTACCTTGGTGACAAAAAAAACCCTCTGCACAGAATGGTGTTAAACTTCAAACCTGCACAAATTATAGTTACATTAATACTTGCATTCTAAGTAATGGAAGTAACAAGAAAGAGGTAGGAAATTACCAATTTCATTGATGAGAAACTTCTTGTAATGCATGACCATAAATCTTTGCACTACACTTCAAAGTTAGTGGAATAGTTCCCATCCTCTCTAATTGTTTCTTTTTGAAAGTGAGGAATTTTGTAGGTGTTGTTGCCTCCACATTTCAGTACTTCAATCATGCATGATTGTAGAGTAATGAAGACATGATTTGCTTTCCTGTCAGAGAAAACATAGAATGGTTGCTGAACAGCAACAACCAGTGCAGACATAGTTCTATAGCAATCCTTACTCTGCAGTGACTGGATTGCTCTAAAAAACCCTAGGTCTAACACATTTAAATCAGGGGAGTTAGGAGGCTGACAGGTGAGAGTCACATTCATTCCACTTAGCTTAACTGCATTCAAAAAATCAACATCATCAGTGGCTATATGAGTTGGGGTATTTTCTTGTTGAATAAAAATGTGTTATGTAATATTGTCCCTAGGCCACTTGCTTGCAATGGCAGGTAACATCCTCTCAATCATAAACTCCCTAATTATTGTCCTGCTGATTTTAGAAATTGAATTTAGCTCGAGTGTACCTCGAGGCCTATTCTAACTTGACCTAACAATAGCAACATTACAAACTAATGGAAAAACTCCAATCTTGCCATCAAACGTACAAGAGCCATTACAATCATACCTTGCCTAGCAACAACAACTAAGAACATCAACTTAAGAATAAAGTTGGCATTTTTTTTTGTTCTTACTGGATCTTCTTCATCATGTAGAAGGTAATATTTCTCTGACCTCTTAGTCAGATAGAACCACTTCTCATCAATGTGCACAACATTTTTCATATTCATGAAGGTTGAATTGTGTGGCACTGTTGCTGGATCGAAGGATGCCAAACAATGATTGACTCTACTCCTCAAATTCTCCTATGTCAATGTTGGATGGATCGTATCGTTATGTCGTCTAATCACACCTTCTTTCAACTTCAGATGCAGATATGATTTACTAACTCCCAAAGTTGCTGCTAGAGACCTCAATGTTGTTCTCTTCCTTAGTGGAATGTCTTTAATTCACTCCAGATTAAAATTAACTCTTTTCCTACCACAATTCTGGATTCTACCATTAGCATATTGATGCTAACCTGAATCTCTTGCCCGTTTTCAAATCCTTTGTATTGTGGGGATGCCCACACCAAACAGTTCTGACGCCTCCCTCATTGTTGTTGCCTTCAACTTGCCATCTTCACTCCTCTCCAGCAGCATTGTGTAGATAGCTAGATGTTCATCGTTCGATAGCTCCTTCCGGTAAGCTAACCAAATGTCACCACTAAACACTCAAATTAAAGGCGAAAATGATTGAAAATAAATTAAATAGGACAGTTGGATAAAGTGTTTAAGTACCTCGTCGACCATTGATGTCTAGGATGTTCCGCTGCTGTGGTTGTTCATTGTCGCCGGAGAGGGTAGAAGACAACTGCTCAAGGCCAGGATAGTTAGCTTCAGGGGATTCAGGGTTCCCAATTGGGATAGTTATGGAGGAGACCCTGAAACATAGTTTAAGTCGGTTATGGGAGAAGACATCCCAGATTTTCAGAGAGATGAACACTATTACTATTGTTTAATTGAAACGAAGGAGGGAGATGTGGAAGAAGAAATCCATGTGTAATAAATAATCAAAAATAGGGGGAAGGAAATGTAATTTGAATTTGGCCAAATTTTTCAGTTATTAAAAATGCCCAAATTTGAGCGGGATCTAGAGTTTAGGGTTGGAGAGTAGAGAGAGTTGGAGGAAGAGACGAGGGTGAGGAGAGATTGATTTTTTTTTGGAATGGGTTGGGTTTCGAAAATACAAAATTTGATTTGAATTTCAAAAATGATGACGCTGCCCCATGCGTCAGACGAATGTTGGGCTGACCCACGTGGGAAGCAACCGATCTTAATAATTGTGCTTGTAGGCCCAACGTCTATTAATAAAAAATGGAGAGAGTACATCTTAACTGCGTAGTGGGCACCATGCGCCAATCAAAGAATTAGAAGGATTTAAAGGCCACTACATCTACTGCAATTTTTTTATATAAATAAAAAAATCAAATTTATTTCTCTTAAAGGATTTTAAGTAAATATTTGATTCATACAAGGCATTTTTATTTGGCTTACTGATATTTAAAATAAAATATTTCTTTTAATCTAGTTTGAAATTTTCATTTAATTTATAATTTTTTATTAAGTACATGTATTTATTAAATATATAAAAAGAATACTATTTGAATTTATATTCCGAAAGTATATTTTAACTTGTAAAGTATGTTATTTAGCTAAAAAGGACCATTCCGAGGGTAAGTTTGACATTATATATATTTTTCCTCGTCTTTTTCTCTATATACTAAATACAAAATCAGTATTGTACTCATGTCTTGCCCTATATTGCCAAACACAAATATGTATGTCTTTTCTTCTCTTGTTTGTTTAGTATTGCATCCTCTTCGTTGGATTAATGTATTTGATAAATTGATAATTATGGTAGTTACACAATAATAGTCGTAGGGGAAGATATAGTGTAACTTATGGGAAATTCGAATTACATGAACTAATAAGAAAACTCCATCGCATTTGTCTGAGGTATTATAAAGAAATTTGTAATGAAAAATATAGAAAGGTGCTTTGTTTGATGAAATACAATTACTACATGTACCATCACTAATTTTATGGCGTAGCCTTGATAATGCGTTTGAAAATTTTCAAGTAGCCCAACCCAAGAAAGGTTTAATTACGAACTCCTATTGGACTACATTTCAGTAATTATTAAATATTAACTATTACACAAACGTTGTATCAATATATTTGAGTAACGAAAGATGTAAGACAGTTACATAGTAATAGTCGTGAGAAAATATAGTGTAACCTATGCTGAATCCCATTACACGAACTAATAAGGAATACTATTAATTTATGATTACAGTATTTGAATTATGTCCATGACCTTACGTCATAAAAATTATATGCATATAACCAATTAAACTACAACCTCGTTTGGTACTAACATATATTTCCCTGTTGTTTTAAAATATTTAGTAATAATAAATCTTAATGAATATATAGTCATTTTGCAAGTAATTTCGCATTATTCGAGCTGATAAAGAATTTTGTTAGCAAAGATATAGTTTGGTAACACTATATCTTCCATTATCAACGTGTCGTCGCGTTATTCAATGGACTTCAAGTAAACTAACTCTTAAACCACTTAGATTTGAAGTAATAATTTAATTCAAGTAACCCAACCTATCTTTAGTTAATTAAGAATTTCCATCTTTTCATTTTTAAAGGAATAAATATTTATTTACTATTACTCAAACGTTAGTTTAATGCAATTTTCGGAATGAAAAATTTATGCTAGTTACACAATAATAGTCGTATTGAACGTTAAAATGTAACCTAGCTAAATTGCCATTACACGATGATCGATTGTGGATATCGTAAAAAGTAATTACAACTTATCTACTGCAATAAAATGATTCTAAATAGTGGTAAGAGGTTTGATCCATAGAGAATGAGTTGTTTAAAAATAAGATAAAAACCAGATGCAAACAAGAAGGTAAAACAAACAATGAGGATTTGAGTTTAAGATTTATAAAACAAGAAAATAAGAAAACATAATAACAGATTGAGATAAAGCAGAGAAAAACATATTCCTAGCAAAGACACAAGACAAGATTATGATTCTATTCATTTGATCATTGATACTGTACGCACAAAATTCTTCCTGAGTAGGAGAAAATTACACGTGTCAAATTAAAATAATGAATGTATAAAATAAAGTGGTTATTTTACTCTTGTTTCCTCTGATTAATGAATCTATCTTCACTCCAAATTCGCGCTTGGACTTGAGTATTTTGGATGACGGACTTGCTTTGAATAAACTTGTGGTTCGCAGTTGATTTGAGAAGAAACCGGCATTAAATCAGCTTATGGCTTCTCCTTGATTTGCTTGGAACTTAGAGAGAAAAATTTGCCTTAATGGCTTATAGTTTTTCTCTTTCTTTCTTGTGGATGTTGCGTCCGAGCTTGATCTTCAATTTTGTAGGCTTGCAGCAATCTCCAATTTTTTCTACTTTTTCTTCTTGATTTGATTTTGATGGAGTGGTCGTAGTTGGTGGTTTGAAACTCCCTATTGATTTGAGGAGAAACTTGCCTTAAATTAGCCTCTATCTTCTTCTCTTTGACTTGAGCTTGGGAGAGAAAAATTGGCTTTGATGGCTTATAGTTTTTCTCGTCCTTCTGCTTGAGGATGGAATGCCTTGAACCTTCACTTCTTCAACCTTTCAGCATTTGTTCCTTTTTTTCCTTCTTTTTTTTGTTTGATGAGACCTCTATTTATAGGCTCATAAAGATGATCTTAAATTTTGAATGATGACACGTATTTTTGTCTCATTGGTTCTTGTTAAATATCTAACAAAAAATGGTTTATTTGATTTTGATTTTATGTTGATTTGGATTTGAGTTTGATTTATGAATTTGATATTTTATCAAATTAATAAATAAATATGAAATTATTTTTGACCATTTATACGAACTTGTCAATGGATTTTGACATGAGATCTAATTTCTTTGACCGTTGGACTTTATGGGCTTCGAATAAACTGACTTCAACAATTAGGTCACATAATTTACTTGACTGAATTTTTTATTGTCTATAAATGTCTCTTTAAGATTATTTCACTTTACAAAGTAATTTAATTTTGATCTCTTCTTTCCACGAGTTTTGCACTAACGGGCCGGATTTCAAAGTTCTGCTCGAGTAATATTCCAAAATTACAATAGACTGAACTTGAAAGTAATTGGAAACTAGTGAATTGCCATCATCTTTCCTTTTTCTTAAATGCACGGTCTTGAAAAATTATTCAATCTCTTTTTTCTTGAGTATATTTTTTTTTTCACAATTGTTGACAGCATGTAGTTCAACTCCTCCTCGAAAGGATTGTGCCTTTATGTTTTTTTCCATGCTTGGAAAATAATTTTCTGACCCTGAGAGCCGTCAATATCTTTCCCGCTTATAATTAGAGTAAGTGTTGGACGAGATGGGCCTGTGTCACAAAGATGAAAACGAAGCGTGCCAAACCACCTCTTTTTTAAAGAAGATAACCATAAGGGTTTTCGAAATTGTAAAATATCCTAAGAGATAAGAACAAACCAATTTTGAATTACTTTGATTTCTAGGAAAACAAGGAAAGAAATAGTGTTTAAACTTTCTTTATTTCAGCTTAGCATTATCTTGGATCTTGGATTGTCTTTTCCTTTCATTTTTGGAGAGTCAGAGTGCAAGACGTTGTTCTTTTGTTCTTGCTCTCCTCGTCTTTTTCCTTGAAACAAGATATTTTTATGCGATTGAATTTTCTATTTTATTTTAATTATGTTGATGTCTAGCTACTTACATTTCCTTTTATCATTCTTGATATTTTGAAACCTCCCTATTAGTTACTACCATTCGTCACGATTGATCATAATTGGAAATTTGAATTAGACCATAAATCCCTGAGGAACAAACCTTTTTTCACTAGCTACAATATTATTTTTGTGTTAATTTGTATTCATATTATTTTTTACGGATTCGACACTCATCAAAGTCCATCCAATTTACCAATCTCTGTATAAATTGGTTTATACTCCTCCTAATCTGCAAATGTACTCACAATAATTGTATTCAAAATGTGATACAGTCTTCAACTGTTACAATAGTTATAATGATTGTGGTTTTTACTAGTTTCTGTAGAAGTTCTTCCTCTACAACTACACAGGTTCCCATATGCCATTTATCTGTAATGAGCCCATAGATACACAAGTACAGAGATTTATCAGTTATGTGTTAAATAACGTAACACATCATATAGAATATGTATATTTTATAATATTGAACATTCCGAACTCTAATTTGTAACGTAACCAAGTGAATTTTTTACAAAGTGACTGCATGAGATTTTTGTGATAAGATATAGTTCTATTGATTCAGCATACATTTAGATGATGCATATGGATCAGATAGTACATCACTGGTTACATCAATCAGTTACGAAAATTTAAGTCATTAAATCACGTGTTCGCAACACCATTATGGAAATTTTAACAGATTTTGAGGATCGTTCAACCAAAACAAAAAATAAGACCAATTGGAACAAACTTACATGGGCATAGGGGTGTACACGGGCTGGTACGGTCAGGTTTTTGGGCTAGAACCGGACCGAACAGAAAAATTACGATTCTAGTTGGGATAGAACTGAACCGAACCGGAAGTTACGGTTCGATTCGGTTTGATTGGGGTCTGTTCGGTTTAGAACCGCGGTTCTGGCCCTTTTTTTTAAAAAAAAATGTTTATTTCTCAAAACGAGGCTGTTTTGGTGTTTGCTCAAAACGGCGCCGATTCGATGTTTACTCAAAATGACATCGTTTAGTAAAACCTATGTTACATATTTCCGCCATAAACAATTTCGTGTCGTGAAGTTGAGGAATGGCTCGACGGATTACAAGTAAACCGCATCATTAACAAGTTAACTAACGAATCATACGCAAATGGCTCCATGGTTTCAGACATTTTTTAACCAAGGATATATTTTGGTGTAAAATACTATAACAAATATATTATTACATATAGTGCTTCCGTATTTTCTACGACTTTTATGAAAACCACCACATTAATAATTAAGAGTAACATGTGTTCAACGGATTTCAAAAACAAGTAATGAGCGACTTAATTAATAAACTCTTTGTCGTCCAATTTGAAGTAACTATTCTATAGTTACTCTTACACAAAGGTTGCTTTAATGCATATGAGAAAGAGAAGATTTACGATAGTTACACATAGCTATTAGTGGGGAAAGATATAGTGTAACATATGTTGAATCCACATTACAGGAGCTATTACTAAATCCTAGTGAATTTGTTCCAAACTATTATGAAGGATATAGTTTGGTGTAAAAAATACCGGGTCGTCACAATGAGGATGACGACTAAATTCCTTTGTTGTCTGATTGATTTGAACGAATGCTTATACTAAAAGGATTGAATCATTTCAGATTGATAAAGGATAGGTGAAGGTACCTACAAGTCTTGTAGCGGTCAACATTATCATGTAACTTATTTTGTACTCGCGTTTCCTGACCTAATGATGAATCCAACTGAACTTCATCCAAAGTAAAAAATATTGTGTTTTCAAGAATATAATTAGGTGTACAAATTTGAAAAAATACAATTTAATTGATGTACCATCAATAATTTCAGTTTGTCAATTTCAAGATGTGATAGGGAGATTTTAAATACGCTACCGCATTGATAGTTTACTTAAGATGTTCATTGTTGTCCAATTTTCAGTAATTATTATACATCTTCTATTCTATTACACACTTTCAATTCATGCATTAGAGAAACAAGGATTTACGGTAGTCACAAAAGTATTCTAGACATCAAAAGTAATGTGTAACTGTGCTTATATTTTTGTAACATGAACTAATGATCAATCCTATTAAAATTTATCTAAAGTATAACTAGATTGTGTTACCAAGGATATAGTTTGTTGTACAATTTTGACAAAAAATAATTTATTTGATCTGCAATCAATAATTTTGGGTCATTACTTTGAGGATGAGATACATGGATTTAAATGTCACATCATGAACGTTTTATTAAAAAGACCTTTGTTTGTTGTATGAAGTAATTATTATATATAAGATAAAATTTAGTTACACAATGTTAACCCTGAGTAAAGATATAGGGTAAACCTATTTCAAAACCCCATTACGCAAACTAATAATAAATCCTACTAAAACCGATACAACATCTATAAGAAGTATGTCATGAAGGATATAATTTGGTGTTAAATTTGGATCAAATTTTTACCATATACATCTTATGACAGTTAATTTAAGGATTCTTTTCTTTCCCGAAATTAAAATAATGATTGTCTTCAAGTGGATTTTAATCCTTTTCTTATAGTTACACAATAATGCTTGTTCGTAAACATATAGTGTTACTAATGCGACTGTCGCATTACACAAATGAATTCAAAACCTCAAGATATTATAGAAACTCGCAACATTTTGGATCAACAAATCAACAAAACCACTCAATAGGGGATCTTCGTCCTTTCACAAGTTCAATCAGGTGTCGAACATTGCTTAGATGACACCCAGATGTAGGCCAAACTTTTTCCTTTTTTTACCGTCAACATTAAAACAATACGAAAATATTTTTATCTCATGATTCATATATATATTTTAAACTACCAAAAAAACTATAATCCACATTACATTACAATTACAATATATTAAGGATAATTATATTTTTAGCACTTTTACTCAAAAACAAATCATGTTGTATTTCAAAAACAGAATTTCAGAAGATTCCGAAATTCAGATGAACACCCATCAATATCCAAAAACGATATTAAACCATAGACAACTACAATTACAAATCCTGAGCAAACCAACTAATGAATGAATCGCGATTAGTCTTGCACCCCTGACTCGAAAGATCAGGGAGAAGAATATCACAATAGATGAATAACAGAGGTTAGATGCACATTCATATGGCGCATGCCTATCCATCTTGGCCTAAACAAATATTATATTCACCCTATCTCGGTGCTTAGAATACTCTATTAACTAGGGTTGTACAAAAAACCGACCCAACCCGTCTGACCCCTATAACCGATCTGACCCAACCCGTCAAAAGAGCATAACCGCTATAACCGTGGGTAATGGTTATATAACCAACCCGTTATAGTTGGGTTGGGTCGGATAGCGGGTCGAGTTTTAAAAAACCGCGGTTTATAACCGACCCGCCCACCCACCTATTATTAACCCTAAGTATATAACATAAGTGACAAAATCCTAACTCCCTAAGTCTAACCCGCCGACAACAAACACCCTCTCCCTCTCGGCTCCCTCCCAACCACGACTCGCCGCCGCACATCTCTCCCTCCTCACCATCCACCGCCACACCCTCATGTCCCGACCATATCCCTCCTCTCCGCTCATCTCTCCCTCATCACCAACCACCAGTCACACTCCCTCATCTCTCCCTCTCGGCCTCATCACCAACCGGCAACCACCGCACCACACAAGTTCAAGAAGCAAGGTAATTTGCTTCCCCCCTTCCTGCCTAATCGTCATCATCATTTATTCATTCCCGATAACCCTAGATTGCTTCTGTTTTTATTTTTTAAGTGTCCTTCTGACAGTATCCTGTTTTTTTGTTAGGCTTTAATTAGGTTAGAGCTATTCAAGAAAATCCTTAAGGCCTTCATATATAATAACATTTCGTAAAATTGACTTCCAGTTCAAGATCTAATTTCTGTTATTCCCTAAATCGTAGGTAGGTCCGGTAAGCTGCTAGAGATTTTTTTCTGATATCAAGAATGCTCTGTTTTAGGAGCTCATTCTCTACTTTGTTTTCAAAATTGTGTCATAAAGAATGCTCTTAAATGTTTGTAGTTGTCACTGTTATCCTACTGGCATTAGAGGAATCATATATATGTCTGTTTACTGATCCCTAGCAGTTGAGTTGATAGATCATGGAGGAAATAAGTGTGCAGTCAATATAACCTTTAATTTGAATATAAACTATTGCATAAATTCTTCTGCACATATGTATTTCACCAGCCCCATTAGTTTGGACAAAAGACCTCGAATAATACTAAACCTCTGATTGCCCTGAAGCCCCATCAATTCAAGTGTACAAACTCGTTGTTAGTCTCAATTCGTATTAGCCTTTGATTAGAAGTTTCTAATTCATTGATGTTCAGAGGGTCTTAATTTTGTGGGCAACTTTGTGCTTTTGTAGTTGAATAAATATTTGAACTATATATTGAAAAGCATACTCTTGTTTTTTTTTAGGTTGCCAAAGAGAGTGCTGATATCATAATTGTGACAGTGGCAAAATGGGGACGTTTGAATATTAGAGCTGCACTTGATCTTTTGGATGTTTATATTAGAATGGAGTTGTATTTAGTTTGAATATTACAGTTGCACTTGATCTTTTGGATGTTTATATTAGAATAGAGTTATATTTGGTTTGAATATTGCAGCTGCGTTTGTATTGGGGACCAAAATGTTGGATTTCAGGCCAAAATATTATAGAAATTTTTAGCATTCCTATGACCGCCAACCCGCGGTTAACCGCCTATAACCGCCAGTTGGCGGGTTGAGCGGTTATAGGTGGATAACCGACCCAACCTAACCAGCTAAATATTTGGCGGGTTGGTGCTGGTTATGAGCCATAACCGACCCAACCCGACCCATGTACAGCCCTACTATTAACGGTGGTCATGACATTACTTTCCCTGGGTCGAAAAGGCCACCAACAAATCACATTAGCTACTGTTCTATTCTGTTCAGTTCACAGTTCAACTAACCAACAACTCACGAGCCAGCCATCAAATTAAATAAAATGTGAGACTATCATTTAGAAATATAATAATAATCACGTCAAAATCAAGACTGTTCATATCCGACTATCACGGGAAATCCTACAACAAGCCATAAAAAAGAAAGACGAAAGTGAATAATACTTAACCATTAAAGAGCAGATTTTGGCCTTGCCCCAGCAACACCATGAGAGAAGAAGACAGACCAGTGAGAAGTCTTCCAATTCTCTGAAAAACCCTTTCCTTAAAAAAACTGGATTCTAGAGACTCTTGAATAAAATTTGGTGGACCAACCAATAGAGAAGGCCTTACCAGAAACACAGTCGCCATCAATTGTCTATAATGCCTTTGCTAAGGGTGGGCCACCGAAGAGTTCAGCTCAGGCTTGAAATAATTCTTATACATATGAACCAAATCCTCCAACAACACACTAATAAATTATGCAGCGGCAGTCGGCTCCTTGTCAGTTTCCATTGGTTCTCCAGAATGTGGAACCTCCCCATTGTCGGCCTCAGTATCCTCACTGGGGGCAGGGCTGCCCTGCTGTTCACTTCCTTGATGAGGAGGTGTCACGGGGGTTTCAGGAGTAGCTGGTTTAGCAGGTTTTGGTTTCATCATTATCGGACGGCACAGCCTACACAACAGCCTACACTTCAGTTTCCAGATAAATAGCACAACAAGAAGACAAAAGCAACAGCAGAAGAAATTTCATTCAAGGTTTTTCCTTTTTATTGTTTTTTTCTGAGATCCACAAAACAAAATGAATTACTACTGATGTAAGACTTCATCCATTGCAAATTTTCATGGAAAAGAGGCAAAAAACCATGTCAATGACAAAACTAGAACCTCAGATAAAGAAAAAGAAGCACACAACAGAAAAGGTAAATGAAAAATAGAACCTGTCAATTGCTTCTGCCTTCCTCCTCACATCAGCTGACAGTAGTACCGGAGGGGCAAATTTGGGAAGAGAATCCTGCTGTTGCTTTTTCTCTCGTAACCAGGCTTCTGCTTCCACACACTCATTTAACACCTAGAAAGACCAGGATAAAGAATCAAATAAATACAAGTGCAATCAGGAAACAGACAGATTGAAATATAAAGAAGAAATATAAAGATACAACATACTCTATTTCCAATCTTAAAAAAATAGAAGAGAGTATTCATATACCTTCTGTTTTTCAGTTAAATCAATATGATCAAATTTAGGATCATTTGACACTGCTGCCTCTCTATAGCTATTAACACAATAAACTAGCTGATCAATCACAGATCCCCTTTCAGAGTACTCCTTGTAGCGCACTTCAATAGGATCACCTTGCTGCAGTTTTTCACAACATTAGATTGGCACAGAAACACTTGCAACTTTAAAAGTGTTCAGCTGAGGAAAGACAACTGGCAGCGATTGATGCAACAAGAGAGATGGTTTTGTACCTTCTTGAGTTCTTCCAGCTTTGCAATGTAAACACCTTTAGTCTCATCCTCCCCATCTTCATACAACCAATCTTCTGTTTCTTGTAACTTTGCCAAGAACTCTTCCTTCTCTGAGTCAGTAACAAACTCCTGATATTTGTCGTTAAGCTGGATATAGAAAATGAGTATTAGTACACATGCCACTAAAAATGTCATGCATAACAACTGCAACGAAGCATTTACCTTGTTCCTCATTTCATAGACATAAGCTTCTACAGCATTTTTCTTATCCTTGGTTTCTTCCATCACTCGGTCTTGTAGTGCCATCTCAAACTCCTTTTCTACGGCTTTCTGAACATCAGCAGGTGACATTGCACCATAGACATGCTCAGAAACATGAATGTTGGTTTTCTTTACTTTCTTCTTTGGAGCCTCAGCAACCTGAAAGCCATAACATCACATAATCATTAAGGAGTAATTATATTATAACATATCTGCATATAAACAATGATATACACCTGCCCCGGAATAAGGCACCTTACCTTGGTGTCAGTTTCCATTTGTGTGGGCTTTTCCCAACTGTCAGGAGCACCATTTTCAACCCCAGAGGAGTCTTCAGCCCCTTTAGAATCTTGCATGTTAACATCTGCTTCATTGGTATTGGGAGCATTAGCATCACTTGGAGCTTCATCAGTATCCATCTGGGTATCTTCCTTTGCTGGCTCTTTTGTGACAGGCATAACAACCTCTTCTTCTTCTAACAGCTGATGCATGCATCAAATAAATTATGACCTTATCCAACAAAAAACTCTTGCCTGCTAAAAGAAGAAAGTGTTACTCAAGACTTACTGTTGCTGACTCAACAGATACAATCCCGTGAAGATTGAGGCGAGCTTTCACCTTCACTTTCGCCCTTTCGCCTTTCGTAGCTTGGAAGGGGCCAATCTGCACACACAGCACCAAAATATTAAACAGTTGTCACAGAATACATACAAGGTCAACACTTCACAGCACAAGCCACCATCCTACCGTATAAGTGCTGATCTTTGCTGGTGCTTGCAACTCACTCACATCAGAATATTGTACATCAACTGCAAATGTCCCCGACCTGTAGAATGTCAGAGCCTTTATGCTGGGTATGGGATTTCCTTTTGGGAAAACAAGAGTGCTTTGTTGATTCTCAACAGCCCCATTGTCAGAATCAGGGGCCGGACCTTTCCATGATAAAGAAATTGAAAATGGAAAACTCTCGTTGACCTGTGGAACAAACAGTTAATTTATCAAACAAACACAGATGTAGATTCATGTCGAACTGAAAGATGCGTGTTAAAAGTAAAAAAACTGAACTCTCTGTAGACCATGAGGCCATGACAAAGATCTCCTTATGAACCAGGAAACAGTTTACTGGACAGGGAAAAAACGAAGCAGCAAATATTTACCTGGAACTCTCGCACTTTGAATGTAGGACTGAGGATTGCACACTCCAAAGCACAACCCCTTGCAACACATTCACTAGCGTTCATTGTACGCCTAGGCTCCTTGCCAAAGAATTCAGTTAATATCTTGATTATGGCAGGAACACGAGAACCAGAACCAACAACTTCAACAGTATGCACATTCTCTACTGAAAGCCCAGCATCCTGGAGTGCCTTCTCTAAAGGCCTCCTCACTCGTTCCAAAATTGGAATGCCAATTTGCTCCATTTCATCTCTCTTGATGAAGCCTCTAACATCCTTTTCTTCCATTAGGCATTCAATATTGAGAGGTGCCTCAGGGTTAGCACTAAGAATCTTCTTCAGCTTCTCACAAGCAGACCTGAGCCTAAGGCAGGCCCTAGCATTTTGGTAAACATCAATCTTATACTCTACCTTGAACTTTTCAGCAAAGTGGTGGAACAAGACATCATCAAAGTCTCTGCCACCCAAAGACCTATCAAAAGCATGAGATAATATCTTCAGTTGTCCTTTCTTGAAACCCGCAATGCAAACCTGCATGCTTGCATGTCCAATGTCAACAAAAGCAACATTCAACTGATCAGTCTCAGGCAAATCCGTCTTGTAAATACCATAAGCCAAAGCTGTGGCCGTAGTCTCATGCATCAAACGTAGAGGATGCAATCCAGCAATCGTTGCTGCATCCAAAACTGCCCTTCTTTGCAAATCAGTAAAATAAACTGGAATCCCAATGCAGCAATCAACTACTGCTGTATTCAGATTCTTTTCAGCTATGACTTTCAAATCTGACAACACCATTGCCAAGACTTGGGTGGGCGTAAACGTCTTCACTTCACCCAAATACTGCGCATGAATCAAAGGGGATCCATCCTTGTCTTCTGTGACTGAAAAAGGCAATGACTTGAGATCCCTTTGCAAATCAGGATCAGAGAATTGGCGGCCAATAAACCGCTTTATCTGAGAAATAGAATTCTTAGGGTTCATCATAGTCGTTGCAGCCCCAGCAGTCCCAATGAAGCGCTGCTTATCACCAAAGCATACAATAGCAGGAGTCTCACGCTTTGATTCATCATTAAGAACGACATCAATGCCTCTTTGCCTTGCAACAGCAACAAGGCAGTTCTCATTACCCAAATCAAAACCTACCACGCTCATCTTTGCTGAAAATTTACCAATTTATAGTAAATCGGTGCAGCGCCACTAAGTAATGTAGCAACCTGCATAAGAATGAGAAATACTTATTAAAACCTTACTGCATATAAGATACTAATCATAACACCTGACTGAATATAAGATACTAAACAAAACAATATGGGAATCATCACATTCAAGATCAAAACATGGATTAATATGATCCATTACCATAAATAATAGCACCATTCAACCACACTAAGTCCATAGATTCACCACGGGAAATGATAAAAATGCAAATAAAGACAGATAGGGATGGTAGTGTTGATCTTCCACAGAAGAAAAAAAAACCTCTCACTACATTAAGTAGACAACAAACAAACAGCTACCACTACTTGTCTGATCACACTGACACCAACTTTAGTATGAAAAAAGCCAAGCGTTCAAATGCCTTAAGTTCTCTTTTCATTTCATTAGAATACCATAATAAAGATCATAGAGTAGAACACACCAAATAAGCAAACAATATATACTTATCTCGAAAACAAACTTGCTGAAAAATAGGTTGAGTCATCCCCGTCCCTCAACATGCATTAAAACCATCATGCAAGCAATTGCAAGATCCAGAAGACTAAACAAACTAGTATCTTCAGCAGAGGGGGAAAAGGAGATAGCAAATCCTTTCTAATACACCCCATTGCGCACAACTGTGGACGACACCCAACAATCCTAAAACAAAACCACCGCAATGCATGTGTAATACCAGTAAGCCCAAAATGTACATGGAACCACAAAGCGACAATAAGACTAACACAACCTAAACAAGCACAATAACAATCAATTACCCAGTAACACAAAAAAAACCAAATCACAAAACCAAATTTTGTAGGTCATAAATATGGTAAAACAGTACCAAATCACCACAAACATACAACATCAAACCAAACATAAAAGCCAAGACTAACCATAAACAGCAATAACGACATGCTTTCAACATTCAAACAGCTAACATCACACAAGAAGCTGAATCTAAAGAAGCAAAGACCAAAAAGGAAAAGCGGAATCTGAAACTCACAGATCTAAACAGAATCTATCAAACAGGAAGCGAAAAGAGACGATTCAGTGCGATAAGAAGAGGAGATCGTGGACCAAACATACCTTTAAATAGAAGGAAGAAAGGGGAGACGGAGGTGGTGTCTAGAAATACCGTTCGTTCGTAGAAGAGGCAAAAGCGAAAGAGCAGAAACGAAGGGCTTATGGAATTCGCGATTTGAGGAGTTGATTGTAATTTTTATTTCTAAATCTAAAAAATGACTTAAAAATAAGGTATTTATATTCGTGGAGAGAGAACTCTGGGCTGTGTTGCTTTGTGCTTCTAGAAAGATCTACTACCGTGTGGAATTTTAAAGCTGTTTTTTATTTTTTATTTTATTCGTATTATTTCCGTTTAGTACTTCTCATAATTACAGTAAACTCGTTTTAAAAAATATTTGTAGTTTTTTTAATATGAATCATAATAATTTAAATTAGGCCTTTTTTATGAAAAAATAGAGAAGAACTGAATATTAGCAATGAAATAAATAGCTTAAAGAAGAAAAAAACTAAGAAATGTATGGATTATATTTATATTTATATAAACAAAAAAGTATGATGATCTATCTAAAAAAAATATATGTGTGTAGACATCAAAATGTTCGATTCGTTTTAAAATATTCGGCCCAATCTATAAAGATCCACGAAGCTCATTTACCAAAATCCATGAGGCTTATTTGGTTAAAGTTCATCAACAAGTTTATATTTGAATGGGTCAAAACCCATCTCATGTTTATTTATTAATTTGATTAAATATCAAATTAATTAATATTCAAATTCTGAAATCAAATTCAAAAACGAATCAAGTTTGAATTGAAATCAAGATCAAATCTAAACCAAATCAAAATGAGATGAAGACACATGTCATTTTTTAAATTCAAAATTATCCTTATGAACCTATAAATAGATGCCTCATCAGATTGTGAAGAGAGAAGATTTTTGGAGACAAATTGCTACAAAGATCAAGAACTGAAACGTATCATCCTCGAGAAAGAAAGAGAAAAACTATAAGCTGATTCAAGACCAGTTTTTCTCTCAAGCTCAAATCAAAGAGAAGTCACAAGCTGATTCAAGGTCTGTTTCTTCTCAAATCAACCGCGGACCACAAGCTGATTCAAGGCAGACCGTCGTCCATCAAACTCAAGTTCAAACCCAAATCTGGAGTGAAGACCGATTCATTAATCAGAGGAATCAAGAGAAGAAGAATCACTTTATTTTACATTCATCATTTGTAATTTGACACGTGTAATTTTCTCCTACTCAGGAAGAACTTTGTGTGTACAATGTGCTAGTTTATTAATTTTTTTAAAGTTAAATGAGATAGAACTACAAAAGAAATGACCGACTCTACATTAATTTCTTAACAAAAAAAATACATTGACATAATCTGTTAAAAGAAAAAAATGATAATTATATTGGTGGTGGTCAAGTGGTACGAGACTTATCTATCATTAATTAAATATCTCGAGTTCGAGTTTTGAGAATGAAGAAAATCATGTTGGGAGAGTCACCATTTTTTAAGGTCCGATAAAACTCGAACGAGATTAGTCTCAGTTGAAAGAACACCAAAATGCTACGCTTTATGAAAAAAGAAACAATACAAAAGTCGAATTCAAAATAAATATTAAAATCAGATAGACTAATTTGGTTATCTAACTACTTATAGATTTTGAATAAATTGTTTTCCATTTATTTATGTTTGACATTTTGAGATAGCGTATGCTAATGATAGATAGCATATGCTAATGATATTACTATGTGTTTTTTTCTTTTCTTTTTTGTCTAGTTCATGGTTAAAGGAAGATTGTAACAAATCATGATCCAACAATGACTTTAAGTCAGGCCAACGACTCATTTCCTAAAGCACTTCAAGAGCTTCAAGAAGGTCTTCCAGCAACACGTGCCCGCACTAAAGCTGGAAGGTCCCAGTTGGTATCACCATTGAAGTAATTTTTCCGTAGGGGAAAACCCAAAAGAAAGGCTGCCAAAGAGGTCCAGATAAGATCTGAGGGCTCCTAATATGACTATCATCTGAGTGGGGAATCTGATGCTGAAGTTGCTTCTGAAAATACTCCAACTAGGAGATGGGCAGACTATAGCTCTGAGTCTTCTGAATCCTTTGCTGCGGTGATGACCATTGAAGTTACTCAAAATGCTGAGACTCGTCTTCAAGAGATGTCCATAGCAATTGAAAATCTGACAAAGGCTATGGTAGAAAAAGATGCCCAAATAGCTTCCTTGACAGCTAAGTTGGCAAGTCAACCAAGCTCGTCAAATAATCCAAACTCTAACAGGAGTCTATTGGTGATGAGAATGCTGAGCGAGAACAACAGAGAAAGAACCATGAAGACTTCATCATGGTGAATAATCTGAATAACAGCATCAATAACACCACAACACCTGTCGCAAATCTAACAGTTCAGCAACTCTAGAGGATGATTGCTGACACTATCCATGCTCAATACGGAGGAACTTCACAATCTTCTCTCGGTTACACGAAGCCGTACTCAAGGCACATAGATAAAATGCTACTGCCTGCGGGGTATCAGCCTCCAAAATTCCAACAATTTGAGGGGAAAGGGAACTCGAAGCAACACATTGCTCACTTTATAGAGACCTGCAACAATGCAGGAACTTATGGAGATATGATGGTGAAGCAATTTGTTCGGTCACTGAAAAACATGGACTTTGAATGGTACACTAATATCATGCCTAGGTCTATTGATAGTTGGGACAAATTGGAAAGAGACTTCCTAACTCGCTTCTACAGCACTCGACGGATTGTTGGCTTGCCCGAATTGGCCGGAATGAAGCAAAGGAAAGACGAACTTGTCACTGAATTCATCGAAAGATGGAGAAACTTGGTGCTTAATTGCAAGGAGAGGATTAGTGAATCATCTTCAATTGACATGTGCGTCCAAGGCATGCAGTGGGGACTGCTCTATAATTTACAAGTAAACATGCCACGCATATTCAAAGAGCTTGCAACTAGAGCTCATGATCTGGAAATTCAGATCCAAAGGCACGGGAGTTACTTGCCAAATGACTCGTGAAAAGATAGAAGTAAGGAAATACGCGAAGACAAGTAAAGGAAAAGAAAGCATGGTGGTTACCACTGCACCTATGAAGATATCCTTCAAGGAGACCTAAAGGAAAGAAGAGGCAAAGCAGGTTAAGACGGAGTATAAGCCTTTTAAGGCTCAAAGAAGAACTCTGAAGGAACGTGAAGAGAAGAAATATCCTTTCTTAGAGTCAGAAGTCTCTAACATTCTGGACCAACTTCTTGAACAAAAATTGATCGACCTTCCGCCATCAAAGTGCAGTGAACCATATTGACAACCCCAGGCATTGCAAATATCATCGGATCATTAGTCATTCGGTAGATAAATACTTTATCCTTAAAGACCTCATTGTTCGTTTGGACAAGGATTACAAAATAAGACTCGATAATGGAGACGTTGTCGATGCCAATTACATCACAACTATTACAAAGAATGATGTTAAACCAACTATGATTGCATTCATATCATTTGATCTTATTCCATTATCGTAAGCTTTGGGTCAGAAGCCAATTACTTCTCAATCAATGATACTGATAGCTGAATTACGAAAAGGGGCAGTCCCGGTGAAGTTTAGTACTGATGGAGAAGTTAAGGTCACCTATGCTTACCCTGGGATGTCAAATATAGGAAACCCTTATGGACCAAGCCTGTACGAGTTAATGACTGATGATTTAGATGTTTGGCAGACAAGCTCTGAGTCTGAAGATGAAATTAACGACGGATGGTCAACCTTTAGAAGGAAGAAAAATAAGAAGGTTCTTCCAAAGAGAAAGTCATTCTCAAAATACCCTTATAGTGTCTCTAGTCGAAACCGTGATGCCCAACAAGAAGGGTGGGGTCTTTCAGGCGAACAACTAAAGATCTCTAAAGAAGGTTGGACTGTTTTCAAGCCTCGCAAGGGAGAGGTTAGTAAGGCTTCAGTCCATATGCTAGGAAAGCCAAAAAGAACACCTTATAAGACTGACACAAATTCAATGTCTGGAAAAGGAAGAAACCATGCCCTTAAGCGCTCAACACTCGGGTCTGATGTTTCTTCATCTCATGCAAAAAAGGCAGTAACTCTTGAGGAGTATTTCCCAAAAGAATAATCTTATGAAGATTATGTAGCCGTCCATATGGTTAGTGTTGAGCAAGCTCAAGGGTCTGACCAGGAGGGTGATGATGTTATGAAAAGGTTAAGAGAGGTTCCATTAAAAGTCTCTTTAGCCGAAACCGTTAATCTCCCTTTAGAAGTCAGGATGTCACTAGTACAAGCACTTGTAGATCCAACCAAATACAAGGAAAGATTGTTGAAAGTTGCTGATCAACCATCTTACGCCGAGTGTTTTAATGCAATCACATTTACAGATGATGATTTGCTACTAGAATCTCATTTGCACAACAAGCCTCTTTATGTTGCAGGTTACATTCGAGAAGAAAAGGTCAGAATGATACTTGTGGATCAGGGGTCAACAGTCAGCATCATGCCCATCCATACAATGAAGAAACTAGGAATCACCATGTCCGAGCTTTCCAAAAGTAAATTGGTTATCCAAAGTTTCAATCAAAAAGGTCAGGCTACCATTGGCGCGATCCGAGTGAAGCTAGAGATCGAAGAATTGGTGTCTACTGTCCTTTTTCATGTAATTGTTGCTCCTTGGGAGGATTTGGTTACATGAGAATGGAGTTATCCCTTCAAGTTGGCATCAATGCCTCAAATACATTCGTAATGGAGAGTAAAATGCATTAAGGGAGAAACAAGTCCATTGAACAAGGAAGAATCACATTTTGCGGATGCAAAATTCTTCTCATAAGAAAATATTCCTTCGGAAGCCTTTCCCATCTCTACATAAGAATGTAAGAGGATTGAAGAAAGCTCCTCTTCCGCCACAAGGTCAGCACCTGTATTCATAAAGGCTTCTCTTTCCAAAACCGTCATTACTGGGGAAGTAGAGATCTTAAAGAAGAGTACGATTCTCCCTATTTTCATGATTTCAACATTGGTCCCAAAACCATCCAAGTTGGAAGCTCCTCAAGAGATGAGATCTAAGGATACGAGTGAAGGATCAAAAGGACACCCTATTTCTATGATTTCAACATTGGTCCCAAGACCATCCAAGCTGGAAGCTCCCTAGGAGACAAGATCCAAAGATATTAGAAGCAAAGGATCAAAAGAATGCAGCCGAGGATGGTATGACCCAAAAGTCAAAAGTCACTTTGAGAATGCTGGTTACAGAAAAGGGGAACCTCGCCAACTTGGTGACTTGGATGCGGTCCTTTCCAGCGAAAAATCATCTACAAAAAGGAAAAAATTTGGGCTCAGTTATCTACAAGATCGTCCAGCCAAGATCAAAGTCAAGAAGGCCTCTGCGAACCCAATTATGATACAAATATACGAAGTTGATAAAGAGCTAAGGAGGAGAAGCATCCCGTATTTAGTTATATCCAAGGAGAAGCGGCTAGGATCTCTATTTTTGACAGGTTAGGAGATAAAGCTTCCTTAGAGCCTGAACTTCTGGCACCTCCACAGAAGAAGTCCGTCTTCATACGGCTAGGACCTAATATCCTAAACCAAAAAGGAAAGTCCAAGAAGTAGAACAGAAGAGAAAAAGTGTTAGACGACAACTCTTCTACAATGTTGAAGACATGGAGGTTGAAGATGCTAATTGTGCTGATGTTTAGGAAGTGTCAGATGAAGATGAACTAGAGTCAGTTCCGTCAACATTTGAGGAAGGGGGCAAGTGACAGTCGATGAATTGAAAGAGGTAAATTTAGGCACTATCGACGAGCCAAGACCAACTTTCCTAAGTGCTTTATTAAGTCCAGAAGAAGCAAAAAAGTATATGGAACTCTCGAAAGAATTCAAGGATGTGTTTGCATTGTCTTATCAAGAGATGCCTGGACTGGATCCCAAAGTTGCAGTGCATCATCTCGCAGTGAGGCATGGTGTAAGACCTAATAAACAACCTTAAAGGAAGTTCTGCCCAGACCTAATTCCATTAATTGAAACTGAAGTGAATAAACTCATTAAGGCATGGTTTATTCGAGAAGTCAAATACCCTACTTGGATAGCCAACATTATGCCAGTAAAGAAGAATGGAAATATTCTAGTTTGTGTAGACTTTCGTGACCTGAATAAGGCTTGTCCTAAAGATGACTTCCCTCTCCTAATCATTGAGTTGATGGTTGATGCAACCACATGTCACGAAGCTTTATCATTTATGGATGGCTCATCTGGATACAATAAAGATGAAGAGCTTACAACATTTAGAACACCTAAAGGCATATACTATTATATGGTAATGCCCTTTGGCTTGAAGAATATTGGAGCCACCTACAAAGGAGCAATGCAAAAGATTTTTGACGACATGATGCATAAAAGGGTGTAATGCTATGTTGACGATTTAGTGGTTAAGACTAAAACAAGGCAGGATCACCTAGGCGACTTGAAGGTCATGTTTGAAAGGCTTTGTCGATATCAGCTCAAGATGAACCCATTGAAGTGTGCCTTTGGAGTTACATCTGGGAAATTTCTTAGTTTCATTGTTAGACATCATGGTATCGAAGTTAACCAAACAAAGATCGATGCCATACTCAACATGCCCGAACCCACAAATATTCACGAGTTAAAAGGCTTGCAAGGAAGGTTGGTGTACATAAGGAGATTTATCTCTAATTTGGTTGGTTGTTGCCATCCATTTAGTAGATTGATGAAAAAGGACGTACCGTTTGAATGGGATGAAGCCAGACAATGCCTTCAAAAACATCAAAAGGTATTTGCTTTACTCGCCTATCCTCGCAGCACCTATTCCTGGAAAATCGTTGATTCTTTACATATCAGCTCAAGAGCATTCACTTGATATCAAAAGCAGATCCTCCTAAGAACCTAATGTCTAGACCAATCCTCTTAGGAAGGTTGGCTAAATGGACATTATTGCTGCTAGAATTCCTGAGGATTTTCCAGATGATGAAGTTTTCTTCACTAATCTCATGCTATCATGGAAACTATTTTTTGATGGTGCAGCTAGAAGCTATGGTGCGGGAGCTGGAGTAGTATTTGTTACTCCCCACAATGAGGTGCTGACATTCTCCTTCACCTTGATGGAAAATTGCTCTAATAACGTTGCAGAGTATCAAACTTTGTTGATCGATTTAGAGATAGCATTAGAAATGAAGATCAACCAACTAGAGGTATACGACGACTCAAAGTTGATTGTTAATCAACTATTGTCTAAGTATGAGGTCCGAAAAGAAGATCTTGTGCCATATCACCGATACACAATGAAACTATTGGAGAAGTTTGATTCCATAAGTATCAACTTCATTCCAAGAAGTGAAAATAGGCAAGCGGATGCTTTGGCAAATTTCGCTTCTGTTTTAGCTGTGACAAAAGGAGATAACATCCCAATATCAGTTAGGGGTGTTCAAAAACTGGACCGACCCGGAAACCGAAACGGAACCGCATTGAAATGACCCGAACCGTTTTTTTTTTTTTGTAAAAACCAGACCGAACTGATCCGAACCGTACAGTAACGGTTCGGTTCGGTTCGGTTCTCTATATTTCAGAACTGAAAACTAAACCGGAAGAACCATTACTGTTATATATATATAATATATTGGGGTGATAGTGGAAAAGTTGATAGATAAGTCACCCTTACTGCCACTCTACAGAACCGTATAATCCTTTTTTACTAAGGCCCGCATAAAAATATGATATTGACGTAAGTAAAACTAAAGCAACCGTAGTATTTATATCATTCGTAGGTGCGGCTAATGACACTAAAGGAAAGGGGGTATTAAATGAATGAAATTGGAATATGGATGGAATATAATGAAATATCGATGAATTATATTATATAAAGTCACCCTATACTATATACAAAATCACATAGGGTGGAATAAATAAATAGAAAAAAATAGAACACCAAACGTATAACATTCCCTCATGCTCGGCGCCATTGGGTTTTTTATTTGAAAGAACAAAACTATGCCAATTCAATTAGATTGAATTATATTAAAATGCGCTAAAAAGAAAGGAAAAAAGGTAGACTTGTGAAGTATAACCTGGTCCACATAATTAATATGTATGATAGAATCAAATGAATTGGATTCCATGTGAATCGCTAGAAACATGTAAAGTGTATGGCTAACCCAATAACGAAAGTTTCGTAATATATAACAGTAACGGTTCTTTCAGTTGCGAAGCTTTGGTTGAATGTTTAACACTTCATTTTTTCCCTTAAGGGGGAGACGTTCAAATCCTCTTGCCCCTCTTTCACTTTTCTTTTTCTTTTTCTTAACCAAAATCACATTTTTTTACTTTTTTCCCCTTTTACACTTAATTCAAAATACTCATTTTTTTTTTTTATTTTTTCTTTTAAATAATTTTTTTTATCATGGAAGTCATATAAGAATTATGATGATGAAAAAATATTTTCCGTATTAAGAAATAAAAAATTTTAATCATTTTTTCTTTTTTTTCCTTTTAAACTTAAGTAAAAGACCTCATTTTTTTTCTTTTAAATTTAATTAAAAGAGTTTATTTGAAATTTTAAATAGAAAAAATTTATTAAGAAATAAATTATGTAAGAATTATGAGGATTTTTTTCGTAGTAAGAAATTAAAAACTATATGTATAAACTAAGACCATTAATTATTAATGATAATATATATACTAGTAATATTACCATTAATCCTTACTCTAATAAATAATTATTAAGGTATATCGTGGATATATGTTTATTGTTCAGTATTTTACTTAATAAAAAGAGAATTATATTGTTGTAAGAAAGAATGATGCTAATTGTCATAAAAAAATGTAATTACTAATTAGATGACGACTAAAATAATGAGTTTGCATAATGGTTAATGGACATTTATGATTTAGATTTATGGTATCTATATTTCAATGTCATTATTTACTTGAGTTAATTGTTTAGAGGTTTGAGATTTAAATTTAAATTTAAATTGTATTAATGTGTTATGCAATACATAAGTATAACTAATTAACTATTGTATTGTTTAAATATATTTTTGAAGCTTTAAATGTAAGTGATCTAATCTTATTTTCATATGAAGCATGATTATACTTGAAAAATTTTCATGTGTATATGTTAGGTTCAATATGAAGCACGATACTTCTTGACTAGATACTTATTAAATATATTCATTACATTTCAATATATTAATACTCATTATTTATTAATATTTAGTCACTTTAAATTTTTATATATTTTGTATCATAAAATTTAAAGATTTATCATATTAAAATTTCTTTATAATATTAGGTTATTATTTATAAATTGATAAATCAAAGCATTATTAAAAAAAAAATCAAAACTGCGTGTTTAACACCAAAACGACATCGTTTTGAGAAAATACCAAAACGGCGTCGTTTTGAGAAAATGAACAGAACCGATTATGAACCGGAATCGAACAGGAAAAATTAGAAGAGAACCGAACCGAAACAAAATTTTTCGATTCAGTCCTATTCTAACCCAACCAGAACCAAAAATTTCCGGTTCAGTCCGATTCTAGGCCCAAAAACCGGACCGAACCGACTTGTGTACACCCCTAGTATCAGTTTCTCAATGCTGGGTCATTCCCCATTTGTTCCAAAAGAAAAGGAAAAAAAAAGAATTGTCACATTATTCTTGACCCGCAAGAGTATAAACTGTATACGGCCAAAAGAAAAAAAAATTATCACATTGCTTCTGGCACGTAAGAGAATAAACTGTGTATGGCTAAATAAATGAACAAAATAAAAATGTTCTCAAAAAAAAGAAAAAGGGACTACACCAAAGCTGTCACTATGTCTTCCAAATCTACCTTTTGAAGGAAAACACACCTAAGTTCTTCTCTCTCATGATCAATTGCTTCAACTTCAGCTGTAGTGACGGTCTCTTTCCTTTTCCATTCTTCCTGTTCTACAGAAAGCTTCTGGATGTTCTCGTCGGTGCCTTGAAGATCATCTTGCAACTTGTCAATCTTGGAGGCTAACCTACCCTTCTCATCTTGCAACTGACTAATCTTTAAGTCCAAGTTTTTCATTTCTGCTTCTGAACTCAATAAAGCATCCTAAAGGGAAGAACTCCGTATCTGAGAGGCGTCAAGCTTCAATTTTAACCCATCAATTTGCTCAGGTGAAGGAAGACAACTCGTGCCTTTCTCTCTCCTTGTGAGGTAAGAGTCAACTCGAGTTAGAAAGTCCTCAACTTTCAACTTCAATGGAGTAGCATCAGACATAAAGACATCCTTGATGACCTCCTCAAGAATAGAAGACTTCCTTTCCCACAAGCCTTTAAATTTGAAAAGCCACCGCTAAGAGCAACCTGGAACTCCTTCCTAAGAAAACCAGAAAGTCCACGAACAATAGAAGATCTGCATAAAGCAAGTTCCTCGGAACTGATGGGCGGACCAGGATAGACAGATTTGGTGGGCATCGGCATTTGAACACTCATAACCGACTGATGTAAGCTAGGATGATGAGCAGAAGAAGTAACGACACTCGTAGAAGACTCTTTTATCTTCAACAAATCCACCTCTTCTCCAGAATGTAGAACCTCCCCATTGTCGGTCTCAGTATCATCATTGGGGGCAGGGCTGCCCTACTGTTCGCTTCCTTGATGAGGTGTCACAGGGGTTTCAGGAGTAGCTGGTTTAGCAGGTTTTGGTTTCGTCATTATCGGACGGCACACCCTAAACAACAACAACCTACACTTCAGTTTCCAGATAAATAGCACAACAACAAGACAAAAGCAACAACAGAAGAATTTCCATTCAAGGTTTTTCCTTTTAGTTGTTTTTTTCTGAGATCCACAAAACTAAATCAATTACTACTGATGTAAGACTTCATCCATTGCAAATTTTCATGGAAAAGAGGCAAAAAACCATGTCAACGACAAAACTAGAACCTCAGATAAAGAAAAAGAAGCACACAACAAAAAAGGTAAATGAAAAATAGAACCTGTCAATTGCTTCTACCTTCCTCCTCGCATCAGCTGACAACAGTACCGCAGGGGCAAATTTGGGAAGAGAATCCCGCTGTTGCTTTTTCTCTCGTAACCAGGCTTCTGCTTCCACACACACATTAAACACCTAGAAATACCAGGATAAAGACCAAATAAATACAAGTGCTATCAGGAAACAAACAGATTGAAATATAAAGATACAACATACTCTATCTCCAATCTTAACAAAATAGAAGAGAGTATTCATATACCTTCTGTTTTTCAGCCAAATCAATATGATCAAATTTAGGATTATTTGACACTGCTGCCTCTCTATAGCTATTAACACAATAAACTAGCTGATCAATCACAGATCCCCTTTCAGAGTACTCCTTGTAACGCACTTCAATACCTTGCCGCAATTTTTCATAACATTAGATTGGCACAGAAACACTTGCAACTTTAAAAGTGTTCAGTTGAGGAAAGACAACTAGTAGCGATTGATGCAACAAGAGAGATGGTTTTGTACCTTATTGAGTTCTTCCAGCTTTGCAATGTAGACACCTTTAGTCTCATCCTCCCCATCTTCATACAACTAATCTTCTGTTTCTTGAAACTTTGCCAAGAACTCTTCCTTCTCTGAGTCAGTAACAAACTCCTGATATTTGTCGTTAAGCTGGATATAGAAAATGAGTATTAGTACATGTCACTAAAAATGTCATGCATAACAACTGCAACGAAGCATTTACCTTGTTCCTCATTTCATAGACATAAGCTGCTACAACATTTTTCTTATCCTTGGTTTCTTCCATCACTCGGTCTTGTAGTGCCATCTCAAACTCTTTTTCTACGGCTTTCTGAACATCAGCAGGTGACATTGCACCAAAGACATGCTCAGAAACATGAATGTTGGTTTTCTTTACTTTCTTCTTTGGAGCATCAGCAGGTGGCATTGCCCCACAGATAACCTCTTCTTCTAATAGCTGATGCATGCACCAAATAAATTATAACCTTATACAACAAAAAACTCTAGCCCGCTAAAAGAAGAAAGTGTTACTCAAGACTTACTGTTGCTGACTCAACAGATAAAATCCCGGGCTTTCACCTTCACTTTCGCCCTTTCGCCTTTCGTAGCTTGGAAGGGGCCAATCTTCACACACAGCACCAAAATATTAAACAGTTGTCACAGAATACATACAAGGTCAACACTTCACAGCACAAGCCACCATCCTACCGTATAAGTGCTGATCTTTACTGGTGCTTGCAACTCACTCACATCAGAATATTGTACATCAACTGTAAATGTCCCCGGCCTGTAGAATGTCAGAGCCTTTATGCTGGGTATGGGATTTCATTTTGGGAAAACAAGAGTGCTTTGTTGATTCTCAACAACCCCATTGTCAGAATCAGGGGCTGGACCATTCCATGATAAAGAAATTGAAAATGGAAAACTCTCGTTGACCTGTGGGACAAACAGTTAATTTATCAAACAAACACAGATGTAGATTCATGTCGAACTGAAAGATGCGTGTTAAAAGTAAAAAAACTGAACTCTCTGTAGACCATGATGCCATGACAAAGATCTCCTTATCAAACAGGAAACAGTTTACTAGACGGGGAAAAAAAGAAGCAGCAAATATTTACTTGGAACTCTCGCACTTTGAATGTAGGACTGAGGATTGCACACTCCAAAGCACAACCCCTTGCAACACATTCACTAGCGTTCATTGTACGCCTAGGCTACTTGCCAAAGAATTCAGTTAATATCTTGATCATGGCAGGAACACGAGAACCAGAACCAACAACTTCAACAGTATGCACATTCTCTACTGAAAGCCCAGCATCCTAGAGTGCCTTCTCTAAAGGCCTCCTCACTCGTTCCAAAATTGGAATACCAATTTGCTCCATTTCATCTCTCTTGATGAAGCCTCTAACATCCTTTTCTTCCATTAGGCATTCAATATTGAGAGGTGCCTCAGGGTTAGCACTAAGAATCTTCTTCAGTTTCTCACAAGCAGACCTGAGCCTAAGGCAGGCCCTAGCATTTTGGTAAACATCAATCTTATACTCTACCTTGAACTTTTCAGCAAAGTGGTGGAACAAGACATCATCAAAGTCTCTGCCACCCAAAGACCTATCAAAAGCATGAGATAATATCTTCAGTTGTCCTTTCTTGAAACCCGCAATGCAAACCTGCATGCTTGCATAATATCTTCAGTTGTCCTTTCTTGAAACCCGCAATGCAAACCTGCATGCTTGCATGTCCAATGTCAACAAAAGCAACATTCAACTGATCAGTCTCAGGAAAATCCGTCTTGTAAATACCATAAGCCAAAGCTGTGGCCGTAGTCTCATGCATCAAACGTAGAGGATGCAATCCAGCAATCGTTGCTGCATCCAAAACTGCCCTTCTTTGCAAATCAGTAAAATAAACTGGAATCCCAATGTAGCAATCAACTACTGCTGTATTTAGATTCTTTTCAGCTATGACTTTCAAATCTGACAACACCATTGCCAAGACTTGGGTGGGCGTAAACGTCTTCACTTCACCCAAATACTGCGCATGAATCAAAGGGGATCCATCCTTGTCTTCTGTGACTGAAAAAGGCAATGACTTGAGATCCCTTTGCAAATCAGGATCAGAGAATTGGCGGCCAATAAACCGCTTTATCTGAGAAATAGAATTCTTAGGGTTCATCACAGTCATTGCAGCCCCAGCAGTCCCAATGAAGCGCTGCTTATCACCAAAGCATACAATAGCAGGAGTCTCACGCTTTGATTCATCATTAAGAACGACATCAATGCCTCTTTGCCTTGCAACAACAACAAGGCAGTTCTCATTACCCAAATCGAAACCTACCACGCTCATCTTTGCTGAAAATTTACCGATTTATAGTAAATCGGTGCAGCGCCACAAAATAATGTAGCAACCTGCATAAGAATGAGAAATACTTAGTAAAATCTAAATACATATAAGATGCTAATCATAACACCTAACTAAATATAAGATACTAAACAAAACAATACGGGAATCATCACATTCAAGATCAAAATATAGATTAATATGATCCATTACCATGAATAATAGCACCATTCAACCCCATTAAGTCCATAGATTCACCAAGGGAAATGATAAAAATGCAAATAAGACTGACAGGGATGATAGTGTTGATCTTCCACAGAAGATAAAAAACTTGTCACTACATTAAGTAGACAACAAACAAACAGCTACCACTACTTGTCTGATTACACTGACACCAACTTTAGTATGAAAAAAGCCAAGCGTTCAAACGCCTTAAGTTCTCTGTTCATTTCATTAGAATACCATAGAGTAGAACACACCAAATAAGCAAACAATATATACTCATCACGAAAACAAACTTGCTGAAAAATAGGTTTTGAGTCATCCCCGACCCTCAACATGCATTAAAACCATCATGCAAGCAATTGCAAGGTCCAGAAAACTAAACAAACTAGTATCTTCAGCAGAGGGGGAAAAGGAGATAACAAATCCTTTCTTATACACCCCATTGCGCACAACTGTGGACGACACCCAACAATCCTAAAACAAAACCACCGCAATGCATGTGTAATACCAGTAAGCCCAAAATGTACATGGAACCACAAAGCGACAATAAGACTAACACAACCTAAACAAGCACAATAGCAATCAATTACCTAGTAAGAAAAAAAAAAACCAAATCACAAAACCAAACTTTGTAGGTCGTAAATATGGTAAAACAGTACCAAATCACCACAAACATACAACATCAAACCAAACATAAAGGCCAAGAGTAACCATAAACAGCAATAACGACATGCTTTCAACTTTCAAACAACTAACATCACACAAGAAGCTGAATCTAAAGAAGCAATGACCAAAAAGAAAAAGCGGATCTGAAACTCACAGATCTAAACAGAATCTATCAAACAGGAAGCGAAAAGAGACAATTCAGTGCGATAAGAAGAGAAGATCGTGGACCAAACATACTTTTAAGTAGAAGGAAGAAGGACAATGCTAAACAATGCGAAAAAAAGAACCGAAATCGCCGTGCGAATGACGTGTCAATAATGTCCTTCCAAAATTACTCCTCTACTTTTCATTCACTACCAAACCCATTCTAATCATTCTCACGACCAGAACCCTCACCCTCACCCCTCACCCTCGTCGTCTCCTTCTTCTCCGACCCCCTCACTCCGACAAGAACGTGTCAACGCCGCACCTGTCCTCCGATAATCGTGATTGGGTCTCCTTCTTCTCCGACCCAACCCCTCCCCCCGACAAGAACGTCCCCTCGCAGCACTAGGGGTGTACACGGGCCGGTTCGGTCCCGGTCTGGTTCTGTCTAGGACAAGAACCGGTAATTTCCGGTTCGTTCCGGTTCCTGGGCTAGAACCGGACCGAACCGAAAATTACCGGTTCTTGTCCGAGACAGAACCGGACCGGATCGGACACTTCCGATCCGGTCCGGGCCGGTTCTAATTTTTCCAGGCCGGACCGGGTCGGTTCCGGTTCTGACCCGGATTCTTTATTTATTTTTTAATAATTAATAACATATCATTTTTTTATAGAATATTTCACAAAAAATTCCAAGCCAGAACAAATTACACAAACTATCAACAATTACACATACACATGATCCCTACCAATTCTTTCTCTGATGCAGCATCCACTGTACTGTCTTCATCCATGAAACCAGTTGATATACGATTGATTGCATCTAAATTCCTTGAGTGATCATACTTGGTGGAACTACTCTTAGAATAATCAACTGTAGGAGCTTTTCCAGGAGTCCTTTTGCCATTGCCAACATTTTGACATGATGCAACATTGATAAACACCCATCAAAACCAGCACACATTTTACTTTAACACTCATCCATCCATAAGTCTATGCAAACACATAAAAACACCAGTATTTTGTGAACAAATAAGAGCCTATTGAAGGCAGTTGGCCATTTTTTTCAACACTGACCAGCAACAATGATGCAATTTCAACAAAAAGCTAACACCAAGGCAATCACATAACATCCATTTCAGCACGGTGTTAGCTCCTCACAATGCTCGCAAAATTAGCCAACAAGATCATGACTGAAAGTCACCAAACAAGTAAATTAACACTCTAACACTCATAGCTAAGCAAAATCTCAATGACCCACATCACATTTTTCACATTAGACTTCGTCAAAACAGTTGAAATGCCTAGAAAATGTATAAAGATGGAAACCGCACCGTATCAGAACCCTGTATCGTCTTCTTCTTCTTGTCCTTAAACAACTCCCAATCCTACAAGTCATTCAAAAACCCCTCGAAATCCTGTTTAAAAAATGAGTTGCATTAACAATAAATAAACTAAAACTGGAACTTTTTTCATAGCAGACCTAACTAATTAATTAAAATAACCAAACCTAACAAATTAATTAAAATAACCGAGAACATTGATGATTTACATTGATTGATTAACTGGTTCTGACCGGACGAGAGAGGAGAGGAGGAAGAAGCCGCGACTACGACTGGTTTTGTTGCGACGAGAGAGGAAAGGAGGTAGCCACGAGAGAGATGAGAGGTAGCTGACGACCGCGAGAGAGAGTGAGGTGGCTGACGCCCGGAGACTGCGAGAGAGAGCGACGTGGCTGACGGCCGGCGGTTGCTGATGCGACTGCGAGAGTAAGGGAGGCCGTAGGCGACGGGAGAGGAGAGGAGAGGTTGCGGCTATTGTTTGAGTTTGACGAGAGAGAGAGAGAGTTAGGTTAGGGCTTGCTCTAATCTGATTTCAATTTTGATTTAGTTTAATATCAAAACATTAAACACGTCATTTTGATATTAAACATAATTTACAATAATATATTAGTAATTTAAACATTAATATAATTTAAATTAAAAGTATAAAATTCTAAACAATTTTTAATTTTTAATTTTATAACAATTGATAATAATTAATAGCTATATTATTAATAATTAATAGTCTTACTTTATACATATTAACTATATAAATGGCTATTATAATTTACAATAATATATTACTAGTATGTAGGGGTGAGATCGAATTCGTGGATCCGACCAGATCCGATCCGATCTCACCCATCTGCTCCGATCCGAAGGCAGTCGGACGCTTGATCGGATGAGGGTGTCGGAATCCGAACGTTTTCGAATTCCGACAGTCGGATTATCGAATTCCGACGGAATCTGATAATCCATACTCCTTATTTATTAGTTATTATGTAATATGTTGTTTCCTTCCAATTCCAATTTCGAAGTACCCAAGCGAAGCGAAGCGGCTTCAGAGCCACATCGCCAAGCTCTCTTAAAAGTCTTGAAGCAAGCTTTCGTGACTAAGGATATCACTACAGAAGGGGTGGAAAACCTTGTCGGAAGGATCCAGGCCTTAAGCAGCATTTCCTTCTCAGAAGAAGAGATCTACCCCTCAGGAAGAGATCACAACAAGGCCATATATATCACGGTGGAATGTAAGGGACACGTCATAGCAAAGGCCCTAATCGACAATGGGTCCGCACTTAATGTCATGCCCAGGCATGTCCTCGAACAACTGCCGGTCGATTACTCTCTCATGAAACCTAGCGGAATGATGGCTAGGGCTTTCGATGGCACCACTCGAGAGATCATCGGGAACATTGAGTTGGATATGGTCATCGGGCCCCACACTTTCGCCTTGACATTCCAGATCATGGAAATCCAACCCGCTTACAGCATGCTTCTAGGACGATCTTGGATCCATTCAGCGGGAGTCGTCCCCTCTTCCCTGCATCAGTGCCTCAAATACGTCAAGGACAATGCCCTCGTCACAATAAAGGCAAAAGAGGCCTTGATCATGGCCAAGCATGCATCCGTGCCTTACATCGAAACTGCCAAAACCTTGGAGAGTTCCTTCCAAGCCTTTGAAATCGTCAACGCGGATTGGATCAAGGAGGGATCCCCCATTTGCGAAGCCTCAAAATCTGGGATAGCCGAAACAACCACTAAGTCAACACTAGAGGGAAGCTTCCAATTAGGAAAACGGCTCGGGGCTAAGTTACAAGGATCAAAAGGCTGGGCGCCTCCGAAGAGCTTCGGAGACCGATTTGGGTTAGGATACCAACCCAGCAAGGCCGATTTCACCAGGATTGCCCAAGAAAAGAAAGAAAAATAGCTGGCTAAGCTATTTGGACGTTCGGCGCCAGAGGGCAAAATGCCGATTCCCCATATCAGAACCACGTTCCCCTTCGCCGCTGAAACCATCAATGAAAATCCAATCAGGGTATCAGACCTCCGTATCTGCACTCTAGGAGAAGAAGGATCGTCGCCTGGTTCAGTCATTTTCGTTAAGAAGTCAGGGGAATCTGTGGGCAACTGAACCATCACCATGCTTCCGGATGTCTCTCCGTAATTTCTCATATTGAAAAATATATATGTTTTTGACCCGTTTTCTTACGAAAACATTTTTGTAGGGCTCCTGTTCCCTTTTGTAAAAAAATCAATATATATGCAAATTTTCATTTTACGCATCTCTTTTTTTTCGCACTTTTAATTTCAGGATGAGTGTCGGTTCGGATTGTCTTGATAAAACCTATGTCTTTACTGGCGAAGAAATCATCGCTACAACCGAAGACAAGGCCGAAGTCTCCGACGAACTGGCCCATTTACTAGAAAGTTCAGAAAAGGAAATAACCCCTCGTCGGGAGGAATTGGACGAAGTAAACTTGGGGGCAAGCAATGAGAATCAAAAACTGGTCAAGATCGGAACTACCCTGGATACGACTCAGAGAGAAAGGTTGATTTCTCTCCTCAAGGACTACTCCGATGTATTCGCATGGTCATACGGCGACATGCCAGGTCTGGATCCCGGGATAGTTGAGCATCGTATTCCGTTAAAACCTGAGTTTAAGCTTGTCAAGCAAAAACTTCGGAGGATGTACCCAGACGTCCTTCTGAAAATCAAAGAAGAAGTTACCAAGCAACTAGACGCGGGTTTTTTGAGAGTTGTCGAGTACCCAGAATGGATCGCCAACATAGTGCCAGTGCCTAAGAAAGATGGGAAGGTTCGCATGTGCGTGGACTTTCGGGATCTCAATCGAGCTAGCCCTAAAGACGACTTCCCTCTTCCCCATATCGACATCTTGGTAGATAGTGCCGCCAGAAATGACATGTTCTCTTTCATGGACGGATTCTCGGGGTACAATCAGATCAAGATGGCACCCGAGGACAGTGAAAAGACGACCTTCATCACGCCCTGGGGAACCTTCTGCTACAAAGTGATGCCCTTCGGATTAAAAAATGCAGGGGCCACGTACCAACATGCTGCTGTCACCCTTTTCCATGACATGATGCATAAAGAATTGGAAATATATGTCGACGACATGATAGCCAAATCTCACGGCAAGCAAGATCATGTAGACATCTTGAGAAAGGTGTTTGAAAGGTTGAGGCAATTTCGGCTACGGCTAAACCCAGCTAAGTGTACCTTCGGAGTGACTTCCGAGAAGTTGTTGGGATTCATTGTCAGCAACAAAGGCATAGAAGTGGATCCTGATAAGATAAAAGCAATTCAAGAGCTGCCCGCTCCCAGCACCGAAACAGAAGTGCGAAGCTTCTTAGGACGCATCAACTACATCGCTCGCTTTATCAGCCAGTTAACGCTTACTTGCGAGCCGATGTTCAAAATGCTAAGGAAGCACGGAGATTCAGAATGGGACGAAGACTGCCAGGAAGCCTTCGAGAAAATCAAGACATATCTGCAAAACCCACCGGTACTAGTTCCTCCGACGCCAGGACGTCCCTTGCTCATGTACATGACAGTCACGGCTAGCGCCATGGGTTGCGTTTTGGGGCAGCACGACGAGCCCGGAAGGCGTGAACAAGCCATCTATTACCTCAGCAAAAAATTCAACGAATGTGAGATGCGTTACTCTATGTTGGAACGAACTTGTTGCGTCCTAGCATGGTGCGCCCGAAGGCTCCGGCAGTACATGTTGTATTACACGACTTGGCTAATCTCTCGCATGGATCCCTTGAAATACATCTTCGAAAAGCCGTACCTATCAAGTCGCATTTGTAGATGGCAAGTCTTATTAGCTGAGCACGAGATCATCTATGTGACTCGGAAAGCGGTTAAAGTAAGCGCCCTCGCCGATCACTTGGTTGATCATGCCTCGGACGAGTATGAGTCATTGAGCTTCGACTTCCCCGATGAGGACATCATAATGATTGAAGATAAGATCACAGAAGATCTCTGATAAGACGATTGGTGGACCATGTTCTTCGACGGTGCGGTGAACCTCTCGGGCAAGGGAGTGGGAGCCGTGGTCATAGCCCCGGATGGCCGTCAATTCCCCATAGCATGCAAATTGAACTTCCCATGCACCAATAACGTCGCCGAGTATGAGGCATGCATCAGCGGCCTGACAGCAGCCATCGACTTAAAAGTAAAGAAGCTCTGAATCTTCGGCGATTCAGCACTCGTCATCTATCAAGCCCAGGATCTATGGCAGACACGGGATTCCAAGCTCATCCCTTATCAAAGGCTACTCACCCAACTCACACGGGAATTCGAGGAAACCAAATTCGACCGAATCGACAGAGAAAAGAACCGCTTCGCAGACGCATTAGCCACGTTGGCCTCAATGTTTAAGTTAGAATGCGGAGTAATGCTCCAACCATTGAGAGTGGAAGTAAAGGAAACTCCGGCATGTTGTGTCGCCTTAGAAGAGGAACCTGACGGCAAGCCGTGGCTCTACGACTTAGTACAGTTCATCAGAAACCGGGAGTACCCACCGGGGGCAAGCCGGGTTAGCAAAAAGACCCTCCAGCGCTTAGCACTAGACTTCTACCTCGACGGCGAGGTTCTATATAAAAGGAGAGCGGATGGAGCTTTGCTTCGCTGCGTCACCATGGCCGAGGCAAAGAGAATCATAGCAGAGATCCACGAAGGGGTCTATTCCACACACGCAAGTGGGCATATGATGGCCAGACAAATAATGAGGCAAGGGTATTTTTGGCTCACCATCGAACGAGATTGCATCAGCTACTTCCGGAAGTGCCACAAATGTCAAATCTACGCGGACCATCTCCATGTCCCTCCAGCCCCTCTCTTCAGCATGACATCGCCTTGGCCTTTCGCGATGTGGGGAATCGACATCATCGGCCAAATTCATCCAACAGCCTCTAATGGCCATCGCTTCATCCTCGTAGCAATTGACTACTTCACCAAATGGGTAGAGGTCGCCTCTTACTCCAGCATCACTCAGAAAATGACCATGCGATTCATTGAGAGAAATATCATTTGCCGTCACGGAGTCCCAGAGACCATCGTCACGGACAACGGCACCAATCTCAACGGAAAAATGATCGACGATCTTTGCCAACGTTGGAAGGTGAAGCACCGGAACTCGTCACCATATCGACCAAAGATGAATGACGCAGTCGAAGCGGCAAACAAGAACCTGAAGAGGATCATCCAAAAGATGGTAATCACGCACAAAGATTGGCATGACATGCTTCCCTTCGCACTACATGCTTACCGGATAGCAACCCGTACATCCACAGGGGCAACTCCCTACTCATTAGTTTACGGCATGGAAGCCGTAATTCCCCTTGAGGTAGAAATCCCTTCTCTCAGGATCCTGGCAGAATCTGAAGTAGAAGAATCAGATTGGGCGAGAGTGAGGTACGAGCAGCTGAACCTCCTTCCCGAAAAGTGCTTGGCCGCTATCTGCCATGCGCAATTATATCAGCAAAGAATGGCCAACGCTTATAACAAGAAAGTACGACCTCGCAAATTCGAGGCTGGGGATTTAGTGCTGAAGAAAATTCTCCCTCATCAGGAGGCCAGTCAAGGAAAGTGGGCCCCAAGGTATGAGGGCCCGTATCTGGTCAAAAGTGCATTCTCAGGGGGTGCCCTAATGCTAACCAACATGGATGGAGACGATCTCCCGAGACCGGTAAATGCCGATGCAGTCAAGAGATACTTCGCCTGAAGCATCGTGGACAGAGCGTCCGGTCAGCCAAAGACATAGAGTTTTATCATGACAATCTAGCACAAACATTTATCCTGAAATTAATAAAACAAGTTTTTTTCAGGAGATGCTCGTTATTTTAAAAATTTGTTGTCCCCTTTCTCTTTCTTAAAATTTGTGAGATGACAAAAGGAGGCATGGCATAGATGGCTCCCCAGGAGTAGCTCGGGATGCAAGACGCGTCACTTAGACTAATGCCACTAATCACTCTTCAGTTTTGCAGGGACGTAAGGTCTCACGCCTCAAATCGTCGTCACGATAAAACCAGAGAGTTCCGCTCGTAGGAGCTGTTGAATTCCCGTAGCAGGCCACCTTCAAGAGCGAATCAGGAAAGATTTTAAGACAAACCATCACCATCTAAAGCGAAATTTCTTTTCCTCGCAGTGCTACCAGCACAACCGGCATCGCAAACAACCGGTCTCAAAGGACTAAATTCTGGACCAAAGTCACAAAGCCCATCCGATGCAAACCACACCGCAATGACCCACGGATAGCCCGCCTAAAAGGGAGAGCTTAACACCCACCAATCACGTTACTTCTGCTAAAAATTGTCTTGCATTTACTCCTCATTGGTTCTCGCCATGTCTTTTTTAGGGACTGGAAGCATCTCGCTGTCATCCGCGTGGAGCTTGTGGAGGACGCCCTTGCAGCCCCACTGCGCAGTTCAGGGGAGTCCCTCTTTCTTTCCCCTTTATTTAAATTTGTTTTTATTCCTGCTCGCTTTATTAGCTTTAAGTCGGGTACGGTCGTCTGGCCCACTGGGGGGCAACCTTAGGTTCTCGGTAGAACCTTGTAAGTAAGTTGTCTCAAACCATCTAGCAATCAAAACATTCTAGCAATCAAAACATCTAGCAATCAAACCATCTAGCAATCAAACCATCTAGCAATCAAACATCTAACAATCAAACATCTAGCAATCAAACCATCTAGCAATCAAACATCTAGCAATCAAACATCTAACAATCAAACATCTAGCAATCAAACCATCTAGCAATCAAACATCTAGCAATCAAACATTCTAGCAATCAAACCATCTAGCAATCAAACATCTAGCAATCAAACATCTAACAATCAAACATCTAGCAATCAAACCATCTAGCAATCAAACATCTAGCAATCAAACATTCTAGCAATCAAAACATCTAGCAATCAAACCATCTAGCAATCAAACATCTAGCAATCAAACATCTAACAATCAAACATCTAGCAATCAAACCATCTAGCAATCAAACATCTAGCAATCAAACATCCAGCAATCAAACATCCAGCAATCAAACATCCAGCAATCAAACGTCTAGCAATCAAACCCCCTAGCAATCAAACCACCCGTCAATCAAAAATCAAAAATCAATCAAAAATCCCTCTTTAGCCCGGCTCAAACAAAAGCATACTACTCTCATAAGCATTTTCATGCATCGCATAGGTTAGGAATATTTAAACCCTCTGTTAACTCCAGCATCTATCCCAATTACGTGCCATGCATGATATTACCTGTTAACTCTTATATCCGCAGTTTGCTCCGACGTAAGCAGTCATAGACAAATCCCGGTAAGCATTTTTGAGCCATCACGTCTTATCCTTCATGAGTGTAAGGGCCTGACTAGGTACTAGTTGAGTTCGCATAATATCCAGGGTACATGCACCATTAGATATGGGATAGCTATAAAGTGACATGGGACTTTTACGATTTTCTCCACTTTTTTCGTTTTTTCCCTCTTTCCACCATATATGTCATCACTCCCCCAAACCGTCAATATCACTCATACCCCGGGAGCCAAAGAGCAGTTTCAGCTAAAATTGCCAGCCGGAAGTAAAAGCACGCCAAGTTCAAGTTCACGACGAAGGAGACGGAAAAGGTCACCAGCAGATCGCTAAGGACTATCACCGAAGAAGCAGCAACGACGAAGGCCGAGACCTCAAGACAAAAGGGGAAGAGATCAAGACGAAGGTTGTGCTCGCTCTGCTCTGTTGCATTTCAAATAAAATCAAAAAGGGGAGGGATATATAAAAAACAAATAATAATAAAAAAGAAGAAGGGGAAAATGAGAGGAAAAAAAAAAGAAAAAAGAGAGAGGGGAAAAAAGGAAAAGAAAAGAAAAGAAAGAAAATGCTCAAGAGACCTTCGAAGAATACAAACAATCGAAGAGCCAAAGCAATTACAGCCCGGGGACAACTCAATTCGAGAAATCTCGAAGAAAACTTTCCCCATTGAACTTGAGTAAAGAGGCCCAAGGCCAACTCGAGAAATCGTAAAGCAACCTTCCCCAGTGAAGTCAAGCAAAAAGGCCCAACTCGAGGACCCTCAAAGCAAGCATCCCTAGTGAGAACCCGAGAAGAGAAAGGGGCCCCATGCCAACTCAAGTAGTAAGGCGCAAAAGGAACAGCGAAGACGCTCCCCAATGAAGACTCAAGAAAAGGGCCCCTGGTCACACGGAAAGCACCCCCAGCAAGGATCCCAGAGCTCACGCACTCTGTCAAGCAAGCACCCCCAGCAAAAAGCGAAAGAGCTCGCACACCCCGCCCTTATCAGGGCCAATCAACAAAGCATCACTCATCAGAAAACCTTCCAACTCATCAGCAAAGCAATCTTTTCCAAAAAAAAAGCTCATTTCCGAACATTTCATATCCTTTCATTCTTTTCCGTAAAAGTCCCATCGATTATTAGAACGCCCATGCATGTGCATCTTCATTCGAAGTCTATTCACTCGGATTGACATTGCGAACTGTAAATTATGTATCATGCTAGTTGCATCTTTATGAGCGTAAAACACTTAGCCTTGTTTCAGAGCGTGAGTGCAAACACTAACATCAGGTGAGGACTGCTTACGGCCGCAGATCGTGGGAAAGTCTTGTCCTTGGGGTCGTTACCTCCTGAGCAGGACGCAGGCGCATTCTAGGTTCGTATCAAGGCCGCTGGCAGCATTAGCATTTTTCTCCTCCCAAAGTGACATTAGCATTTTCCTCCTCCCAGAGTGACATCATGCATTTTTCTCCTCCCAGAGTGACAGCATTAGCATTTTCCTCCTCCCAGAGTGACCTTAGGTTAATTTCTGCATTTTACGTCTTCTCCTACGGGAATTGACGTTGTTTACGTTTCTGTACTGCATTTCCTCCTCCTAGAGTGACATCATGCACTTTTCCCCTCCCAGAGTGACAGCATTAGCATTTTTCTCCTCCCAGAGTGACATCATGCATTTTTCTCCTCCTAGAGTGACAGCATTAGCATTTTTCTCCTCCCAGAGTGACCTTAGGTTAATTTTCGCGTTTCGCGTCTTTTCCTACGGGAATTGACGTTGTTTACATTTCTGTACTGCATTTCCTCTCCCAGAGTGACATCATGCATTTTTCTCCTCCCAGAGTGACAGCACGCATTTTCTCCTCCCAGAGTGACATCATTTGCATTTCCCTCCTCCTAGAGTGACATCATTAGGACAAATCATCCGTACTTCTGCGAATCCCGCATTATCCTCCTGAAACAACGTCAGTCACATGTCAAGCGATTATCCCCCCAGTGGAGCCATCATTTACGTTATCGTAAAATTACCTTTCATCTCTGTCAAAGTAGTTGTCATTTACATTTTCTGCAACTTACGTTTCTCTCGATATCCAAATAGATCTAAGCTTATATCTTTGCAGGATCAACAACCTACCTCCTCCCAGAGTGACATCAACCAAATACCTCCTCCCAGAGTGACATCAACCAAATACCTCCTCCCAGAGTGACATTCAACGAACTACCTCCTCCCAGAGTGACATTCAACAAACTACCTCCTCCCAGAGTGACATCAACTTACCTCCTCCCAGAGTGACATCAACCAATTATCTCCTCCCAGAGTGACGTCCCCGAACAACATCATCAATTTTATACACACCTTTTTAATCCCCAGTGACAACATCAATTTCCTCCTCACCAAATAACACCATCAAAAGCATACCTCCTCTTAGAGTGACATCAACTTACCTCCTCCCAGAGTGACATCAACTATATATATCTCCTCCCAGAGTGACACCAACGAATAACATCTTCAAGATTATACCTCCTCCCGGAGTGACATCAAAGCATACCTCCTCCCAGAGTGACATCTGCAATATACCTCATCCCAGAGTGACGTCTATGACAATACCTCCTCCCAGAGCGACATCTACGAATAACGCCAACAGATCATCTCCTCCCAGAGCGACAACAGTTCATCTCCTCCTAGAGTGATAGCAATCAATCTCCTCCTCCCAGAATGACAGCAATTCATCTCCTCCCAAAGCGACATCAATCAACTACCTCCTCCCAGAGCGACATTATCACTGTAAGTTTGAGGTAAAACCTGCCGTGTCGCCAAAATTCGGATATCTAGGGGCAACTGTCTTTACTGCTTATCAAATACTTCGATAAGACAGTAAAGAGGGGCCAACTGTTGATACCCAAATTTTGACGCCATTTTTATTTAATTTTAGCATTTCTGTTATTTAGTTAATTTACAGTCATTTTCAGTTGATTTAATGTCGCTAGCATTCCTAGGTGTTTCGTTGCATTTTAGCATCATCGTTAGCATCGTCAGCTTTCGAAATCACATTTTTGATTTTTCGGCACATATTTTCATTATTATTATCATTATTATTTTTAGCCTTAAAAGTCACATTTTTTATTATCCGGCAGTCGTTTGCTAGTTTTTTCCTCATTTTAGGGCATCACATGAATTTTAGGATTTTAAATATTTTAGCGCATTTTTTAGTATTTTTATTATTTTATTATTATTTTTATTTGAGCTTTTATTGGACCCGAGTAAGTCCGCTCGGACAATAGCTTGACTTTAAACTGTTTTCCATCAACTAGTTGCTAGATTTTTTTCTGGTCGCAACGGTCTACAGCGATTCGTGTAATTTTCGGCGTAACGTTATTATTTTTCCGTTCAAACGTTTCACGTTTTTTAACGCGAAAATAAACACGTTAAACGAGAAATTCTCGTCATTCGCTGTAGACGGTTAAACCCGTCATATTTTTCTCTACGCGCCGGTACCTTCGGCTCAAAAAGTCGGAACGTTTGCACACGGGAACCGGCTCGAGGCCATTTAAATCAGATAAAAGGCCATTTGATCATGGCCATTGATCTGGTCAACCAAGGAAAGTCAACCAGATCAATGGCCTTGAATTAATATGCATAATGCACGTGAACAGTGCCAAGGGAGTGCAGCGAAGCAGCCCTCGCCCGAGCCACCTGCTCCCATCGCGTTCGTAGCTTCCTGTCCCTCCGCCATCATCACGGCTAGCACCCTAGCCTTGCCACCGCGACCAGCCGGCCACCACGCGCAGCCCCGCGTCTCCCTCCTCACGCGATCTTCGGCTATAAATAGCCACCATCCTCCCACGTATTCAGGGCACCAAAAACAGCAAAGAAGCTTGTTTTCTTCCCTCCCTCTGATTGATAGCTCACATCGAGCATCGATCGTCAAAGTTTAAAGTTTGAACGTGAGTTTCTCTCTCTAGCATTTTTCGGTTTTTTAGCCCATTTCTTGTTTAATTTCGTTTGGCTCATTCTTGAGCAGTTAAATTGCTTTCTTTTATGTCATTAATTCACACACATAACATAGATTAAATACACGCTTTCACTTTTAAAAATCGTCGGTTAGTTTGTGCGAATTAATTAGTTTTCGATAATTAACGGTTTTGTCATTTTTTCGAAATTAAATTTTGTACAAGTCAAACTAAAAATCGGGGTTGGTACGGTCGGGAAGTCATCGAAGAGACGAACATTTCGGTACGAACGATTTTCAAATCGGCCACCTGTGGCCGGAGCTTGGCCGCCGGCAGTACGCCGGCGACCAAAGGAGGACGATGAACAGTGCCAGGCCAAACGACACTGTTCACTCGAGGCACTATTCCTGGCCCATTTTCATATTCTTTCATTTTCTCAATTGGGCCCAGCCCATTTTCAATTGTTTTCAAAACTCCGGATCACGTTTTTCAGTAAAATAAATCGTATGCTTCGTATGATTATTTTTCGCACTATCAACTGTTTAATTTATTCGCACTTTAATTTTCCGCAATTTACCTTCGGCAATTTAAATTTAATATACCGCCTATATGGTCGGTCGCATTTTAATTCTCGTAAATATTCAACTGCTTTAATTTTTCGCAAACTGCTGGAAATCCTTCCGCAAAATATCAACTGTTTAATTTTCCGCACTTTAATTTCACGCACTTTAATTTTTCGCAATTTACTTTCGGCAATTTAAATTCAATATACCGCCTACATGGTCGGTCGCATTTTAATTTTCGTAAATATCAACTGCTTTAATTTTTCGCGAACTGCTAGAAATTCTTCCGCAATTTATCAACTGTTTTATTTTCTGCAATATCAACTGCTTTTATTTTCTGCAATATCAACTGCTTTAATTTTCTGCAATATCAATTGCTTTAATTTTCTGCAATATCAATTGCTTTAATTTTCTGCGATATCAATTGCTTTAATTTTCTGCAGTATTAATCATTAAAATTTCTGCAAATTCTCAACGTAGCATTTAAATTCTCGTATGCTTAAAATCAATCATTTTTCGCATGCAATCAACGTAGCATTTAAATTCTCGTATGCTTAAAATCAATCATTTTTCGCATGCAATCAACGTAGCATTTGAATTCTCACATGCTTAAAATCAATCATTTTTCGCATGCAATCAACGTAGCATTTAAATTCTCGTATGCGTAAAATTAATCGTTTTTCGCATGCAATCAACACAGCATCCAAAATCTCGTATGTGTAAAATCAATCATTTTTCGCATGCGAGTCAACTCTGCATCTAAATCTCGTATGCGTAAAATCCATCATTTTTCGCATACATTCAACTGTCATCATTTGTTTATCAAACTCAGCATCTCACTTTCGTATGCGTGAAATCCATCATTTCTCGTATGCCATCAACTGTCATTTAAATTTTCGCACTCATAAAATTGCCTATTTATTTCTCAAGCTATCGCTAACACTCTCGTTTTGTAGGTTTTAATTTCAAGCTTCGCTCGAAAGTACGCCTTTCGTTCCTTTTTATTTATTCAACGCTTTTTCGCAAATATCAATCGTACGCATGATATATAGAACTGCTAGAATTAAAATCAACCCACATGAACAACGTGTTTAAAGAGTTGCTTAAAATGCCATGTTCATATGATTTTAAATTCTCGTTTGTATTGACTGCATGTACATGGAGATTTTCGATCCCACATCAGTTTTCCACTTTAAAATCAATCATTTAAATTTGTACTCTGTTAGCAATCCATGTTAGGATCACATAGTAATTAATTTAATCATGCATGGCCCGATGATGAAAAAAGAGGGCGCTCATTCAGTCTTCGGAAAATTCAGTCCCATTACGTTACGGTCAGGAATAATCAATCGATCTTGATAAACGGTAATCCCGTCCGAAAGATCTTTTTATTATTCCTGAACGGTCACGATCATAGAAAAGGCTAAAGTGACGATTCCTCTGAGGGCCCCCTTTTTCAAAACGCATTTTATCAAACACCTTTTTAAACACCTCTCTCATCAACCGTTTTCGGATGTGACTCGGGTGCCTAACACCTTCCCGAGACCATAATACGACCCCGAACCTTTGTCTGGGGTCCAGACCCCTTCTTTGTGCCTTTAGTTTTTTTTACTTATTATATTTCCTATGCCATGACGATTAGGGTTCCCTAAGCCTAGCAACCAAATTAGGGTGGCGACTTCATTGCATGCTGCTAGGCGTCCTTTTACGCCGAGCATCTGAAGGTCTCAAATTTCGTTGCACACTCGTGAATTACTACCTTTTCCGTAATTTTCGTGGGGCGCGACAATTATGTATCTTAGTTCACAGGATTTGAGGGAGCTTATTTCAAATACATGCGCTTATGTACGTCGCATGATCCATTGCGCCTAGATTTTACTAACACTAACACTTTCGTTTTCTCTTCTACTGTTGTGTGTTCTCATGTGCAGGGAAAAAGTGAATTATTAGCAGCAATAGCAACTCTGTAGATTAAAAATTAATATCGTTGCATCGATGATTGCTACTCACGAATCATAGCTTATTTGAGTTTCTACTGGGATTGTTTAGAACACACTCTCGATTGAATTTACTATCTTTTTTTATTTTTATTACTTTTTATTTATTTCAACAACCACCCCCCATTTCACCTAAGTGTTACAATTGGTCTTTTCGAGCATTTACAAAATCATATCCTAGTTCTCTTTGGACGAACCTCTTGCTCATATTTACAATTAATTTTTTATTTAGTATGAAGTTGTATTTCTTATTTATTTTTTCGGATTAGATGCCCATCAATCAACCCGGAAAAACCCTAATTGACTCGTAATTTTAATAAATTAATAAGTGAAATTTAATATTTGCATAGAGTAAAAGGAATTTTAAAAATAAATGAAAGATTTATCTTATATTTATATTATATGTTATCATATAATATGATACGATCCTAGTTGCGTAGGATGCGTAACACGTAATTCTAATCGTTGTTCAAAGATGGATTTCGATGCGGAATAAGATAATTCGCCTAGACAACGTAAGCCTGCTGATCGCTAAGCACCAGCCAACCTAGTTCGAGCAAGGGAGGTTCCTTGGTCGAATCACTAAGCCTATATCCCTTGTTGATATCAACCTAGGGCAGACGAACAAGTAGGGAGCAATTTTGATTTTACTTGTTGACGACTCGAGTATTGCGGACTTGAGAAGGAACAAGGTTCAGCACTTGAACAATGGGCAGAAATTTGAAAGAACAAAGTCTCAATTTAATCAAAATAACAGCCAACTCAATAATGAAGCCAAGCGGCTCCTTAAGTAGCAATTACAAGCAAACCCTAATCTGATAAGATGTAGGAGTTCTAATTAAGTAAATTAACTTAATTAACTAATTAACTAATTAAAGTAAATATAAATATATTTAAATACATTCCAGCAGCCCATGTCGAGTTCTCCATCATCGGGCCAAGGTTTGGGCCGAAACCTCAAGTCGTATGTTGTCTCGCGTACACACTGCGCACCATAATGGCGACTTGAATAACTTTCAAACCATTGGCCAAATGGGCTGAAACTTATTCCAAACGAAAGCTAACATCATGAAAAACGTGGTCGATCGTATGATTCGGACTTGTACAGCGCCGGCTAGGTTCGGACGAAGTTGCCTGATGTGTCTTGGAGTCCTTGTCGGAGTAGGACTATTGTCAACGAAAATGTTGGCTTGATCTTTTGGACTCCATCTACTCCATCATGTCTTGACGCTTTTGTCCATGTAGTCGAGTGATACATCTTGGGATTGTATCATTCCCTCCCTCTTCGGAAAGATTCGTCCTCGAATCTATCTCAGTATAATTTGCCCATGAAAGCTTCATAAGTATATGCTCAAAGCATACTCGCCATCTCTTGTGCTTCCTTAGTTGCCATCTCTTGCGCTTCAAGGGCAAGACGTTCGATGCGCTAGGGTACGTGTGAGGATTCGCATCATTCCCTCTCCCTTGGAAAGGATTCGTCCTCGAATCCGGACCTAAGCCTGCAGCATAATACCTTAAGTTAGTAACATCAAAATAATTACAAATCGAACCATACCAACCTTGCAAATTCAACTTGGCAGCAACGTCTTTGAACATGTCAATGCGTTGAGGAAGATCATTGCCCCAAGCGGCTACTCTTGCTTAAACTTGGTTTGGGAACCGTCTCCAGCGTAAGCGCTGCCAAACCCAAGCTCCTATCTTGAAGGATCCACTCATCCTTCCATGGTTTCTCAAAGTTGCCATCTTGACACTCAAGCGCGCACCATAGCGCTTGGCTTGTCCATGGGCTATCTGCATTACTTCGATCTCTTTGCTACCACTTATACTAAACAATACACTCAAAGGCAGCAACATTAAACTAAATAATGTTATATGAAACACACCAAAATAATAGCGTGTATGAAAAGGTAGTAAGTATATAAAACAAATGGAAAATATTCCTTCCACGTAGACTCATACTTACAAACTGCCACATGTCTCACAGCTCCAAGAGCTCTCTCCTCCATCTCAGGTTGCCTCAAGAATTGTGGTGGCAAGGATAAATTTCGCTCCATTGGCGCACTCAATGTCCGTCACGATTCTTGACCTAAGTCGCTAAAGAACTTCTTCTTTTGATTACTAACAAGACTCCAAGGAACAATATATGAAATAATAACATCATTAAGAGTTAAGTTAATAATAAAACAGTAGCTCATCACACAATCCTCAAACATATCATGTTCATCAAAATTTTGTAAAAGATCATGCGACCGATATAAGCGATTGGGTTTGAAAAGAGCTCCTCCAAGTCCTATCGACTTAAACACAAAATTTTCATGGAATTCACACTTAATAGCATAGTTATCTAATGTAATAACATGTGAGAATCCAATTAAATTTGTGTTAGAGACAACACAATCCATGTCTCTCGGTCTAGCCAACATACCGAACTATTTTCGCTTTCGCGAGTAAATTTCAAAGGTATATGACTTGACCTTCGGTTCTTGCATATAACCATCATCAATTAAATTAATTTTATAATCAGAAGCATAAGAATTAATGATGTTCATATACTCACACAAATCGCTCCTTAGGAAAGAGGACCATACCATACCCTTTCGATTAGGGTTTGCCGAACTAGGCACCATGGTTGCGCAAGGCTCTTTCCCTCCTCTTGGTAGTAAGGTAAGAGGCTCCTCTTCTGCTAACACTCTCTTATTTCTCTGCACATGAGGTAAAACAACACTAGAAAGGAAGCAAATGGGTTAGGGTTAGTGAACTCAAAGCGTAATGCTAAAAATTTAGTTGGTGGTGGCTTGCGCCAAAACAGATTTGTTGCACACAAGGTGCGTTCCTCACTTTCCCTATGGCACGATTATCCTCTCCTTTTGTATTCATGCCAACTAACGCATGCTCTCTATTTTCATGCGGGCTGTTTTGACTCTCATCTCTTATCCCATGCTCGCTATTTTCATGGGTGCTATTTTTTATTTCATCTCTTTTTCTTTTTAGCACTAACCTCTCCTCTTTTTCTCTCAATATCCCTTGTGATTTCAGACTCGGCATAATCTTTCACAAGTCACTTTTGCTCCTCATCTTTTGCCTTTGCCTTAGTAGGCATGATACTAGGATAAGGAGACCTCTTATTCCTTTGCTTCTCTATGTTGATCGCCTTTTGTAACATATCTTCTAAGTAGTAGAATTCAATGAAATTCAGTGGATCAATTATCTCTCGGTTGAGGCCATTGAAGAATCTTGCCATCGTTACTCTTTCGGACTCCTTGACTTGTACTCTCTCCAAAGCAATCTCCATTTCATTAAAGTACTCTTCAACGCTCTTATTTCCTTGTGTCAAGGTCTGCAACCTTTGGAGAAACTCACGGCTGAAGTGAGTGGGAACAAAATGATTCCTCATGGCCCTCTTCATCACTTCCTAATTCTGAATTGGAAGACCCCCTAGAGCAGCTCGTTTAAGGTTGATCTGATCCCACCAAATGCAGCTGATGCTAACTTTACTTTCTTCCTTTCCGAATAATTATTGCAGTAAAAAAATAGATTGTACATCTCGCTCCTAATCCAAGTAAGCACTCGGACTGTACACTGCTGCAAAAGGCGGAAGTCTTATTTCTTTACTCCCTAGGTTCTCACTTTTGTTATATGTCTCGGCCTTAGCCCTCAAACCAACCTAGATCTTCCTCCTTTCATGCCTATCATACTGCCCTTGCCTCGGATAGGCATCATCCTCATAATCTCGCCTCTCGGACCATTGCGTGTAAGACATTCTGTAATTCCTGTAAATTCACAACACTAGCAAACAAACGTAAAATTTGTACTAAACCTAGCACTCCCTCACGTGTTTACTCTCGTGTTTAAACTCTCTAATGAACTCACAAAAATCACTCAAAATCCCTGCAATTGTTCAAGTGTTAGTGAGACTCAAGAGTTCAAGAAAAAAGGCTTCCAAGAAGACTCTAAAAGAAAACTAGCTTCAAAACAATTGTGACACTTGGTACTTGATTAATTGCAAGAACAACCAATTAAGCAAATAACAAGTAGAGTAGAAGGCAATTTCAAGGAATCAAAGAAAGCTCAAATTGACTCGAAAGGGCTCAAACAATTTCAACTTTCAGTTCGGGTTTTAACTTCCAATTAGACCTTCAATTCGCTTCTCTGCCAAATCTGATTTTCGATCACAAAAGTGGTTGTTTTTCTGAATTTTGTAGCGCAAACACTTCTATATATTTTTGTGTTTGCAGAGTCGAATTCCTTTTCTTTCTTTTGGGAATTTCTCGGAGTATTTCCTTTTCTTTTCTCCGTTCTTATATTTCTTTTTCTTTTTTTTACTAACGAACACAGTTTGGTATTTCGATCACAACTTTTTACTCCGGATTCTGAATCACTTGATTCTTTTTTATTTAGATTCCTAACAAACACATCTTTCCAACGGATCCTTTTTTACTAAAATCTGACTTTAATAGCTATATATTGAAATATAATTTTGACACTGACACTTTGGTGGACTGTTTTTATATTTTTTACAGAAAAACGAAAGCAAACAAGAGCTAACCCTAGCTCAACTCTATTGACAATCACGCAACGAACCAAGCTCACAAGGAAATCAATCTTAGAATGGAGTAGAAGAAGAAACCGATTCCAGCAAGAAAAACTTGAAAACAAATAAAGATACTTACCAATCTTTGAACGCCTTAAGTTCCGCTACCAACTGATACAATCCTAGTTGCGTAGGATGCGTAACACGTAATTTTGATCATTGTTCAAAGAGGGATTTCGATGCGGAATAAGATAACTCGCTTAGACAACGCAAACCTGTTGATCGCTAAGTACCAGCCAACCTAGTTCGAGCAAGGGAGGTTCCATGGTCGAATCACTAAGCCTATATCCCTTACGGATATCAACCTAGGGCAGACGAACAAGTAGGGTGCAATTTAGGTTTTACTTGTTGACGACTCAAGTATTGCGGACTTGAGAAGGAACAAGGTTCAACACTTGAACAACGGGCAGAAATTTGAAAGAACAAAGTCTCAATTTAATCAAAATAATAGCCAACTCAATAATGAAGCCAAGCGGCTCCTTAAGTAGCAATTACAAGCAAACCCTAATCTGATAAGATGTAGGAGTTCTAATTAAGTTAATTAACTTAATTAACTAATTAATAAATTAACTAATTAACTAATTAAAGTAAATATAAATATATTTAAATACATTCCAGCAACCCATGTCGAGTTCTCCATCATCGGGCCAAGGTTTAGGCCGAAACCTTAAGTCGTATGTTGTCTCGCGTACACACTACGTACCATAATGTCGACTTGAATAACTTTCAAACCACTAGGACAAATGGGCTGAAACTTATTCCAAACGAAAGCTAACATCCTGACGTTTCCAAAACGTGGTCGATCCCGCGATTCGGACTTGTATAGCGCCGGCTAGGTTCAGACAAAGTTTCCTGATACGTCTTGGAGTCCTTGTCGGCGTAGGACTACTGTCAACAAAAATGTTGGCTTGATCTTTTGGACTCCATCTGCTCCATCATGTCTTGACGCTTTTGTCCATGTAGTCGCGTGATACATCTTGGGATCGTATCATTCCCTCCCTCTTCGGAAAAATTCTTCCTCGAATCTTGCTCAGCATAATCTGCCCACGAAAGCTTCACAATTATATGCTTGCATACTCGCCGTCTCTTGTGCTTCCTTAGTTGCCATTTCTTGCGCTTCAAGGGCAAGACACTTGATGCGCTAGAGTATGTGTGAGGATTCGCATCATAATAGCACAAATATAGCATTGGTGTATTGGTTAAGGTTTTGTTAGCCAACTACTAAACGTCAGTTCGAATCCCATGTTTAGCATTTTTTTCAAAATTATTTTTCTTTAAAAAATTCCGGGTCAACCTGGGTTTATTCGGACTGGGTCGCTGGTTAAACTAGTCGCGTTGACCAAAATTTTAAAAAATCCATTCGAGAGGATTTTTAGGGTTTTCAAACCCGACTTGGTGACCACTCTTCGGATTTGACTAGCTTGTAGGAGACAAACTAAATGATAAAAATCAAAGGTCTGTTTGCTATTCTCTTATTTTGTAGCTTTATATTTTTAGTTTAAAAAATCTATTTAATTATTATTTTTTAAACATTATGTAGGGTTAGTGAGAAGAAAATGTACAATACATAATCATACCAACAATCATAATCAATGCATTTTGGTTTGGAGCCCTTATTTCACGGCAAAATTGTCTTTTTCATTTCTTGATGAGAAAAGGGTCAGTTTTAAGTGGCTCACAACAAGGTCAAGGTAGTGAATGTAAAATAGTTGACTTTATAATTATCAAAGGCTAACTAACTAGTTTCTGCTCATTTTCCGCCACCAACGTCTACGCTAATTCTCTCATGAAACTCATTAAAAGAGTTGCTATATTCTGCTTGGTATTAGGTAGCATTCTCATCGCAATATTTTTCTCAACTGCCTTCCAATTTCGCTTCAATTATCGTAAGTATAGATGGTTCTTCACTTCATTGATCTGTTCCGATTGCTAAGTTTTATTATAATCTTTTGCTATATGGAAATGCCTACAATAAAATTGATATCGGTTTCTTAATTGCAGTGGTGTTCATAATGGTGTTTCTCATCCTTCCACTCTTTGGAGTACGGCTTGTAATCATCTATCGTCGGCAGAAAGAACGTAGAAGAGCTGGTATTTTCTGCGCTGACTTTCGCATAGTTAATTTTTCTATGACTATTCTTGCAGTCTGGCTAATCTTTATTTTCCAGAAACAAGAGGGAATATGGATGAAGAGACAGGAATGGAAATAAGCATATTGGATATAGAAGATAATTGCAATCAAGAACTCAAGTTCTTCACCTATGAAAGAGTAGTTTCAGCAACAAACGATTTTTCAGATGAGAATAAGCTTGGACGAGGAGGGTTTGGAACAGTTTACAAGGTATAGTAAAAGACCTTATCAGTTACGTGATTAGAGGAACTAATGAGAAAGTTAGATCACACGTATCTGTTTTAATTACCAGGGAAAATTAGATGATGAGGAGGTAGCACTGAAAAGGCTTTCTAGAAGTTCTGGACAAGGAGAAGTGGAGTTTATGAATGAGGCTAAGCTAATCGCAAAACTACAGCACACTAATCTGGTTAGGCTCATCGGCTGCTGCACTCAAAAGGGAGAGAAGATACTAATCTATGAGTGTATGCCGAACAAAAGTCTTGATTTCTTCCTCTTCGGTTAGCAACCATAACATTTCTAATCTTTTTCAGTACTTTTGAATGATTTAAAAGTGGCACATGAATCTGTTTCAAAGGATTGAATTTCAAATATCACTTGCTTAACAGATTCTGAGAAAGGAAACAGACTAGATTGGAAGAAGCGGTTGAGTATCATCGAAGGAATTGCTCAAGGACTGCTATACCTCCACAAATATTCAAGGCTGAAGATAATTCACAGGGATTTAAAGGCTAGCAACATACTGCTTGATAACGAAATGAATCCAAAAATATCAGATTTTGGTCTTGCTAGGATATACGAGACGAAGGAAATCCAAGTAAATACACAGAGGCTGGCCGGAACATTGTGAGTACTGCATACCTACAAGTCTATGCCCCACAGGAATCAGCTTGCACTGATGTATTATAATTCTGACAGATTGTGCTTTCCGAACTATTTGCAGTGGATATATGGCTCCTGAGTATGCTTTGCGAGGAAATTTCTCACCAAAATCAGATGTATATAGTTTTGGTGTCTTGTTGCTAGAGATCTTGAGTGGCAAAAGAATTAACAGTTTTAACAAGCCTGATGACCCAGTTAACCTCGTCAAATATGTAAGCTTTTTGTGTTAATTATTTTTAGTTTCTTAGTCAATGCTGATAGCTTCCAATCCATAGTTTGAATGGCCTTTTTAAATTCAGGCATGGAACTTGTGGACAGAAAAGAGAGGTTTCGAACTGATAGATCCAGTACCAGGCGATTCCTGTCAGAACATCCAATTGGTGAGGTGCATTCATATCGGTCTCTTGTGCGTACAAGACTCTGCAACTGATAGACCATCTATCTCAGATGTCCTATCTATGATCAATCATGAAGCTTATCAACTACTGATGCCTAAAGAACCAACATTTTTTAATGTTTTGGGCATAAATGGAGCAGAAGTTTCACAGCCTATTCCAGAAATTTGTTCCTTGAATGAGGTAACTATTTCGGAGATTGAACCAAGGTGATTGCTGCTTAATCACCTGCTTCTGCAACATCATACAGTGGCTACATGGCTCCAGGGTAAGCATTGAAAGGCATTGTTTCAATCAAAACGAATGTTTTCAGCTTTTGGGATCATGCTACTCGAAATTGTTGGGGGATAAATTCTGTCATCTGTTAATAATTTTCATAGAATTGAACGAAATCTAGAAACTCAAACTACCTAAATCTTCAGAAGTTTCTTAATCCTCGCAAATTTTAGTTGTGAGAAAAGTATTCTTTAGTGTATTCATTGAATCAAATGGTACAATAATTTGGGCTTTATGAACCAACATTCTTTAGGATATTTGAAGTTATTTGGCTCAACAGAGAAGTTTAAATTTTTTTGATAAAAAGTTTGGAATCATGGACGTCATTATGATATTGGTGGAAACAGGTTTCTTGCTCTGGAAGATAATTATAAATTAAGGAACAATTAATATTTGACTTAGACTTGAAGCCATGCATTTTCTAGTCATTCCTTATTTCTTTCATCAAACTATCTTTCAAATCAGCTGCTGACCAAAAAAACTCCAATGCAATGGAAAATTATGGAGCTGCCTTGGTGTTTGATGGTGGAGATCCTGGCGAGACTTCCCTTAAAGACTCTGGGTATATGCAAGTGCGTTTGTAAGAGTTGGCTTCTTATACTCTCAGATCCTTTCTTTGTCAAACTCCACCTCGCAAGATCACCCACTTGAGGAAATTTACTCGAACTCGAGTGGGTTATGGACGAGGAATTAGATGATGGTGATGGGTCGGGCAGCAGTAGTTTTCGATTTGAAAAAACGGGTATTGAGTTTCTCATACCTCAAACTTTGTGTCTCAATTCTTGCAATGGATTGCTTTGCTTAGAGGAGGGAGACATAGTTTGGGTGTGCAATCCAATTCTAGGTGAGAGGATCACCATCCCACCCCTTCTCCTTCAAGCACACGAATATTTGTACCAATTGTATGCTTTGGGGTTCACTCCAATCAGTAATCAGTACAAATTGTTATGCGTTCTTGAAGGTGTTGGTGATGAGTGTGAGGCTAGAGTATATAAACTCGGCACGGGACAATGGAGAAGCGTTCATAGAAAGGGTATTGCCAGATTTTAGGATTATACCAACTCATTCAATATATCCTCTTTTATTATTGAGAATGAGACGTTTCGAACTATTCCCCGGCCTACCCAACCCTCATATCCCATTGTTAGATCTATTGGGTACTGATTTGGCAAATTTCGATTGATTGTGAATCGACGAAACTAACAAAAAAGACAGAAATATTCTGACGCTCAAAGCAGTATTCCCCTAAGGCAAATTGTGGAGAAAGTAGAGAGCAAAGTAAGTAAAAGTTATGTAACAGTTGTTTAGAAGTTATTATTAAATTGAGTTTAGAGAAACCCCTTAGAGCTATATCCAAACCCTTCGATAGCTAGGTTTTGGAGGTACCAAATATGGTAGGAGTTCAAGTAGAAGCAATATTAGGAGAATTAATTATATTCCTTAATTAGGTTAGACAGGAAAATACTTCATTTCCTACTCGGAGTATAGCAATCTGGCTTGGAGTGCGAGACAAGCATACTAGCTAGCTTCCTTTCCAGTCGTAAGGCGGTGGAGTTGACTTTAGCAAGGAATGTTAAGTTCTAGTCCAAGTACATTGTTCTTTCCCAAACGGGTTTGTAGGGCGCAATCTAAGTTTAAGTCATGGGATGGCAACGTGGCTCAAATTTCTCTAGCGTGTTGGGTCAGGGAATATAGGCCCATTAACTTTCGACGAGGTTTAGACAATACCACCGTCGACAGACTACTCCATTGATAATAAGTTTCGAAAGAAGGAACGTTGAAACATTTGGTGCTAGCATAGAATTGTTGGCGCCACAATAATGCGCGAAACGTTTCCGAAGGACTCTTCCGTCAAAAATGTTTTGATAGCTTTAGTCGTCGAAATTATATACAATTTTTTACGAAAAAGCCGTCGATGATAAAGGAAATATTTCGAGGGACAATTCCCTCGATAAACCTCTTAGATTTTGGCGGCACCTTTTGTCAAAAATGGTTTACGACGGAGTATCCGTCGAAATACTTATATCATTTGCGACAGAAATACTGTTAAAGAAGGAAGAACCCTTTCGACGGCCTAGTCCGACGAAAGTTATTTCAATTTTCTTCCGACGTTTCATTGAAAAAATGTATCTCATCATTTGCGACAACTATTGAGACATTTTCGACCGCTTATTCCGTTATAACTTTTATTTCCATTTTTTTTTGTTTATGGGTGTCATTTTGATAGTTGTTAAATTTAAAATGTATATTATATATGTACATTGTACATAAAAAAAAAGGTTGGATAACATATAAAATTAAGAGATAGTAATGGTGAAATTTGAGTACCCTAGTTTATTAATTTTGAAATTAACAATATACATACAATAATGAGAAAATTACTTATATTATATAATTAATAGTCTTTAATTACTCGTTAACTTTTAAACTAATTAGGTTATTGATCGGTCATCAAACCCGTAAAAAATAATTCAAATTCAACTTGACACTAAACTACAAAAAAGATTGTATATAATGGAAGAGGATCGTTCTACAGAGACAATTGGAACTTATTAATCTAGTCAACCAGACGAAAAGCGACAAAACGTGGTGATTTCAAAACCAAGAAATAGTGATCCAAGTGAATTGTAAAAGTATTTCAATCTCTAGAATAAGAATTAAAGAATAGAATTAAAACAAAAAGGATTGAGATCAAATGATAAGGAAAATTCCAGGTAAAGACTTAAGTTGAGGTTCCAATAATAATCATCTGATCATTGATGCAAGAATGGTCATTCCAATTTCATAGAACAGTTATGGCATTCAGTTTCTCTTAGAACTCCTACTATCAACCTGTAACAAAATACCTGAAGATCTTCTCTATCAGAATTCCTAACCTTTTTAACAACCCTAAGATTCGCTTATAAGATTTAATTGAAAGGTTGATTAAGTTTGGGGGAAAAATATTCTTGGGCAAGATTTGGGACGCCCATCTCTCTAACCTAAAATAACTCATTCCTTACTCTAGGCAAACCTGGGTACTTGTCTATAATACGTAATCCAAACGTGATTACCGACGAATGAACCAAGTCGACATTACTTATCCTAATCATAGCACGAGTAGCTAATTCATTAAATTGATTATGAACAAGATAAACAATCAAACTAGAATCAGAAGAATTTGAATATAAAAATATAAAACTTAATTAGATCTTATGGAGATCAAATCGAACCCTTAAGTCTTTACCGAGAATATGGTGATTAGTTACTCATGGAAAACATAACGGAGTTCAAATCTAAAGGAAAACTAAACACGACAAAAGTAAAAATAATGTTTTGTCGTCTGCAACAAAAGTGTTCTTTGGAGATCTATTTTTCTTCCCCGAAATACTCAATGCCTTCGACCTCTAAGTTTTTAAGTCTTTATAGGTTTCTTTTGAATATCAACTCTTCCTCTCTTTTTAGAAGTCCTCTTCTTGATTGATAGAGTCCTGGTTGATCTCTACTCTGCTTCTTGCTTGTACTAGTGTGATTTTGGCTGCACTTCTAGATGGATGGGCTTTTGTAGCTGGGCTTTATTGCATGACTGGGCAGATCATGGCTTAGATGAAGAATGCATCCTAGGCTTGCTACAACTCTTTTGCTCCAAAATTTTCATGAAGTGCTCTTTGCAGCCCTCTTTCTACTAAATGCTCTTAACTCCCCATTTCTGCAAAAAAGGGGAAAAACAATAGCATTTAGATAAGAAACAATACCTAAAAGAGCAACTAATCAAAATCCCCCACACTAATCGATGCTTGCCCTAAAGCGTCTTAAAACAATTGGAAAAATCTTAACAACTCCTCTCAATGGTAGTCAACTCAATGATAAGCAAAGATATAGAAAATCTTGTGCATTAACCATATAATCAAACTTGCACAACACCTAGAATTAGTTCAGCATTTCACTATGCTCAGTAGTGAAACTTTGTTCAATTTACTACGCATTCATAGATGATCCTTACTAGAAAGTGTTTGCACTCATACTCTGTGTTTAGGTGTAGTGTATACTCTCATCAAATGCACATCAAAATTACATATCCATCATGAGTCAAATCTTAACATGTAAGGACAATCAATGATCAACAGGAATTTTTATGGTGGGTTTAGGTCAGGTATGATAAGCCAAAAAATTGGAGCAGAGAAGGAGATAATGTATGGCAGAAGACAGAAAAATTTCCTAGCAGGCACATAGAGCATCTAGTTTCCTCAAGAATTTCCTAAGATCAGATCCTAAGCACTTCTAGATCATGAAGTGAGAAACGGTTCTACAAATCAAAGTTCTATAAATGATCAACAATTCAAACTTATAACTTTTTCAAAACTTTTCTCATTCATTAAATTTTCTCCAAAATCCCCCACACTTATATATTGGCAAATCGAACCCTACTGCTCTTTTTTATTATTTTTTTATTATGAAAATATAAAAGGAGACTAATCAATAAGTAGCAGCTGATGAACTTATGAATTTCTCTCTTTCTTTTTCTTCACATTTTCTTGACATTCTTATCATACTGTTTCTAAGTCTCGTTCTAGATCTATAACAAGAATTCCTAACTTATCAGAAATCTCAGCTTTACATTCTACCACTAGCCAAAAATTGAAACCTTTATATAACTACTGGATTGTCTGCTAGAGATAGGAGGAGCACAAGGGGCAATCAAGAAAAGGAAAATGTAAGCTCAATGGGTTGGCAATTGGCAAATATTTAAGAAATTCTGAAAAGAAAAAGAAATCTCAAACAAATTGAAAAGATGGCCTTTATCATTTTATTGCTTTCCCATGTCTTCACTCATGGTGTAATGGAATGTCATGATCCAAACAATGCACAAATGCACAATCAAAGGAACTGAAGCTCAAATCTCACAGGGTTTACAATTTGATCATCTTATGAATATGTGCAAGTAAATTGATATAAGAATTAGCAGGTGTTTTTAATTGATGATTTGTGGTGGGTGAATGCTCAATTATGTGATCTATGCAATGTTTGTTGGTTTGGTTCAATTGAGAGGTTTTGAATAATATGCTTGAGGGATTTAAAAATAATTTGGGGAAAACATTTTATGAAACACAGAGGCAAAAGAGTATCGCAGTATGTAAAACAAAATCATCATCACAAAATATCAAGAATTGTTCAAAAATAAGTATAAAATCACAAAGGATTTGAAAATTTCTGGAAAATTATATACAAAATAGTTCACATCCCCACACTGAAAGACACATTGTCCTCAATGTGGGAGCAATAGAGCAGTACTAGATAAAAAGAGAAGGGAGGAAAGGTGAAACTTGGGGGGAAGCGATGGGGTGAGAGTTTAGGAAGGAGGAACTGGAGGATCCTTCACGTCATCATAAAGACCAAGTATAGGGAATCCTGGGACCTCTAAACTGACCCCAAACTATTGCACGACCCTCAACAATTGTAGTGCATGTTGTCGTCGTAGCTCCTCGAGGACACCCTTGAGGGTGTTGTGTTGAAGAGAGAACAGCTCATGGAGTTGCTCTGTGCGTTTCATGAGGTCGAGAAGGGTGGTGATGTGAGGTTGAGGTGAGCTGGGTGCAGCTGGTTCTAGACTTGGTGTGCACCAGTATTTATATGCACCTCTACTCTTCTGTCCATTTCCCTTCTTATCTCTTCCACTAACTCTTCTGAATTCCCGCCAATATTAAATCTCTCACTAGCATTTCCCTCCTCTCTTTTTTTCACCCCAGAACCACTTACCCCACTTGGACCTCCATCATCTAGAGGTCCCTTATCTAAGTCTGGTCCCTCCCTACTTTCACTTCCCTCACCATTTATTTTCACCTTAGATTTTTTCTTTTCTCCCCTTTTTTGAATCTTTTTTTCTTCTCCCTAGCCATCAGTAACTCCTCATCCTCATTAATAGAAAAATATAGACAGTCCATCCAATATTCATTCCCAGTAGGGTCATTAACATCACATTCATATTCACTCTCCCTATGCTCAATCTCGTATCCATCAAATTCACTATCATTATCAACATCATCAACTATACTTTTGCCCTTGTTATTATTGATACCAAACCCACAACCTAACCCACTATTCAATTCCTCTGCTTCCTCATTTAAACCACCACCCAACACACCATTCAATTCCTCTACTACCCCATTTAAACCACCACCTAACCCACTGTTTAATTTCTCAACTCCCTCATCTAGATTAATTGTAAAACAACTTTTTGCACCGAACCTTTGTCCATGATCTGATATCCCTAGCTTATCACATAGTGTCTTAGGGTTTTGGACATGAAAATATGGATGCTTTAAATCACTATGCTCTACATATATATTGACTGAATTATTCTTAAACATATAATCAATGATTGACCAAACGTATTGTCACCAGAAAAACTTTTAATGTTTCTCGTAACCCTAAACCAGCATAAGGTTCATCATACCATAATTTACTGATTTTTTTATATCCAAATTCAACACACTTGTCTAATATGGTAAAAAACTTGTCTAATATGGTAAAAAATGAAACCTGATCAGCATTAATTATCTCTTGAATAACAGTTCCCCCAACATACAATCACTCACTCATTGTCCTAAGAAATTTGCCACCAATATAAAATTTAAAGACTATCATTTTAATATTATTGATTTCCCTGTGCACATAAACAAAGATAGAAAAAAAAACTCAAATAAGGAATCTATGCCCGAAGGACTATATACAACAATTGAATTATTCCAAGACAACTACTATTACAGTAAACATATAAAAGACAATAATTGGTTAAAGTTGCTAGACCACAAAACCTAATTACAGTAAACATATAAAAGTGTAAGAGAAAGGGAAGACAAGGAATCGAATCTATTACCAGTCACTGTCTTCGCTTTACGCCAACCCAACCTCCAGAACCCGACCCATCATCATTCAATCCATGCCCGAATAGCAACAATGCAGTCGCCTCCTCCAATAAAGTCAACACGCACGTGATGCAGTCGATTGGATCATCAAATCAGATGCGGTCGATCAAATTCATGAAATCTAGTGCTTTCTGCAATTTTGGGGAAGGAGAGTTAGGGAAAAAAACATATGTGGGTTAGAATTAGTGTTGCACCCCCTCGAAAAAATTTACGCGACGCTGTTTGGGACGGGATGTGAGACGAAATCTGGACTCATCTAACATAATGCAATGAAGTCGCCACCCTATTTTGTTTCTAAGGTTTAGGGAACCTATTGTCATGGCATAAAAATAAAAAGCTAAGGCAAAAAGGGTCTAAACCCGAGAACAATAGTTCAGGGTCGTATTATGGACTCGGGAAGGTGTTAGGCACCCGAGTCACATCCAAAAAGGTTACCGGAAAAAGAGGTGTTTAAATAATGCTTGAAAGATAAAAAGTCTTAATTTAGTGATCATGCCCAGTAGATGAATTAAATTCTAACAATTCTAAATATTCATGCATACGAGTGTGTATGCGAAAAAAGCATGAAATAAATAAAAGGGTGAGAAATGTATACTTGATAAAGGGATACACGTTGATTTACCCTTTTTATTGAGATTATCTGTACGAGAAGAGGATAAATGATTAAATACTTGATGATTGTTGTATGCAGCGAAAAATGACTAATTTAAACAAACAGATGCGAGTAGGATAATTACTTAAATATGCAAAGCGTACAAAAATAAATAAATAGTAGAAACATATAAAAATAAATAAATAGTACAAGCATATGAAAAATCGGTACGAAAAATAAATGCGATAGGCCAAAAAAATGGGCTCGGCCCACTGGGCCGAAAATGGGCCCACCGTCTGGGCCAAGACCAGCCCTTCCTTCTCTTCCGTGTGGGCCAGAGACCCAGCTTTTCCTTCCTGGCTTGGGCCAAACAAAGGTCGCGTCCCAAGACCAAGGATCAGACGTGCCACGACCAAGCCCAGGCCTCTCATTTCAAACAGCAACGGTCATCTCCTTCCTTAGGTCGCCGACGACCAGGAGCACGGCGAGGCGCACGCAAACAAGCGATCAAACCACTGATAGAGCGTTTAATGTGCATAATTCTCCCCTCTTTTATATGCCTTTTTGGATCTTGATGCTACTAATGGTGTTGTGTTTCTTTACTTTTCGCAGATCTTGGCTATTTGAGAGGAAAATACATAAAGAAGCATTTTCTATCATTTTCTGGAAGGAATTGAGCAGCTAGGCCGTGCAGCTATATGTTCGCAGAAGGCAGCAGAGTCCTAGCGAGGAAAGGAAACTATCGCAAAGAAGAAAATATCGGATTTGCTCATTAATTCCTCCAGAAATCCTTATCTCAGTAGAAGACCATTGAGGAATATTATTCCAATCGGATTAGGAGTTTTATTTGTAATAAACTATAAATATTTTTAGTAGCTAGGTTTAGCTCGGGCTCTCTCTGGTTCCTTCTTCTAGAATTATTTGTCGCTGCCATATTTCACTACTTCTGCCTCCGGCATGTTTGTTCTTTCTTTCAATAAACCGGAGCTTTGCTCCGGCTGGTAATAAATAGGATTTCTTTCTTCTTCACTTCTTCTCTTTAATTATGCAATTTAATTATCTATTTGTTTTTACTTTTAACATGAGCGGCCAACTCTCCCGTTCTTGGTAAGAATCGATTGAAGGTTGCTAGGGAAGCCACGAGGTCAATTTGTGCTTAACATATTCCTTGTCGATATCTATCTCGTTTAATATTTAATTATTAACTTATCTAGGATTAATTACAAGCTTGATCAACTAGTAATTAAACTAGAGAATTACAGTCATTCTTGTGGTCATAACTAAAGTGAAGCTGCAGGATAAAAGTAGACAACCACTCTGGAACTAATCGAGGTCCTGGTCTCATTCAGTTGGTTGAACAGATCGTTAGGGTAGAGCCTCGAGCGTACTGAGTGTCTCGCCCTAGACGCGTCTTACCTCCTCTTCATGGGCAGCCGAGTATTGTCTCCATAAGTGTACCTTGGAGGACGGCGGACTATCAAGGTTACCCCATAAGCGTACCTTGGGGTAGCTTCTATTACGAAGGTAAGCAGGGGACCTAAGCGTACCTGGTCCCTATAGCGCGTCTATCAGCTAGGGGTAGACGATACTTGCACCAATGACCAGCTGACCATAATTCCAACCGGATACAGATTCTTACTGGGAATCTTCTCTTTATTGATTTCTTATCTCCTTTAAGTTCCTTTATTACTGTTTTAGGTAATTAATAACCAAACAACCATTCAAAAACCCCCCATTTGTTACTTTTCTGTTGGATTTCTTTGTTTTACGAATTGATTAGAGTGTTGACCCTTAATCTCTATGTTCGATCCTATTGCCACTATACACAATTTATTGTGCATTTGACTACAGGTTTTTATTATCACATCAATTAAATTCATACAAAACAGTGTTAATTAATAAAAAAATGAAATTAAACTTAATTAACGAAAAAATCAAAATTCGTCCAAATCGTTATGCGATTCGTTGAAACAGAGCAACGTAATTATTTCAAATCAAAAAATGTCCATTGTTTTATCAAAACACGAACAAATAATTTTTTGAAAGATTTGCAGAAAAGCATTGAAAAAAGAAATTTAAAAAGCTAGAGATTGAGCTTCAACCTTTCGTTGAGCCAGTTGCTAGCAAGAGAGCTTTAGAGAGAGTGTTTTAGTTTGTGGATTGGTGAGTTGAAATGCTTGAGAGAGCTCGCTATTTATAGGGATATTTTGAGTCGGTTGAGGCGAGGATGACGTCGGTACGATGACGTTGGAGCGATGACGAGTGATGAGGGATGGGTTGCATTAAATGCGGTGAGGGGAGAAGGTGCTTGGAGTGCAAGGATGGAGATTCCAGGTGAGGGAGAAGATGAGGCATTAAATGAAACTTGGAGGCCAAGGGTGGAAGGAGATGGTCATTGGATGTGTTTAAAAAATGGGTCAAAGGATGATCAACGGTTGATGATGAGATGAGAAGAAAAAAAAGACTTATAATTATTTAATTGGTTCGAACTATCGGTACGAGAAATCTCGCTCAAAATTGATAAAAATTCGAACGGAAAATACCAAATTGTGAAATAAAATGAGATAAATGAAAGGATACGAGGCAAAAACATAAAATATAAAAATAGACGAAAATGTTCGATCTATGGTTCGAACGGAAAAACATTAAAGACGTGAAAAAAATACGAAATAAAATTTGAATGTGGTGAGGCATAAAAATAAGTAACAGATGGACGAAAATAAATAGGAATATGATTTTAGAAAGGTGGATGATAAAAATGCGAAAAGTTGTGACGAAAAATTAAAAATCGAGTAGCAGCAATTAGAGTGAGTATTTTTTCAGGTTGGTTCTTTATTTATATGACCGGTAAAGAGACGGGTAAACGGGTTCCCAAATCCGTTTTATTTTTCTTTCGGGTCAAATGTTATCTCCGTTGATGTAGCATGACGTAAGGAGTATGATTCTGCCCATGAATCTATCGTTTTTTCTAATGATATTTTAAGAACAGTCCACGTGGTTGAGTTCATGGTTACAGTAGCAGATCATAAGACTACTCTCTCGACTCTTGATCTTTATATGATAAATGAATTTTGGAACATGATATTGTCTAAAATAGTAGACCGTGTGAATAATTTATGGAAATTATTGTGGATGAATGATATAAATATTTTTGTTGGGTTGGAGGAGATAAAGTGTTGGTTTAATTTGGAATGGAAACTAGAGGGAAAAGAATGGTCAAATATGAAAACTTTTGATACTAATATCATCCACAGTGAAATAATTTTGGTAACCTTGATTGAATGATTTGGGTGACAAAAAGAAAAAGAAAATAATAATTAGTTAATTGAAATATATGCTGAGAAATATGTGAACAAGTGAATACGTGTACTATATTGTTTAAGGGCTTAGTTTAATAGCGTAAGAGGGCGGAATCTTCTTTTTAGAGAGGATAATTGTAATGCTCCGGGTGTAGGTGCTTGGATGATTTCGTATTAAACCGTAAAGTCTCATAATTAATTTTCGTAATTAATCTATAAGATTTTATAATTGGAGCGTAACATATGATTATGAGTTTCAAAGTATAAGTTTTACAAAGAATTACTCCCTCTGTCTCTCAAAGATTGTCGTTTAAGCAAAAACGATCGTGCCTCCCTTTAATTGTCGTTCTCACATTTCGAGAGCTTTTTCACGTTATTCTGACCAAAACACCCTCGCTCCCTTTGCAAAGCCAATACGAACATCTCCTTCTGCCCTGCTGAAGCTCCCATCTCGTTCGAAAATTCCCCAAAGTAATTTTCAATTTCCTGCCCTCATCTTCCAATTTCCTCTCTTTCTCATCACCGTCTTCACCGCCTCTTTCTCTCTTTTTTGTTCTTTTCTTTTTCTTTTCTATTTTGTTTCTAATAAATTCGAGAGAGATGAGGAAGATGGTTGCCGACGGTGGTGATGGGTGGCAGATCGGACCGAGACGGTGGTGATGGATGGCTGATTTTTTTCTGATTTTTGATTAATTTACCGACGGTGGTGATGGGTGGCAGATCGGACCGAGATGGTAGTAATGGGTGGCAGATCTTTGGATTAATTGTGTGGCTGATTTTTTTTTATTTTTGATTAATTTACCGACGGCTGATTTTTGATTTTTGATTTTTGATGGGTGGCTGATTTTTGATTAATTGGGTGGCTGAATTTTTGATTTTTGATGGTGGCTGATTTTTGATTAATTGGGTAGCTGGATTTTGGATTTTGGATTTCTGTTTGTGGTTGAGGGTTTGAGGAAGATGGGCGTGAATTGCAGGTGGGGCGGCCATGGCGGTGGGATTTGCAGGTTAGGGTTTGAGGAAGATGGACGTGAAGGGTATTTTCGTTATCTCCCCACGCACACAGTGTTTTCTTAATCCGTGTGTCCGTTCCTCAAACGACATTCTTTGAAGGACAGAGGGAATATTAATAGTCACAGAAATAAAGGAATATGATACAAACTAATGGTACGAATAATGGTAATAATTAATAATAATAAAAAAGTGAGGAATACATGTTCAACTAGTCATAAACTAGGTTGAGCATTTGTTTTTTTTTTTGTACCAATGATTTGTCTCTCGTTTGTAGTGCTACAAAATCTTAATCATGTAAAATGACAAATAGAAAAATTGAACGATATACATTTAGCTTATGATAAATTATAAACATTTAACTTTTGCTAATATGTCTACTTTATAAAAAGACTATCATTGTGTCCATACATGAATTGAATAGTTTCACCAAAAGAATTGCTAGGCAAGAATTATTATTACAAATTAATACAATCTTACCATAATCTAAATGCGTGCTTTCTTTTCTCAACACAATGTCAATGTGGATAAACAAAAACAATGTTCTCCTAGTCTTATGAGATAAAGAAACAACATGTACATGATTTTTTTTATCTTCATCATCATATTTTTCAATTATTACATTAAATACTGACTAATTCAAATTCGAACCTGATAGAACTTGTAGAGGATTTTAGTTACTATTAGTCCTTACTATTATTCAAAATGTTCGTTAAAGTATTCCTTGATAAATTTATTGAGAATTACTCATATATTTCTTTTTTCTTGCAGTGATTCTATATGAAAAAAGTAACATTTCATTAACCAAACACTACTTAAAGTAGGAGTGTACACGAATCAGTACGAGTCAGTTTTGGACCAACACCGCCAACCGACCCATGTAATTTTAGGCAGTCGGTGTGAGATACACACCGCAAACTAAACATGCTAGGTGGTTTGAGTCGATTATTCGCGGTGTTGGCGGGTCGGATGGGTTGAATTGTGACCCAAAATTTTTGGTTGAGGCCCAACAAATTTGAGCCTCTTTGGGCCTCAATTATTAGAATTTGAAAAAAGTGACAACACATACATAGAATAAATCATAAAAAAACCTGTGAATGAAAAATAACCTTAAGAATTTTTAAAAAAATAGATAAATTACTAATTTCAATTTCACTACAAACATGAAGTGCTTACAAATAAATATACTACTCCCTCCGGGGCAAAACAACAGTCGTTTTAGCTTTTGCTTTTACTGTTCCGGCACGTATCTTAAAGCGGCCGGAACAATCACTATTTCAGACAATTTTGCGCCTAATTTTTTCTCGGAAGTACGTTAAGGATTAACGTACGTTCGAAAAAAAGTACAGAATTTTTTGGGGTCAAATAGTGCGTCATTCGGTCTTCTTGATATGCGTTTCTTACTGAATATTGAGATGCGAGAAAGTTATTTGTTTTGCCCGAGAGGGAGTACCTATTACAAATTTATAAGTATTACAATTACCCGGTGGTGTGGCAATGCGTTTGGCAATTAATTTGGCTCCCCTTTTAATGTTTCTCATAACTAAGTTGTTAGTTGTTTTTCTTTAAAAGCACAGACATAATAATGTACAAAATATGACCAAAAGTCATACAAATGTTGTTACAATAAATTTTTTATTAAACTTATGTTTTAGAATGACACATACACTAAGAAGTACGGATACTTTATTTTTATGTCGTATCACTTGTCGGACACCGATACAATATTGATACACAATGGATACCCACACAATACGTATCGGACTCACCACCTCTTGTGTCCAACTTTTTGGTCATAATTTTCAATAATTATTGGCACAAAATAGATGTTTAATGTAAATTATAATTGTTAAAATAATTTATAAGACTAAATTTAATTTGAAATTGACGTTTAAATTGTATTGTACTTAGAGATATAGTTGAAACTCACTTTTTTTATTATTTTAAATGGTATTTTTATATAATATATCTTAAAATATGTATAAATATATGTCGTATCGGTGCCCTATAGATTTTAATTTTTTCATATCGTAGTATCCATATTCGTATCGTGTCCGGTGTCCGTGTCAGTATCTATACTTCATAGCACATATGCATTAAAAACTTTACATCAATGAGAAAAATACCTAACAAATCTTCCCGTCAAATTTTCAGCCAACACACTTAAAAGGCAGTTTCTTAAATTAAAATATTTTATTATTTTTGCTATATTTTTTCTTTCTTGAAAAAAAAATCTTTCATTTTTACTAATTTTTTGTGAAGAAGAAAAAAATTATCTACTAGAAAACATTTTTAGAATTTGTCTTGTAAATTTTAAAAGTATAGTAGTCGAAGTGGAAGATTTCATAATTCGTTGCTAACGAATGTTCTCATAATTAGGGGTGTACAAAAATTGGACCAAATCGAAAGTCAAATAAGAATTATCAATTCGGTCCAATTTTTTTTTTTTTAAAACCATATAGGCGAACCGTGACCTATAAACACACGATTTGGTCTGTTTTTTTTTAAAAAATTAAAAACCTAACCGATAAACTATTTATATATATAATATTTATGTTCCCTCGTATCAATAGCTTTGATTTTAGTGGCTAAATGCATAGTTGTTTTCTTGAGATCATAAGTTTGAAACCTATTAATTACATTTTTCTTAATTTTTTAAGAATTTAATAATTTATTATAAAAAAAATAAAAATAAAAAATCGGATCAAAACGAAACCGAAACCAAACGGTGCACACCAGTACTCATAATTTTAAACAAATAATTATCTTTTATCATGGCGGGATAATTCAATAAGAATAATAGTATGATACTATTACAAAACTTTATCAAGAAATTAGTTGTGAGAAAACCTGTGGCTAATACTGATCACGTGAGGCGCGCGTGCAACTACCCTCTACCTAAATACATATATCTTCCTCAATATCAAAACCACCAGCAATAATTTCCTCAAGCTAGCTAGGGTTAGGCTTTCCTCTGTGTCCCTATATCCTTGTTCCATCCTTCAATCGAGCCCTAACCCTAACTCTCAACCATGTCGAAACAAGGTTTGTGTCCACAATCATATGGATTTTTGGTATTTGGTATTTGATTTTTTGATTATTGTAAGTGATTGGGTTCTTCTTTCTGTTGCTTTGTTTTAGGTGGAAAGGCAAAGCCTTTGAAGCAACCCAAATCAGAAAAGAAAGAGTATGATGAGGTATTATTATTGTTTTTCTTTTGTTTATTTTTTTATCCGATTATGATTTGATGAGAGTTTGTTTTAAATAATAAGTCTATGGTATTTTTTTTGATAAAGAGCGATTACAACAATTTTCTAATGATTGTTAGGGTAAAGCATATCTTAGATCGTGGTAAAACCCGTTATTGTTTTGATTTGGTTTTTGGAATTGAGTTCTGGCTAGACTTGTTAAGGAAATCCAAAAAGTTGGTTTATTTCGGTAGATCTGAGAGTTCGTTCCTTTTAGTGTCGCTAGCTTGTTATAGTTTATTCTTTCCTTTTGTGTTCTTGTTAAGGTTTTTTGTGTGGTTATTTCGCTATTTGGTTTGTCTAATAGGATTGATGTCTTGGTATGAGCAGTAATCTATGGTGATTGTTCAATTTTTTATTGATAATGGATTCTTTTCTGCTCGTGTGGATAGGAATATCTGTTATTTATCATTTTTGGGGGTCTGTTTGATAACTTATTATGTACTCATGGTGGTATCTCTGCACTTTCGTCTTTGATATGTATGAAATACCTGTGGTTGTGATGATTATGTTTGTACGGGGCGTTGTTAGTTATTTAGCTGAGGCGTTATTGAGAGGAAACTCTCTTGACACTTCTTGATCTTTATGGTCGGTGTGTTTGGTTGATTATATGTTGAATATATGATGAATTTTGTGTCACTTCTATGCAGACTGATTTGGCCAACATACAAAAGAAAAAAGATGAAGAAAAGGTAGATGCGCAAGTCTCTTGACATTACCTTTTTTTTCTTCTTTTGTATTGGTTTTGTGCGAGTGACAAACAACTAATTTTGGATTTAACTCATGTGATGATCAGGCCCTTAAGGAACTCAAAGCCAAGGCACAACAGAAGGGATCTTTTGGCGGTGCTGGGCTCAAGAAGAGTGGCAAGAAATGAGGTTCTTGAATCTGAATTCAAGCAGAATCCATGGATTCTTATCGTGTGATGGCAAAATTATTATACTTATGTTTGTCTTTTATCTGGTGTAGTTGATGACAGCTTTTACTTGTTGTAATGGTCCACCTTCATTCTAAATGCTTCTGAACCATCAGTCTTGATTGCTGTGTGAAACCAAATAAATCTTGCGAGCTGTTTAATTCTTTTCCTGTATGCGCTCACTTTAAGTTTATCGTCTGATGGAGTTTACCGTATACCTGGCGCTATGAAACTCTAGTGGCTTAGTTGAAATGTTTTTGGCTTCAATTTCATTGGCTTATTGTTTCAAGTCTACCCTGCGATTTCGCAGTGGTTTTGATCCGGGCGTCTCTAGTTTAGCTTATCTAAATCTGAGTGACGATGTCTGAAAATGATGCCTCTTGGTTCTCGATTTCGGCCTCCTGTTTTTATTTGATCGCTCAAGATAGAATTGTATGAGTGCACCAAAATCTTCTTAAACAGGTTCATTATCTTCTGCAAAAAAGCGCTGGCTCGGAGCTTATAGTTGTCTTGTCAATGGTGATGTCTTTAGCACTGGAGTTTTATGTTAGGTCACTCCACTTGAAAAATAATCGTAACATGAATTCAACAGAAGTCTTTTTCATGAAAAATACAATTCCACCAAAGCAAAAACTTTTGCAAATCCTTTCGTGCCCTTTACTTTCCATGTATTTCCAGCCACCTATCACTCCCTTTTCTTTATGACCAACAATATACTAATATAATACTCCCTCCTTATTACAAAGAACGTCGTTTACTATTCCAGCGCGTATTTCAAGGCGGTCGGAATAGTAGCTATATGACCCCAAAAAATTTCGAATTTTTTTTTCAACATACGTGAAGGATTAATATACGTTGTGTAAAAATTTTGGACTTTTTCGAGGTCATATAGCTACTATTCCGGCCGCCTTAAAATACACGCCGGAATAGTAAACGACATTCTTTGTAATAAGGAGGGAGTAAGTAGCAACCATGAATTCTCAGCATCTCCGTATCCTACCAAAAATCTGAATTGAAGTTCTCCTGATGACAGTGGCGGCTAATTTTGTCATGACTTTATCAAAGGCGAAAAGCTATTAAGGGACCGTTTAATCACATACCCGAACTATTTAATTTTGTTTAATCACAACCCTACCATCACGTTTCGCTGATGTGGCACCGTTATGTGTCACGCCATGTATTGATTCGACGCCACGTCATCAAACCACGTCAGCAACTTGCCACATAGTCCGTCCATGTCATTAAAACACTTTTTCTTTTCTTTTCTTTTCCTTCTTTCCTTATTCTTTTGTCAACACCCAAACGGTAACCCTAACCCTCCTTATTCTTCTCTTCCCAAATCAACACCAAATCAACTCTTCCCTGCATCTTCTACTTCTCCATTTTTCCATTCCCAATCAAAACCACAAACAACGGCAGCAACCAACAACAATACAGTAGCGGCAACAACGGCGATTGCGGTTTGGGCGATGACGAGCAGCAGCAACAACGACGGCGACAACGGCGATTTCCTCCACTTTTGCTTCGTCCTTCCTTATCCGTGCGTCATCCCCTTCCTCTCACTTTTCCTTTATCTTCATCGCTGCTCTCCCTCAAAACCCTAACTTCCAATTTCCCTCTCTCTGCTTCATATCTTCTCCTACCTTCCTAAAATATTGGTGTGGCGGAAAGGGAGCTTGTTTGCGGATATGGGTACTGACCCGAATGGGGTTTTTTGGGTTTTGAGTGGTAAAACGAGCATTACAGGGGAGGGAAAACAGAGTAATGGGTCAACATTGAAGGAAAGCATCAAGAAAGTGGAGAAAAAGAGAGATTTAAGAAATGGGCTCGTGTGGAAACTGAAAAAGATGGGAACTTTATACTTCATTCTTGAATCCAACAATTTGGGTATGGTGAACTGCAACATAAATTCAGAGAAAGGAAAAATAAATTAGGAATCTTTCTTTTTTGATGAAATTAGAAGGGAAGACAAGAAAGGAATGGAGGAATTGGTGTGTTTGTTGTGGGTTTTGGCGACAAAGAAAATGCTGATTCGTAAGTTTTTCTGACTTGAGAAGTTTCTGCGCAGAAGAGAGTGATGGGGAAGAATTTCTAATTCTTTTTTTTTAGAGATCTGGAAATGGAGGAGATGGTGAAATTGAGCAGAAAATGGTAGAAAATGACAATAGAGTGATGGAGTAGAGCAAAAGAATAAGGAAAGAAGGAAAAAGAAAAGAAAAAGAAAGAAAAAAAGAAAAAATGTCTTGTTGACATGGACGGACGATGTGGCAAGTTGCTGACGTGGTTTGATGACGTGACGTCGAATCAGTACATGACTGTTAGCCCAAGGGGTATTCGAACCTATTTTGATGATGTATAACACACAAATTAATTAGTCTACTAATTCAATTTTAAGTGAGAATGTATTTTCAGTTTGCGATCAAGACTTTAAGAAAGCAACAATTCATCAAATCGCAAGCGTGAAGATCAAGTGTTTTTGAGCTTATTCTTGTAAGTATGATTTCACTCTAACACTTGATTGATGTTCTACTACCTCAAGAATTTAGTGTCAAAAGGTTTTGGGTCAAAATAAGTTTTGAAAAACGTTTTAAGTATTTCGGATCAGATGTTTAAACGTGAATCACGTTTAGGGTTAAACGTGAATCACGGTGAGAGATTTTCTCTAACCGTGATCACGGTTGGTCCTAACCGTGATCACGTTTGTCTCGTGTCAAAACACCATTTTACATCCGAAGGTAGCGTGAATCACGTTAAGGGTGTTAACGTGATCATGGTTACGCAACCGTGATCACGGTAAGACCTAACCGTGAATCACGTCAGTATGCAACGGCTAGTTTTTCAAAAGCTGAAGGAGCTCGTCCTAACCGTCAGTGGAGTACAATTCAGTTGTGAATTGGAACCACTATACATCGTGTGTTGTGCTTTCCTTCCTTCCCTTGTGTGCAGAAAGTTTGAAGATCAAAAAGGGATTTAAAAGGGACTATTCACCCCCCCCCCCCTCTAGTCCATATATTGATTTATCAATTGGTAGCGGGGCGAGGTCACTTGGAACAAGGTTTAACAACCTCAAGTGCAAGAATTAGATATGGCAAAAGAGGGTGCTGTGCGCAACAATTCACTATATCTTGACAGCAACAATTTCCGACATTGGAAGAGAAGGTTGAGAACCTTTCTTGGTGTTCAAGACAACGCATCTCTTGCTCTCTTCACCGGTACTGTTCGTGAGTTCGTAAATTCGGATTCAAGACAGAAGCAGTGGAGAAGTTCATGTGAACACTCTTCCGAGCTCAAAAGACAAGGAAATTGTGGAGCATATCAAAGGAGTTCTTCACCAACTTCCACCTCATCCAGCGAATGCAAAGATATGTGTCTTATGGCTCATGGGGAAAGCGATGATGAGGTTAGTAATTCTTCTAGTGATGAACGTGACTATGATGATTTGCAAGAAGCTTTTAATGAACTTGCTGAACATTTTAGTAAAGCTAATAAGAAGAATGCTAGACTTGCTAAAGAACTAGAGAGCATTAAGAATGATATTAGCAAGTTAGAAAAGTCTAATAAATGTTTGATTGATGAGAATAATTTTTTGACCAATGATAATGCTGATTTGAAAGGTGCTTTGGCTAAAACTAGGGATGAGAATTGTGAATTAGAAGAGTTAAACAAAGGTTTAACAATGGAGAATAAATTGCTTGATAATGCTAAAGGAAAGGCCATAGATAAAAACTTTACTTGTAATGATTGTGCAAAATCTACCAAAGAAGTAATAGAGTTAAAAGATAAGATCAAGCATCTTGAGATTACTCTAGATAAGTTTGTCAAGAGTAAGAAAAGTCACCATGATTGCATAAATGATCTCAAGAGAGAAGGTGACATGAGAGGCATTGGCTTTAAACATTCTTCATGTGGAAAGAATTTAAAAAATTCCTTTGTTAAAGCTAGTTCTTCCAATTATCATGCTAGCTCTTCTTATTGCCATGGTAGCTCTTCAAATTGGCATGATAATTCATCAAATTTTGTTCACAAACATTCACATGATAAGCCTAGATATAAATGTAGCTTTTGCAACAAATTTGGACACTTATCCTATTTTTGCTACATTAGAAAGGGGCTTGTGAACACAAGACATGTTTGGGTACCTAAAGGTACATTTGAAAATGAATATGGACCCAAAAAGTTTTGGGTTCCAAGGACTAACTAATTTGTCTTGTAGGAATGCCGGAAACCCAATGAAACGAAATGGTATTTGGATAGCGGGTGTTCACGGCATATGACGGGTGACAAGTCAAAATTCACCCATTTGGAGAAGAAAGACAAAGGAGGAGTGACGTTTGGCGATAACCAAAAACGCAAGGTTTTGGGCATCGGTAAAGTTGGTCATTCTCCTTCTATTGAAAATGTGTTATTTGTTCAAGAACTGAAATTTAATCTCTTAAGTATAAGTCAATTATGTGATAGAGATTTATTTGTGGTTTTCACTTCTACACATTGTGAGGTTAGAAATACACACACACAATCACTTGTTTTTATTGGTAATAGAGTTGGAAATATTTACATGATTGATTTGAATGATATTTCCAATGATCATACTTGTTTAAGTGCTTTAGTAGATAATTCTTCAATATGGCATAGGAGACTTGTGCATGTAGGAATGGACCATATTGCAAAGCTATCTAGGAAGGAGCTTGTTCGAGGATTACCAAAATTGAAGTATGAGATGAAAGGATTGTGCGATGCGTGTCAATATGGAAAGCAAATCAAGAGCTCATTCAAATCCATAAAGACCGTGTCAACTTCAAGACCACTTCAACTTCTTCACCTTGATCTTTTTGGACCAATAAGGACAGCTAGCTTGGGTGGTAAGAAGTATTGTTTTGTTATTGTGGATGATTATTCTAGATTTACTTGGGTTTTGTTTTTAACTCATAAGCATGATGCATGTGATAACTTCAAAAGACTTTGCTATAAAATTCAAAATGAAAAAGGTTTCAAGATTTCCAATATAAGAAGTGATCATGGTGGTGAATTTGAAAATGGCATGTTTCAAGATTTTTGCAATGAAAATGGTATTGATCATAATTTTTCATGTCCTCGCACTCCTCAACAAAATGGAGTAGTTGAGAGGAAAAATAGATCTTTGCAAGAAGCGGCTAGGACACTTTTAAACGAACACTCTTTACCAAAATATTTTTGGGCCGAAGCCGTTAGTACCGCATGCTACATTTTAAATCGTGTTTTAATTCGTCCTCTTTTAAACAAGACGTGTTATGAATTATGGCATGATAGAAAACCTACCATTGCACATCTTAGAGTCTTTGGTTGCAAATGTTTTATCTTAAACATCAAAGACAATTTGGGAAAGTTTGATGCAAAGTCGGATGAAGGTATCTTTTTAGGTTATTCTACTTCTAGCAAAGCTTATAGAGTTTATAATAAAAGAACTCTAGTTGTAGAAGAATCCATGCACATTGCATTTGATGAATCTAATCCTTTTGAAAGTGTGCAAAAGACTGCTAGTGATGTTGTTGATGATTTTGGAAGTCTTCAAGTTCATCCTCCTATGTCGATTCTTGATGATCCAAAGGATGACACTCCATCTCTAGAAAATCCAGAAACTCAAGAGGAAAAAGAAACTAGAGGAAAGGTCCTTGAAAATGCAAATGATGAAGTCATTCAAAGTGATCAAGGCCCCTCAACTTCTAGACCTTGGAAAATGATGAATGCCCATCCACAAGAGCAAATCATAGGTAATCTAAATCGTAGAGGTATGACTACTCGCTCTTCTTTTAGAAATATATGTGATCATCAAGCCTTTGTGTCTCAATTTGAGCCTAAAAAGTTTGATGAGGCTTCGCATGATGATTGTTGGATGATTGCCATGCAAGAGGAACTTAATCAATTTGAGCGTAATAGTGTTTGGAAATTAGTTCCTAGGCCTAGCAACCATACTATCATTGGAACCAAGTGGGTTTTTCGAAACAAACTTGATGAATCGGGAAATGTTATTAGGAATAAAGCTAGATTGGTAGCCCAAGGGTATAACCAACAAGAAGGTATTGATTTTGATGAAACATTTGCCCCGGTTGCTAGACTTGAAGCCATTCGCATGTTGTTAGCATTTGCATGTTTTAAAAATATGAGTCTATTTCAAATGGATGTTAAAAGTGCATTTTTAAATGGTTTCATTATGGAAGAAGTGTATGTTAAGCAACCTCCCGGTTTTGAAGATCATAAATTTCCTAACCATGTGTTTAAATTGGAAAAGGCTTTATACGGTCTTAAACAAGTCCCTAGAGCTTGGTATGATCGTTTAAGTCAATTTTTATTGAAAAATGGTTTTAAAATGGGAACTATTGATTCTACACTCTTCACTAAACATGATGGAAAACATATGATTATTGTGCAAATTTATGTCGATGATATTATTTTTGGTGCCACTAATGTTTCTTTGTGCAAGAATTTTGAAAAATGTATGCATAGCGAATTTGAGATGAGCATGATGGGAGAATTGACATTCTTCCTTGGACTTCAAATCCGACAATCTCAAGAAGGCATTTTTATCAACCAAGCAAAGTACATCAAGGATCTCCTCACCAAGTATGGATATGACAACATCAAGGAGAGTCCAATTCCCCTAAGTCCTACCACAAATCTAGATAAAGATGAAAATGGTAAAGATGTAGACATTACTCTTTATCGAGGTATGATTGGTAGTCTTTTATATTTAACAGCAAGTAGACCGGATATTATGTTTAGTGTTTGTCTATTTGCTCGTTATCAATCTTGTCCTAAAGAGTCTCATTTAGGTGCATTGAAAAGAATTTTCAGATATTTGAAAGGCACATCTAAATTAGGACTTTGGTATCCAAAAGGATGTAGCATTGCTCTAGTTGGATATTCCGATTCTGATTTTGCAGGTTGTAGAATTGATAGGAAAAGCACTAGTGGTACATGTCATTTCTTAGGACAAGCTTTGGTTTCTTGGTCAAGTAAGAAGCAAAACTCGGTTGCTACTTCCACGACGGAAGCTGAATATGTTGCATGTGGTTCTTGTGTAGCACAAGTTTTATGGATGAAGCAAACTTTAGAAGATTTTGATCTAAAGTTTAGTGACATTCCTATTTATTGTGATAGTACAAGTGCATTAAAATTGGTCAAGAATCCTATTTGTCATTCACGGACTAAGCATATAGATGTGAGACATCATTTTATCCATGATCATCTAGCAAAAGGGGATATTTCATTACACTTTGTTGGTACTAATGATCAGGTTGCAGATATTTTTACTAAACCACTAGCAAAAGATCGGTTCGTGGAGCTAAGACATGAGATCGGCATTTGTTATCCATTTTGAATAGATCTCCATTCGGTACTCTTATACACTCCATCTTTAATGTCTACTTGTTTGTTTATTATTTGAACTACTCTTGATGGCTTGTACTTACTTACTTGTTTCCTATGAATTTGTTTTACCTTTGTTGACAAAGGGGGAATGAATTTAGGGGGAGCATGGTATTAAGTGTGGGATATGAAAGAGTGGGATGTTTAAGTGTGTATGTATTGAGTGTGTTGTGTGGTTTACTTTTGTTGGCACTCTAATTCTATCTTATACCTATTGTGCCATCTGTTTGTGCTTGCTTTTTATTTCTCCTATCTGGTTTGTTTTTTTTTCTCTTTTTGTTGATGACAAAGGGGGAGAAGTATATATAGAAAGGGGGAAAGTCTCTATGGGGAGAATAAGGTAAAGGGAGAAGTATGTGTTATTGGTAGTGCAGTTTATGGCTATTGGTAGCAACATTGGTATCAAAGCTTTGAGCAAGCTTAAATTTTCTTTGTCATGCTTCTTGTGCAACTAACGTTATATGTAGGGGGAGCATAAATGCTCTTGATGCATTTCAATAAGGGGAGCCTTCAAGACAAAGATTTAGGGGGAGTTCTTTCTCAAACTCACCTCTTTTACATCTCTACTTAAAATTTGTGCTTATTTTGTTTTGGTTAATTTGTGGTTGTCATCATCAAAAAGGGGGAGATTGTTAGCCCAAGGGGTATTCGAACCTATTTTGATGATGTATAACACACAAATTAATTAGTCTACTAATTCAATTTTAAGTGAGAATGTATTTTCAGTTTGCGATCAAGACTTTAAGAAAGCAACAATTCATCAAATCGCAAGCGTGAAGATCAAGTGTTTTTGAGCTTATTCTTGTAAGTATGATTTCACTCTAACACTTGATTGATGTTCTACTACCTCAAGAATTTAGTGTCAAAAGGTTTTGGGTCAAAATAAGTTTTGAAAAACGTTTTAAGTATTTCGGATCAGATGTTTAAACGTGAATCACGTTTAGGGTTAAACGTGAATCACGGTGAGAGATTTTCTCTAACCGTGATCACGGTTGGTCCTAACCGTGATCACGTTTGTCTCGTGTCAAAACACCATTTTACATCCGAAGGTAGCGTGAATCACGTTAAGGGTGTTAACGTGATCACGGTTACGCAACCGTGATCACGGTAAGACCTAACCGTGAATCACGTCAGTATGCAACGGCTAGTTTTTCAAAAGCTGAAGGAGCTCGTCCTAACCGTGAATCACGGTTGTTCCTAACCGTGATCACGGTTAGAAGCAGACAAGTTCCAACAACTATTTTGTCCACTTAAAACGGCTCAATTTGTGTCCATAGCCTCTTGTCCGATTCTTCCTCTATCAAAGACTATAAATACTCATCCTAGATGAGTAGAACAAGAAGAAGAACAAGAGAAAAACTTAAGAAACCTTCAAACACATTTTTACATTTTACAAGCTCACTCAAATCAGATTTTCACAAAGCAAGTGTTCTAAAAATGATTTTATCCATCTTGCTTCATCTTGTCAAGCTTGTCTTCTGAGTTCTTCTTGAGGTAACTTTGAATATTTATTGGTGTTGGTTTGGAATCATATATGCATATATATTGTACACCAATTTGTTTGTTGCATTTTGATACAATTCCATTGTTAAGGTTTGAAAAGTGTACCTAACATTTTTAGGTTAAGGGTAGTGTTCTCATCCCACTGAAAGAGAACTTAGGTTTGTGGTTGAGCCCTTGAAAAACCATAGGTTATAGTTTAGCCTTGGAAAACTATTGGTAGGTTGTTAGTGAGCCTTGGAAAACTAATTGTAAGGTTGTTGGTGAGCCCCGGAAAACCAAATTGTAAGGTTGTTGAGCTGAACCCGTAAAAGCTCTAGTGAATAGCAAGGATTGCATTCAGAAATCCTAAGAGGAGGACTCTTAGGTAGTGGAGTACAATTCAGTTGTGAATTGGAACCACTATACATCGTGTGTTGTGCTTTCCTTCCTTCCCTTGTGTGCAGAAAGTTTGAAGATCAAAAAGGGATTTAAAAGGGACTATTCACCCCCCCCCCCCCCCCCCCCCCCTCTAGTCCATATATTGATTTATCAATGACGTGGCACATAACGGTGCCACATCAGTGAAACGTGACGGTAGGGTTGTGATTAAAAAAAATTAAATAGTTCGGGTATGTGATTAAACAAAAAAAAAATTCAGGATTCCCATTAAATAAAAACGTTAGAGTTCAGGGTCCCTTAATAGCTTTTCGCCCTTTATCATAACCATATCATCATACCATCGTGTGCCAAATCTGAATAAAATACATAATTGAAACTTGGACAATCTCAGGTGGATAATTTTTTTTTTTTTAGAATTACAACTTTTTATTGTAAACAAAATTGAGTGTATATATGATTAATTCTAGATAAATAAATTTATAAACCTAAATTATTTGGCAACTTTTTATTGTAATATTTTTTTTCATGAATCGTACTCACGGGTTCTTCATAAATATTTTAACTCTAAATTTTATTATGAATGAGTTTATTAGCCAAAAATAATTTCCGTAATAGGTAACAAATATGTAATTTATTGGTTGTTTTGCTAGTGTAAAGGTACCAATAAATTATTTTTTTACACCTTGAATATTTCCAAAAATTATTTTAAAATTTACCCTCAATAAACTCTGTACATTTTCTATATTTACCACCGCTGCAATTATTCTTTCCATCTATTCTAGAGTTGTACACAGGCCGGTTCGGTCCGGTTCTTGGACTAGAACAGGACCGAACTGAAAATTACTGATTCTTGTCCGGGACAGAACTAGATCGTACCGGACACTTCCGGTCCGGTCCGGGTCGGTTCTAATTTTTTCGGGTAGGACCGGGTCTGACTTGGGAAATTTTTATTTTTATTTTTATTTTTTTTATAATAATTAATATAAAAAGAGCCTAACATATACACACGAAGAATTTTCAAGTATAATCGTGCTCCATAAGATGATAAGATTGGATCACTTACATTTAGAGCTTCAAAATTATCATTGAACAATACTATAGTTAATTATTTATACTCATGTAATGCATAATACATTAATACAATTTAAATTAAAAGCATACAACTCTAAACAATTAGTAATTTTTAATATTATGACAATTGACATGATTCTCTCTTACAACAATATAATTCTTTTTTTATTAAGTAAAATGTTGAACAATAAACATATATCCACGATATACCTCAATAACTATATATTAAAGTAATGATTAATGGTAATATTACTAGTATGTGCCATATTATTAATAATTAATGGTCTTACTTTATATATATTAACTATATAAATGACTATTACAATTTATAATAATATATTACTAGTATGTGCTATATTAACTATATGAATGGCTATTAAAATTTTATTTCTTAGTTCTTACTACGGAGAAAATATTTTTCCCTCATAATAATTCTCATATAACTTCCTTAATAAAATTTTGTATTTAAAATAACAAATAAAAGGAAAAAAAATGAGGACTTTTAATTAAGTTTAAAAGAAAAAAAAGGAAAAAAATGAGGAATTTTAATTAAGTTTAGAAGGAAAAAAGAAAGTGGGAGCCAAAAGGATTTGAACCTCTCCCCTTTAAGATGATAGGTGAGGAGTTAACCATTAAACCAAATGAAAAATTTGATATCATTGTGTATATATATATATATATATCTCCGGTTCTTCCGGTTCTCCTAGTCAGTTCCCGGGTATTGAAGGTTGGAGAACCGGATCAAACTGAAGTACCTTTCTAAAGAGAAACTCAAGAGTATCCAGACGGTGGAAAGAAGAAACGCAAATCGCCTTTTGGAGTACTATCAAAAAAGTGAAATAGCAAAAGAATGAAAAGAAGCATATGGTAGGTTTTATAACCCTAGCGGTTAACCAAAATGACTGTTGTAATGGTCGTTGTGTGGGACGCGTCAGGGGGGAAAGACACGCGCAATGAGTACAATTTTGGAAAAGCGAGAAGACGCTTCGATTTTACCAACCCCTAGGGCGCGCCAACTCATAACACCTCCACAAAGGGACACGTGCATTCTGACCATCATGGCTTCTTCCCTCGCATTAATGAGAGATTCTCAAGCATTAAATGCTCTGAAAAGTGAAATAGATTCTCACGTCAGAATAAACGTGATAACGCGACAGTCAAGATAACGCGGGACAGAGCGTTGACACGATTGGTATCCGTCAAGATAGCACAAAAGAGGAAGATAATGCTACAAAGATCAATTATTATTTGAAAAAGAGTCTAGGCGTTATTACAGTCGTTATTACAAGCGTTATTGCAAGGAAAATGGCGTCAATGTCCCAATTTAGAAAGAAACAACAATTAACGGGGAGGGGCGGAGCCTTCTGCGTCCTTCGCGCCACCTGAATCATCCGATAACGGGAGCACCTCGGTATCACTGTCGTCGCTTACTTCTTCCTCTCCTGAGGAAAAGAGACCTTCCTTGCTCCCGTCAATCTCATTCATTTTTGCAGAAGTATAATCGGCTATCTTAGCAGGATCAAAAGCCCTACTGTGGTAATAGTCCGCGAACCCGGCGTTAAAGGCCCACATAGTTTTCCTCTTCCACCAGTCTATCCTCGACGGAACCTTGGCCAAGTCCGCGTCACGGGCCAATATCTCTTCACGGAGAAGAGAGTTTTTCTTCTCAGCTGCCACCAACTCCACCTCCAAGGCCTCAATTTTAGCTTTCCCCTTGGATTTTTCCCTTGCGAAGTCGGCGCGACAGTCATCCAGTTCTACTTGAGTTCGATTCTGGAGTCGCGTTAACTTCCTTACTTTGGCCAACGCACGGTCGAGCTGAACCTTTGTGTCGGATGAAGCTTGAAGCTTGCCATCATAAGCCTTGATGAAATAATGCATCTTGCAGAAGTTAGCCAAAGAATCATTCATAACGCGTGTGTGCTGAATGTCGGGAGGAAGCTGTAGCAACTTTTCCTCATGCTCAGGAAGACCTAACATTTCACCCACCAAAATGGTTGTCGGTTGATCTCGTGACAAAGGGTCCGACACCCCTAAGGCACGAAGCCCGTCTGTCGCACCGTCGCGAGCGAAATTCGGGACGCAAATGTGAAAACACATAACAATGAAGTCGCCACCCTATTTTTCTAAGGTTTAGGGAAACCTAAAAGTCTGAAAAAGAAGAAAATAAAACAAAAACTAAGGCACAAATAAAAAGGGTCTAAACCCGAGAACAACGGTTCGGGGTCGTTTTATGGACTCGGGAAGGTGTTAGGCACCCGAGTCTCATCCTTAAAAAGGTTACCGGTTCTAAAAAAAGGTGTTTAAAAATCATGTTGAAAACAAGTAATTTGGCCCTCAGAGGGGGTATCGTCGCTTTAGTTCTTAAGTTTGTGAGATTGATTTTATCCTAACTGTTGTCGAGTTGTTTAATAACATTTTTTTTATCCTCTAAAAGATAAAAAGGTTGGTTGTATACCTATTCCGGTTATATTTAGCCGAGTTCAAAATTAGTCCGATTACATGCAAAATTGGTGAGATTACTACCGTTTTATTAATTTTTACCAAAGCGACGCCAGTATCGTCATTGGGCCATTGCACGTGATTAATCCTATTTACTAGGTGATTATAAGCATGCATAGACTAGCAAAGTACCGTTTTATATGAATGCGGAAAAAAAACACATTGAAAAGAGAAAAACCGGGAAGTGGGGTCGAAGCCGCGCACATAAACACATTCGTCAAGATAGCATAAATTAAAATACAATCGTGGGGTCGAAGCCGCACATGAAACACATTCATCAAAATAAAGCGTAAATTCGTGGGGACGAAGCCGCACACGAAACAAGCATAAAATAAAGCACATTTAATGGTATAAGCATCATGCAAACTGATTAATTCGAATTCTAACAATCACGCATTAAAATACGTTTATCCAAAATAAAGAGGGGAAAAAGGAAAACATACCTGGAGAGCTTTACCTGCAGATCAAAGATTAGTGGCAACAATTAATAATAAAATAGATAAATACTGCAAATAAATATTATAAATTAATTACAAATTCCCAAATAAATAAATACAACAATTAAATTCTCCATTCGAGCTCCGCAATTGGGAATGAACATCGAACTCCTCGTCGAACTCCATCAAGCTCGTCGAGCATCATCATGCAAACAAAACATACGAATAACATAGACAAATAAACGCGTATAAGTAAGGGACTCACAAATAAATTTCAAATGATTAAATATTAATAAAAATGGAATTCCTTACCCATTAAAATTGGCGTAGCATCCGATCGAGATGATAATCGTGAATTCGGTACCTGCAAAAGTGAAGAACGAGTTAATACACGATTTTAATTAAAAGGGCTTGGGCCGTAGCCCATTCTTTTTATTTTTTTCTTTCATGGGCCGCAGCCTATTTTCTCCTTTTTTGCTCTTTAGGCCGCAGCCCATGCTATCTTTTCTCTCTTTTGTTGGGCCGAAGCCCAACCCTCTCTTTTTCCTTGTCAAAACGACAAGGCTCTCCTCTTCTCCTCTATTTCTTTCTTTTTTCATTTTTAGGGCTGCACGCAGCCCTCTTCTCTTCTTCCTTATTCTTTATTTTTCTTCTTTCTTTTCTTCTGTTATCTCCGGTCAGGAAGCGAGCAGTGGTGGTTTGGTGACGTGGCGCGGCTACAAGCGACGACAGCGACGGTGGCGAGGTGAGGCGGTGGGCGGAGGCTCCGGTTGGCAGTGGCGGCGAGGGAGGAGCGGCCGTGAGCCGCAGCGACGGTGAGGTGAGTTTGCTTGGTTCTGGTCAGAATTTGAGGCTGATTTTGGTGGTTGATTTGGGCAGATTTGGGGCTGGGTTTCGGCAGATTTTTTGGGTGATGTTGGGGCTGTTTTTGGTTGCTTGGGAGCTGGCTTTTGGAGGTGGATTTAGGCTATTTTTGTAGGTGATTTTGGGAGTTTTGGGGCTGTTTGGGTGGCTGTTTCGGGTCAGTTTGGGAGGTTGTTTCAGGGTTGTTTTTGGGCTGTTTGGGTGTGGTTTTGGTGCAGATTTTTGGGTGATTTTGGGGTTGTTTTTGGTTGTTTGGGAGCTGGATTTTGGAGCTGATTTTATGGCTATTTTGAAGTGGTTGCGGGGCTGATTTGATTTTGTTTTTTTTTGCAGGTGGCTAATTAATTTGGCTGAATTTAATTTAATTGTATGGCATGGGAATTGGATTTAATTGAATTTGCAGGGATTGAATTTGGATTTTTAGGGGATGATTGTTTGGATTTGTGATTTGGGCAGAGATTGGATTATTGATGGCTGAGGTCGTGATTGAAGAGGAATTGAAATGAGGGAGAGGATTTGGATTTGGCCGAGAGCTCTCTTTTTTCGTTGATTTTTGTTGGCCTTTAAGGAAAAATGGGGAGGATCTGTTCGTATCAAATCTTTGAAAAAAACAAAAGATTGTATCTTTTAAAAACAGAGAGGGGGAGCAGTGTGCGGGCTAGTGTGTAGGTTTCTTTGAAAAATGGAGGGGGTAGGATTGTGTATCCGATTTCTTTTGACAATTGGAGAGTTGAGGTAAGAAAAAGGAATCCAATGTTGGTATGGTCGTGGGAGAGAAAAAAATGGAAAAGGGAGAGATGATGATGTTCGGATGGTGGAGAGGAAAAAATGAGTAAAGTAATGTAAAGTAAAGTGAAAGTGAAAAATGGGTATGATTGGTTTTTTGTGGTTCGATCCAATGATACGAGAAATTTTATTTAAAATCGATAAAAGTTCGAACGAAAAATACATACAAAATAAAATAAATAACATGAAACAAAAGAAAACAAGATAATAAATAGTAAATAAACGGAAATAATAATAATACAAAATAAGATCAAGAATGTGCGAAAAAATGAACGACTTAAGTTAATCGTGTCAAAATTCGGGTATCAACAGTTGCCCCCTCTTTACTGTCTTATCAAAAATAAAGTGTAACTGAAATTTTTGATGAGCGGTAAAGACGATTGCCCCAGTACCACGAATGTTCAAAATGCAGAATGTCATTTGAGGGGCAGAAATCTTATAAGCGGAAAAAGAAAGTGTAGTACCACGAATGTTCAAAATGCAGAATGTCATTTGAGGGGTAGATATCTTATAAGCGGAAAAAGAAAATGGTTCCACTTGGACACCATGATGATGCGCAAAAATGTGTGCTTACCTCTGCTCTGACGTTGATGTGGAAATTTAAATTGCTTAAATTGCAAGAAAATAAATTCAGCTCCACTTGGATGCTGATGAACAACGGCTCTACTCAGATGCCGACAACTCCACTCGAACGTTGATAAATTCAGCTCCACTCGGACGCTGATGGTTCCATTTGGATATTGCGATACAGAAACATCGGTTCTACTCAGATACGGATGTTATGAAAGGACATAAATCTGAAAGCAGAGAAAGAAACGGCTCCATACGGAAACCATGTTGTTGAAAAATAAGTTACAGAAATGTAAACTTAGCCTTATTTGATGTTGATGGCTCCATTTGTAAATCCAGCTCCATTCGGACGCTGATGGCTCCAATCGGATGCCTCACAGGATATGTGGATAAGGTATGGGGACGAAGCCACTCAAAAGAATAAGGTTGTAGGGACGCAGCCGTTCACGAAAATAAGGTTGTGGGGACTAAGCCGCTCACGAGAACAAGATGTGTGGACTAAGCCGCTCACGAGACAAGGTTGTAGCTTTACTCGGACATTGATGTCCTTAGGATTCAGATGACTTCCAGTGATCAGGCAACGTTTTGAGCTTTAAGTCTGGTGCCTGCAAAATTGAAGGTTGGAGTTTAGTAATTTGATATGATAATTTCAAGGCTTTCGAGATACCTGAGGGGGTCAGAAGTGCATCCAACTCATTGATTAGGTTTTGGATTTCTGATGTGACTATGAGCTCATCCTTTAGTTCTTCCACATCGTCTTCGGACCAACCTCCTTGACGCTGACGTCCTTAGGATGTGAGATACTTTGCAGAAATGTAAATTCAGCTCCATTCGGACACTGTGGCATAAATTTATATAGCAGAAAAGGAAACTGACGTTCATGTCCAACATGATGTTTTGCAGAAATGTAAATTCAACTCCTCTTGGACGCTGATGTGGGAATTTAAATTGTTGAGAAGGAAATTGATCCGCTCGGACACTGATGCCCACCGGGATATGTTGCAGAAAAGGAAATTCAGCTCCACTCGACGCTAATGGCTCCACTCGGATACCTTGCAGAAAAATATAAATTGCGGCTACACTCGGACGTCTCCACTCGAATTCCGCGATGCATAAATATAAATTCAGCTCTACTCAGACGCTGATGGCTCCACTCGGATGCCTTGCGAATTCAGTTCCACTCGGACACTGATGACTCTACTCGAATGTCTTGAAAAATATAAATTCAGCTTCACTCGGACGCTGATGAATAAAGACTCTACTCAGATGCCGACAACTCCACTCGGACATTGATAAATTCAGCTCCACTCGGACGCTGATGGTTCCACTCGGATACCTTACAGAAATATAAAATGCGACTTCACTCGGACGTCTCCCCTCGAATGTCGCGATGCAGAAAATATAAATTCAGCTCTACTCAGACGCTGATCAATAATGGCTCTACTCAGATGCTGATAACTCCACTCGGACATTGATGAATTCAGCTCCACTCGGACGCTGATAATCATGACTGATTCTGCAAAACAAACGTTAAATGGTTTTTGCAAGGTGGGGTTTGAACCGCCACACGATTTCTTGAAAGGTGGGGTTTGAGCCGCCACACGATTTTCTCAAGGTGGAGCTTGAACCGCCACATGATCTTTGAAAGGTGGGGTTTAAACCGCCACACGATTTTTGAGAGGTGGGGTTTGAACCGCCACACGATTTCTTGAAAGGTGGAGTTTTTTTTTGAACCTCCACACGATTTTTTTGAAATGCGGGCTTTGAACCGCCACACGATTTTTGAAAGGTTGGGTTAGAACCGCCACATGATTTTTTGAGAGGTGGGGTTTGAACCGCCACACGATCTTTTTGAGATGTGGGGTTTTTGAACCTCCACACGATTTTTTTTTGAAAGGTGGGGTTTGAACCGCCATACGATTTTTTTAGAGATGGTGTTTGAACCGTCACATGAATTTTACAAGGTGGGGTTGAACCGCCACACGATTTTTTTTTGAAAGGTGGGGTTTTTAAGTCTCCCCACATAATTTTATTTATTTATTTATTTTGTTATTTTTTTGAAAGGTGGGGTTTGAACCTCCACACGATTTTTTTTTATTTTTTATTTTTATTATTTTTTTGAAAGGTGGGGTTTGAACCTCCACACGATTTTTTGAGATGTGGGGTTAGAACCGCCACATGATTTTTTGAGAATGGGGTTTGAACCTCCATACGTTTTTTTGAAAGGTGGGGTTTTTGAACCTCCACACATAATTTTTTTTTTTTTTTTTTTTTTTTTTTTTTGAAAGGTGGGGTTTGAACCGCCACACGATTTTTTTTGAGATGTGGGGTCTGAACCTCCACATGACTTTTTTGAGAGTGGGGTCTGAACCTCCATACGTTTTTTTTTATGGGTGGGGTCTGAACCTCCATACGATTTTTGAAAGGTGGGGTTTGAACCGCCACACGATTTTTGCAAGGTGGGGATTGAACCGCCACATGATTTTTGAGAGGTGGGGTTTTTGAACCTCCACACGATTTTTTTTTCAAAATGTGGGGTTTGAACCGCCACACAATTTTTTGAAATGTGGGGTTTGAACCGCCACACGATTTTTTTAAAATGTGGGGTCTGAACCTCCACATGACTTTTTTGAGAGTGGGGTCTGAACCTCCATACGTTTTTTTTTTTTTTTTTTAATTTTATGGGTGGGGTCTGAACCTCCATACGATTTTTGAAAGGTGGGGTTTGAACCGCCACACGATTTTTGCAAGGTGGGGCTTGAACCGCCACATGATTTTTGAGAGGTGGGGTTTTTGAACCTCCACACGATTTTTTTTTAAAATGTGGGGTTTGAACCGCCACACAATTTTTTGAAATGTGGGGTTTGAACCGCCACACGATTTTTTTAAAATGTGGGGTTTGAACCGCCACATGATTTTAGAAGGTGGGGTTTTTGAACCGCCACATGATTTTTTGAAATGTGGGGCTTGAACCGCCACACGATTTTTGAAATGTGGGGTTTGAACCTCCACACGATTTTTTAAAATGTGGGGTTTGAACCGCCATACGATTGTTTTGAAAGGTGGGGTTTCTGAACCTCCACACGATTTTTGAAAGGTGGGGTTTAAACCGCCACACGATTTTTTTGAGAGGTGGGGTTTGAACCGCCATGCAATCTTTTGAAAGGTGGGGTTTAAACCGCCACACAATTTTTTGAAAGGTGGGGCCTGAACCGCCATGCAATCTTTTGAAAGGTGGGGTTTAAACCGCCACACAATTTTTTGAAAGGTGGGGCTTGAACCACCACACGATTTTTTTGAGAGGTGGGGTTTGAACCGCCACAAGATATTTTTGACAGGTGGGGTTTGAACCGCCACAAGATATTTTTGACAGGTGGGGTTTGAACCGCCACATGATCTTTGAAAGGTGGGGTTTGAACCGCCATGCAATCTTTTGAAAGGTGGGGTTTAAACCGCCACACAATTTTTGGAAGGTGGAGTGGTAACGTATCTCCATTCGGATGTCGATAATGGTGGGGAAGATGGGCCGCCGCACGAAGTTGATTGAGGAGTGGCAACGTACTCCGTTCAGGTGTTTATTGGATGGATTTATTGGAGGGATTTTGATCATAGTGTGAGATTCCCCTGACGTATATATGTATCCTGCAAATAAGGAGGAAACAAACACGAAGCAGCAGTGGATGGAAAAAAGTAGAGCAAATGATAAATGGAAACAATGAAATCAAATCATATATGTTGTATATGAAAGGATTCCCACACTACCCAAAGGTTTGCCCCCAGTATTTTATAAAAGCAACTTCCCTATCAAGAGAATGTTCAACAAGTTTATGCATTTCTGGAGAACATATCATCTATTTTCTATCATATAAGCACGCTTGATACAAGTCTAGAAAAGCATCCGCATCTTGCCCAGGAGATAACAACCTCAAGGACAAGACTTTCCCACAACATGTAGACATAAGCAATCCTCACCAGATATTAGTGTTTGCGCTCACACTCAGGAATAAGGCTATGTGTTTACACTCATAGAAATGCAGCAACATAGCACACAGTCAGATTTGCAATGTCAATCCGAGTGAATAAACTTCAGATAAAGATGCACATGCATGGGCATTCTAATAATCGAAAGGACTTTGCGGGGAGAAGAAGTGAATATATTTTCTTTAATGAACAGGGCCTGCTGATTGGCCACAGTGAGGGCAAAGTGCACAAGTCCTTCAGTCTTGCTGGGGATGCTTCTTCCCACCATCACTTTGAGGGCATAGTGCTTAGATGCTGGATATGCTCCTCCTTGGTCGTTTTGAGGGCAAAACGCCCAGGTTCTTTGATCTTCGCCGGGAACGCTCTTTGATTACTTTGGTGAAGCCCTGAAACTTTCCCTTGAGAGGTCCACAATTTATTGTTTGAATACAACTGGGTTCTAAGTCCTTGAATCTCGGTGAACCCTAGACGATGAGGTTTTTCATGGGTCTGAGACTGGTCGGACTAATTGCCACTGCTGTGTACCACCCCTGCCTTGGTTGTTATGGGGAAATAGGCTTCACTTTTCTCCTTTTGGAAAATTGACCTGGAGCTAATTTTTCGTACTTGCTTCTGCTTTTCTTTCCTATCTTTTTTCTTTTTTCTTTCTTTTTTCTTTTTTTTTCTTTTTCTTCTCTGTTTTTTTTTTCTTTTTTTTTTTTGTTTTTTTTTTCTCTTTTTATTCTAACACAAAATACATAGAGCAAGTACCGTTTTCGTGCTGGCTTTCCTTGGTCTTGGTTTAAGGCAGAGGCCTTCATTTCTTGCTCTTCTCGGCGTCCTTCCAGTGCCGACCATCAATATTCAAGGATTTCTTCTTTCTTCTTTTGTAAACCTCACTCACTGTGCACCTTGCCCCCGGTTAGCAATCTCAGTCTGGCACTGTTCATTGTCTTATATATAAAAAAAGAAAATGGAAGAAAGAGCAAAGTCCAATGTCATTTTACTGCTATCCCATGGCTAATGGTGCATGTACCCTGGATATTATGCAAATCTAACTAGCACTTTAGTTTAGCATTTGCACTCATGAAAGAAGTATGGCATAAAGGCCCAAAATACTCACAGGGATGTATTTGTGACTGCTTACGTCTAAACATGCCGCGGATATAAGAGCTAGCAGGCGAGATCATGTATGTCACATAATTTCAAATGGATGCACAAGTTATCCATGATGTAGAAACATGTTGAACATGCTCAATTTAGGGAAGGTTTGACAATTTTGGGGGTAGTGTGGATTTTATTTAGCAAAAAAATTGATTTCACAAAAATCTCAATAGTTTTAGCAATTCTATAGACAGAATGTGAGGACGTGGTCGCTCGCAAATTTTTTTTGAACAATTAAAAAAGTTGCCCCCAATATGGGAATGAATGCATACTATTTGTACAAAATTTAAAGAGGCAGAGAGGTAGATGGACTTCTCTGAACATGTGCAACAGAGCAGAAATGACAGTCATTTCAAAGTCAGCAGGAGGAGGATTCCTCTACACTCACTGAGTAGCGTTGGGCTAAAGCCAAGGTAAAATGGACGCAAAGAGCTCATTGTTGCGAGCTATCATTCTGTATGTTTACCCCCCTGCAAAAATAATATCCCAACTATGGATGAAATGTCCCTTAATGTAGAAACGAGACTACACTAAAAGGAAAAGGCATAAAAAGAAAGGGACTACCCGGGGTTTGCGAAGCAGAAGCAGCAAGGGTAGAAATGACGATTATTCAAGAGTTGGTAGGAGGATTCCTCTGTCCCGCTGGGTAGCGATGGAATTCTTCTAGTCGTCATTTTGTTGCTTGCCCAAGCTAATGATTGATGTGCTCCTTTCGTCCACCTGAAATAAAGGGATTTAAATAGAAAGTTCAAAGGAAAAGATATCCTCAAATCTTAACGAGCAAAAAATACTGGTGAGGAACACGTGGGTTGCCTCCCACGAAGCGCCCTTGTTTATAGCCGTAGACTCGACTATCCAAACTTCACGTTGTCAATCAATTCTATTAGATGTTTTCCATGCATTTAGTTTGATGTGAGTTATCACATGAAGTGAATGGTCTTCTAGCAAATTATTATGCAGGTAACCATGACAGGATAGGTTCCATTTCTAGCGAGGCATTATGCAGGTAACCACGGCCTGATTCAAACTCTAACTCGGGTTCCTGCAAAATAAAGAAGAAATGGTTAGAATGAAGGGTGGTTTAAGAAAATGATCAATATAATCAATAGGTTCTAGAATCTCCCTTTTCTAGCAAGGCTTTATGCAGATAACCACGACATGATTCAAATTCAGACTCGGGTTCATGACGATGTTGGAATCAAATCCTAATTATCTCCTTCTCAATCTCCCATGGATCATCACCTATCAAGATACAAAATTTAATCCATTAGTAGCATCAAATTCATGCATGTGTTAAAAGATTAACGATATTGATATGGTATGAGGAACATCCATTGGGTATGGTGTCGGGATGTTGGAGTGTTAGGGTGATCTGAGCAAAGCGAAGTAGTTGGACACGCTTTAATTTCATCTTTTCTAGCGGTTCTGTGTCTTGGGCAAGATGAATTATGACTAATCAAGGGAGACCACGCCTTAATTTCACCTTGTTCTTCTTTTTGGTGGTTCTGTGTCTTGGGCAAGACAAATTATGACTAATAAAAATGAGAGTTTTTGGACCCCGAGGATCTAGTTTATCTTCTTCAAGCCTGGTTATAAACAAAAAAGTGTAAATAAGTATAATATAAATCATACAGTAATAATAATAAAAAAACATATGGATTTCGTTCTGATAAATAATTCTCCGACAACGGTGTAAAAAATAATTACAACTTATCACTAGCTACAAAAAAACATATTAAACTAGATATGTAATTAATGCTCCTTGATGAGTAGATATGTGAGAGGAAAGCAATTCCACCGAACTCCCTTTTGTCCTTTTATTATGCAAGTACGCAGAAAAATGAACGCTAATCAGTAGTATCTGAACGGAGAATGTATATAAAGGTGAGTAATAATGAATAAAAATAGGATATAATAACAATAACAATACGGACGAAATTCAATAAGACGAAAGTAAAATCATAGCATCGCGAGAAAAATAGTGAATCATTGCATCGCAACAAGAATTATCATGGCATCATGGTAAAAGAAATGGAGAATAATGGCAATGATGAGGCACGTTGGAAATATACATACGATCATGATGCATATGTCGGGTAATTTCAACTATTTCTAACTGGCTGAAAGGCTCCCGGACGATACCATAAAAGTGGTCCCTCAGTAAATGGATACGTGATTGCTGACCGAAACATAAAGGAATCGGGGCGCTCACCCATTTAGGGGTTCTAGTCCGAGTTAGGGTTCATGAAAGCTGACTGGGACCCAAGTCCTCAGGGCTTCACTAATACCAACCTAATCCTATTTGGGAAGGCCCGGCGAAAGGGCATTATGCATGATGCGAATGAGAAGACAACAGTTGATATCAAAGCGAATAAATAAATAATAACAATAAACACCTCAAGCAAATAATTCCGGCTTCGACCCTAAAGTCCCCAGTGAAGTCGCCAAACTGTCGCACCGTCGCGAGCGAAATTCGGGACGCAAATGTGAAAACACATAACAATGAAGTCGCCACCCTATTTTTCTAAGGTTTAGGGAAACCTAAAAGTCTGAAAAAGAAGAAAATAAAACAAAAACTAAGGCACAAATAAAAAGGGTCTAAATCCGAGAACAACGGTTCGGGGTCGTTTTATGGACTCGGGAAGGTGTTAGGCACCCGAGTCTCATCCTTAAAAAGGTTACCGGTTCTAAAAAAAGGTGTTTAAAAATCATGTTGAAAACAAGTAATTTGGCCCTCAGAGGGGGTATCGTCGCTTTAGTTCTTAAGTTTGTGAGATTGATTTTATCCTAACTGTTGTCGAGTTGTTTAATAACATTTTTTTTATCCTCTAAAAGATAAAAAGGTTGGTTGTATACCTATTCCGGTTATATTTAGCCGAGTTCAAAATTAGTCCGATTACATGCAAAATTGGTGAGATTACTACCGTTTTATTAATTTTTACCAAAGCGACGCCAGTATCGTCATTGGGCCATTGCACGTGATTAATCCTATTTACTAGGTGATTCTAAGCATGCATCGACTAGCAAAGTACCGTTTTATATGAATGCGGAAAAAAAACACATTGAAAAGAGAAAAACCGGGAAGTGGGGTCGAAGCCGCGCACATAAACACATTCGTCAAGATAGCATAAATTAAAATACAATCGTGGGGTCGAAGCCGCACATGAAACACATTCATCAAAATAAAGCGTAAATTCGTGGGGACGAAGCCGCACACGAAACAAGCATAAAATAAAGCACATTCAATGGTATAAGCATCATGCAAACTGATTAATTCGAATTCTAACAATCACGCATTAAAATACGTTTATCCAAAATAAAGAGGGGAAAAAGGAAAACATACCTGGAGAGCTTTACCTGCAGATCAAAGATTAGTGGCAACAATTAATAATAAAATAGATAAATACTGCAAATAAATATTATAAATTAATTACAAATTCCCAAATAAATAAATACAACAATTAAATTCTCCATTCGAGCTCCGCAATTGGGAATGAACATCGAACTCCTCGTCGAACTCCATCAAGCTCGTCGAGCATCATCATGCAAACAAAACATACGAATAACATAGACAAATAAACGCGTATAAGTAAGGGACTCACAAATAAATTTCAAATGATTAAATATTAATAAAAATGGAATTCCTTACCCATTAAAATTGGCGTAGCATCCGATCGAGATGATAATCGTGAATTCGGTACCTGCAAAAGTGAAGAACGAGTTAATACACGATTTTAATTAAAAGGGCTTGGGCCGTAGCCCATTCTTTTTATTTTTTTCTTTCATGGGCCGCAGCCTATTTTCTCCTTTTTTGCTCTTTAGGCCGCAGCCCATGCTATCTTTTCTCTCTTTTGTTGGGCCGAAGCCCAACCCTCTCTTTTTCCTTGTCAAAACGACAAGGCTCTCCTCTTCTCCTCTATTTCTTTCTTTTTTCATTTTTAGGGCTGCACGCAGCCCTCTTCTCTTCTTCCTTATTCTTTATTTTTCTTCTTTCTTTTCTTCTGTTATCTCCGGTCAGGAAGCGAGCAGTGGTGGTTTGGTGACGTGGCGCGGCTACAAGCGACGACAGCGACGGTGGCGAGGTGAGGCGGTAGGCGGAGGCTCCGGTTGGCAGTGGCGGCGAGGGAGGAGCGGCCGTGAGCCGCAGCGACGGTGAGGTGAGTTTGCTTGGTTCTGGTCAGAATTTGAGGCTGATTTTGGTGGTTGATTTGGGCAGATTTGGGGCTGGGTTTCGGCAGATTTTTTGGGTGATGTTGGGGCTGTTTTTGGTTGCTTGGGAGCTGGCTTTTGGAGGTGGATTTAGGCTATTTTTGTAGGTGATTTTGGGAGTTTTGGGGCTGTTTGGGTGGCTGTTTCGGGTCAGTTTGGGAGGCTGTTTCGGGGTTGTTTTTGGGCTGTTTGGGTGTGGTTTTGGTGCAGATTTTTGGGTGATTTTGGGGTTGTTTTTGGTTGTTTGGGAGCTGGCTTTTGGAGCTGATTTTATGGCTGTTTTGAAGTGGTTGCGGGGCTGATTTGATTTTGGTTTTTTTTGCAGGTGGCTAATTAATTTGGCTGAATTTAATTTAATTGTATGGCATGGGAATTGGATTTAATTGAATTTGCAGGGATTGAATTTGGATTTTTAGGGGATGATTGTTTGGATTTGTGATTTGGGCAGAGATTGGATTATTGATGGCTGAGGTCGTGATTGAAGAGGAATTGAAATGAGGGAGAGGATTTGGATTTGGCCGAGAGCTCTCTTTTTTCGTTGATTTTCGTTGGCCTTTAAGGAAAAATGGGGAGGATCTGTTCGTATCAAATCTTTGAAAAAAACAAAAGATTGTATCTTTTAAAAACAGAGAGGGGGAGCAGTGTGCGGGCTAGTGTGTAGGTTTCTTTGAAAAATGGAGGGGGTAGGATTGTGTATCCGATTTCTTTTGACAATTGGAGAGTTGAGGTAAGAAAAAGGAATCCAATGTTGGTATGGTCGTGGGAGAGAAAAAAATGGAAAAGGGAGAGATGATGATGTTCGGATGGTGGAGAGGAAAAAATGAGTAAAGTAATGTAAAGTAAAGTGAAAGTGAAAAATGGGTATGATTGGTTTTTTGTGGTTCGATCCAATGATACGAGAAATTTTATTTAAAATCGATAAAAGTTCGAACGAAAAATACATACAAAATAAAATAAATAACATGAAACAAAAGAAAACAAGATAATAAATAGTAAATAAACGGAAATAATAATAATACAAAATAAGATCAAGAATGTGCGAAAAAATGAACGACTTAAGTTAATCGTGTCAAAATTCGGGTATCAACACCGTCAATTCCAAAATTCGACAGGTCCAACTGAAAAGAAGGAGCCCCCTGAGGCCCTTGAGAAGAAAGATTGGCAATGAGAGAAGGAGCGGAACCACCAACAGAACTGTTAACACCCCGAACGGAAGTATAGAATAATGGTTGAGGAACTCTCACTGACGGAGCAGGAAATGAGCTCGAACTCGGAGCTGGTACCGCCACGTCAGGAATGCAAGAAGAGATAGGAGAATGTGGTGTCTCAATGACAGGGGAGGCATTCGTTGTCAATGGCATTTTCGCTGGAACCACAGAAACCTCGATAATAGGAGAAGATCTCGTTATCGGGGGAGCTTCAGTTGACGGCACGAGAACTTCAGCAGTCGAGAAAGAAGGCATCATTGATGAAACTCCAGCCCCCATCGAAGGAACACCTTCGGCGTTACTAGAAGAAGTGGCAATATCGGAGAAAATAGGGCCCGTCATTGGCGCTAAAGGAGGACACGCAGCAGTCTCACTCACCTGACCCTCTCTTTCCTCTCTAAGACTTATTCGCTGAGCCTTAGAAACCTGTCGGATGCAAGGCTCTTTGTCCATGTCCTCAACCTCGTATGAATTGTTTTTTAGCTCGACCATTGTCGGGCCTGAGCTAGACGTTATATCCCGAACGGGCAACCAATTTTCCACAAAACGAGAAGCGCGAGTGGAAGCGCCGCACCCCCTTCGAAGGGCCGCCCCCAAAGTCCTTATTTTCTTTAACGGGACGCTACGGTCAGGTGGAGCCCTAGAAAGCACGGAGGAAGACGTCGTTGGAGGTGGCATGACTCTCGAGAAAGCGTCATCCACTACGGATGATTGATTGATAACGCCTTCTACAAAAAGTCACATTAGTAAATAAGAAAGAAAGATGATAACGCTAAAATTTAAAGACTCACCTACGACGCACTCGGACAGAGGCTTGTACAAAGCAAAGTTTCGGATTTAAAAAGGCGTCTCCATCTCTAACAAGGTGTCAGCCTGAGCCAACTCCTTCCTGGACAAGACGACCGACTTCACCCAGTCAGTATCGATGAGGACTGTTATTTGCGCCGGGTTAATCTTACATTGGCGTAGTATATTCTCTATCGAAGTATGAATAGGAAGGCGAAAACCATAAAGAAACATCTTAAAATACAACATCCTACGGGTTCCCCATAGGCCATCGTGAAGTCTCATATGCTTCTCTAGAAGCATAACGGTATAACTGCTGGGGAAGGAGATGCCATGACTCTCTAACTCGAGCCGCAGAATAGTCTCACAAGTAAAAACACTCTCAGTATTCTCGATCTTAGAATCTAAAGGCTCCCGAGGGGCTGTCTGAGATCTCGTGCGGCACATGATAAACAGACAATTAAAGAAAAACCAGAACAAGGTGGAGTAGAGTACCTTAAAAGAAAGCAGTAGACAGATTGCCTGAGCCGACGAACGGTTGAGGGAGTTTTCTTCGAGCAAAGGAGAAAAGTAGAGAATAGCAGGAAAAGTTCAAAATATGAGTAAAAGGTTGAGAAGAAAGAAGTTGTTTCCTTTTAAAGGTCAAACTTCACGAAGATGACCAAATGGCCTATCAAAATGAGACACGCGTAAAACAGAAGGTGACATATGGAAAGGCATTAAAAGGAAATTTAAAGCCAAGCACCCGCGATTCTAGAGGAAAACAGTTAAAAAGACGGTTGTGCGGAGCAATAATTAACCGCTCGGCACCAATTACCCAACGATCATAAGGTTAAGGCGAGAACAAAAAAGAGAAAATGGGAAATGTTACTTCATTCATAAAAAAGCCGTATGACATCTACAAAGCGCTTGACGCGCATGTCAATCCTCGTTAAGCCAGTAAGAAGGCCAATAGAAATCATCTCTGTCCGAGGATGGCAGTTACTCGTCAAGTAATGGAAAAGGTTCCTCAGGTTTCTTCCCTTTACCTTGCTCTGACCGAGGGTCTTCCGAAGGCCTTTTCCCCTTCAAAGGAGTCGTGCGTGAGTCCTCCCTGACGGCAAATACCGTAATCTCAAGACCAGCGTCGCGAGTAGGGATTCCTCCCCCGGACATAAAATGGCTGATATTTGGAAACAGTTCATCACCCTTCTGCTTAGTAGGGGTATAGGAGTCACGACCAGTGTCGAGTGTTTTAGAGGTTTTCCTTTTTGACCTCTTACCACCCTTACATCGAGAAAACTGCTTTTTAAGGCGCGATGGAGAAGGATCGTCGGAATTTGGAGAAGTAGGAGGGGTTTGTGGAGAGTCACGTTCTGCAACGTCCATGGAGTGTGAGTCAACCATGGAATTGCAAATAATCTCCGCAGAGGAATAAAAAGAAGAAGATGAACAAGAAAAAGAGAAAAATCCCATTAAATAGCCGTGGCAAAGAGGCACTCCTGCCTTTTCGCACGCCCTCCGAAGGTAATTAATACGCTTTGAGAAGGATGATCATAATTATAGAATCTGATCTCGTGATCACGCTTGTTGGAAATTCGCATTAATCGAAAGGCGCTAGTAAAACCGTCTAATCAGTTAGTATTAGGAAGGCGGTGTGAAATTAAGACAGGAAACAGTTAGAAGGAATATTTATCATCATTTGGCGAATAAGGAAAGAAAATATTGTGGAGGTCCAATGAATGACAGACCCGTTTTCGGTTAGGCCAAGGTTAGCCTCGATTGATATGATGATTCACGCATAACAAAAAGCAGAATGTCACAAGCAAGGTAACAGAAAGTCATTTTATTTACGGCCTGAACGTACATACGCATACATATAAATAAAAAAGAAAAGACAAGTAAACGTAAAGGCGACTGCAAACGGTCAGGCTTTGGACCCGGCGTCGTCATACCCTACCACCGAAGGAATCTCCCTCAGAGCATCCGCAACGGAAGTCAGTTCGGAGGAAGAAACCCTCATGCCCTTCAAGCAGCACACCAACAGGTCCTTCCTGTGCTGTAGCATGGTGATAACCACCTGGATGTGGGAGACAACGGTGGCTAACTTCGACACGTTCTCCAGAGGACTGAAATCCTCAATGGAAGCCGCATCTTGCTTGGACAGCAGAGGGGTCATCATCCCCTGAAGTTCCAGAATGTCCTCAGCGGTCTTAGTCATCATGGTCTCTAGAAAGCCAATGTCTGCTTGGGTGAGATTCTTCAGAGTATCAGCCTTGGAGATTAGGAAATTTTTGGTCAATTCATCCATGGTGAAAATGTCAAGAGAAATGCAGAAAAAATGTGAAGAATTGGTGCAGTGGAAGATTTAATTTATAGGCCTAAAGGAATGACGGTTTGAAAAGACGCGTGTCTCGGTAATCGAACCACCCCGTTACCTTGAAGACCATCGAGCAGACAAGGTCGAAAATGAAGCGATAGCCCTTGGTAAACACTCGGGCTCATTTTCGGTTCGGCTTATGATAACTATAGAAGTAATTCCAGGGGTATTTTGGTCCTTACACCCAGCCTTAAGGCCGGAACACTGTAGCTTCCACCGGGCGTCCGCCACTGTGGCTACCGCCTCTCTCCTAACGAGGAACCCTCGGATGGTCGACATCAGCGAGGGGGTCTCACACATTATCTAGCCACACAAACGGCGTTATTGATGTGTTGTCGAGGCACATACAAATATAATAATAAAAACCTGCTATCAAATGCACAATAAATTGTATATAGCGGCAGCAGGGTCGAACACAGGGACTAAAGGTAGACGTTAACTTTCGTGTGTGGCTAGGGCAAACAGATCAAAACAGTAACAAATAGGGGGGTTTTGAGAGTGTTGATTAATCTAATATAAACTAAGAAAGTAATAGCGAATAGTAATAAAGCAAGTAAGAAATCAATAGAGAGAGGGATTTCCTAGCAAAGACAAATATCCAGTTATGATTTCAATTCGACAAATCATAGATTCGACAATATTCAATTCCTGACTTGTAGACGTGCTATGGGGACTAGGTACGCTTAGGTCCCCTGCTTACCTTCGTAAGAGAAGCTACCCCAAGGTACGCTTATGGGGTAACCTTGACAATCCGCCGTCCTCCAAGGTACGCTTATGGAGACAATACTCGGATGCCTATGAAGAGGAGGTAAGACACGTCTAGGGCGAGACACTCAGTACGCTCGAGGCACTACCCTAATTAGTTATTTATTCCAGATGAATGAGACCAGGAACCCGATTACTTCCAGACTGGTTGTCTACTTTACCCTACAGCTTCGCGTTAGTTATAACCATAAAGATGACGGTAAACAGCAAGGGCGAGATGCAGACTGATCAGATCATAAATCAAGCACAAGCAATATTGACGTTTAAATAATAAATAAATAAATACAAGCACAGAAATATATTAAGCACAATCAGATCTCACAGTCGAATGAATCAAAAACCTTCAATTATCTTTACTAGGAAATCGAAATTAGTTCCACAAAGAAAGCATAAATAAAATAGTAAATATAAAAATAACAGAAGATGAAGAAGAAGAAGAGAGGCGGAAGAGAGAAGAAGAGGCGGAAGAGAGAGGAAGAGGCGGAAGAGAGAGCCTCCTCCTAAAACTCTAATTATTCTAATATATATATTAAATAAAATAGAAGTCCTAAGTCTAATAGAACTAGGTTTTCCTTAATTATGCCTCTGCTGAGCTGGGAACACGGAGGGGAAGTCGGAGAAAAAGTCAGATTTATTAAATTTCCTTTTCCGCACTTTCCATTTTCTGCAGCTGGCATGCGCGCGATGAGCTGCTCGGCCTAGAAGCTCGAAACACTCCAAAATCTAGCAAATAATGTATCTTTCTGGAATTTCCTCTCCTAAAGCCTGAATCTGCAATAAGTAAGGAAATAGAGACTAATCAGTAGCATCAAGATCCAAAAAGGGCTAGGAAAGGAAGAGAAAAGACGGACAAAATACATCATGTCGTATTCCAGGGGCATTTTTGTCCTTACACCCAGCCTTAAGGCCGGAACACTGTGGCTACCGCATCTCTCCTTACGAGGAACCCTCGGATGGTCGACATCAGCGAGGGGGTCTCACACATTATCTAGCCACACAAATGGCGTTATCCTATCCCAGATAAGACATGACGTCACTTGAGGGACTTGGGCATTATCTTCCCTAAATAACGCCCACCCCTTAGAGATAACACCCACATTTTGCTTATAAATACCTCACCACTCAGGGTAAAAAGGTAAACCTATGATCGCTAGTCGAACCCCTGCCATCTTGAATAGCCATACTAACTTAAGCATCGGAGTGTCTGCACCGGAGACCCCCTCCGGCGCTTTGCAGGTACACCGGACGGCAAGAACAACGATTCCGAACGGCCATTTTCCCCATATACCCCTCTCAAGAACTTCGAATCTTATCAAGAATATATAAAGCATGATTTGGCCTCTTGACTATCCTTTTGCAACCCTTAAAACACCCTTGCTAAGAGTATGAGCTTAGCCGCTCATGCTCATAAATAAAAAGACAGATTTAATGTAAAGCATAAAAGGAAAGAACATGATAAAGAAAATGAAAACTCAATACATACCAGCCGGAGCTAAGCTCTGGTTTGAAGAGTTGATGCTGGAGGCGGCTATAAAAGGGAGTGACAAATCCCAAGAAGACTGAAAAAGAAAGGAGGTGAGCGGCTGCCCTCCAAAAGATATGATGATAATAATGTCCGATCCCTAGAAAACCCTAAAACTAAGGTTTAAATACCCTCTTAGCTCACAAAAAGACAAAAGAAAGCTAAGAGGGAGGTACAGGGGAGCGTGTGTTTCCTAAGGAATATTCCTAGGGTAGCCAAAAATGGATCTGGAAGGAATCCCACGTGGATCTTTTCTTCATGCGTCCTTGGAAAATATTTGCACGTGCGGCAGTGAGTCTTAGGAAAAATGCGGCTCCAGATGACTCCAATGCGGGTCCTGGGCTAGACAGCGTGACTCACATCCAGGGCTCGACAACAGGGAGAGCAGCTAGGCCTTGACGCTTTAAGTTCCACGAGATTTCATCCAAATAGGGCGTCTTTTTGCTTGAGAGGTGGCTGAGTTTGGTTCGCATACTGATTATGCTATGGTGGCTGATTAGGCCTAGACGATTGCGGATTGTGTGACCAACTGAAATTGGGATGCTTCCAGACTTGATTTTAGTTCTGGTCGTATGGAGCCTAGTTGTAGTTACCCACAACATTGACCTAGATCTCGTTAGGAATATAGGGATAGGCGTCCGTGGCATGATCCAAAAAATTACAAATCTGGCAGGCCTTGGTCTGGACAGGTTGTCTTGCGGCCATATTCTGTAGTATACCTGTGATGGTTGTCAACTGATTTTCCATGGCAGCAACGCGGACATCCTGAGTGTGATTTGTCACCTTGTCAGATGCAATGATGGTCTTGGCCATAAGCTCAATAATAGCTTTGGCGGCAGCTGGGATATGAGCACAAAGAGAACCACCAGTTGCCCTAGACTCTCGTTATCTTTTTGAATAATGGAGACACTTACCGTAGACGTTGGATAGTATTTATCGGTGAAAGCTTTAGACATCTCGGCCTAGGTGGTGATGGATCTTGGAAGAAGGTCATAGAACTAATCCATGGAAGGAAGGGAGATGATGCATGATAGAAGACTTAAGCGTCCAGTCATTCTGAACAACCGGCCAGACAATGCAACTACTAGGTGCCTTAGGAGCAACATTGAAGTCATCAATGGTCTGGTCGTTGGGTGGCGGCAGTGGATCTTCCATATCGGGTATCTTAGGGTAGATGACTTCTAAGTCGTCGAGGTCTCGATGGAGGTAGGTTAGGTCTTGGTGAAAGAGATTACCGAGATTATCCAGGTCGAAGAGATTTCTGTCGAGGGTAGGAGGGGGAACTTCTCTATGGTGAATAGATGGTCCTTTTACCTGTCTTCAGAGTCCTCTTTCTATTCTAGTAAGCTCGTGATCGAGGGGTAGTAGGTTTGGTGCAGATCTCCTAGTCATACAAATAAAAGAAAGAAATCAGTTCCATTCAATCCCAGGCAACGACGCCAAAATTTGACCGCACCATCGAAACGGACCAAAAATAATAATAAAATCCTGAAGCCTAGATGCACAAATTAATTTACGTATAGCGGTAACAGGGTAGAACCACATGGATTAAAAGATGACAACTTGCCCTAGATGTATGACAAGACAAATGCATTCAAATAGTAACACGGGTTTTTTTTTTGGTTAAACTGGTTAACCAAAAGAGGTTGAGGGCAAGACAGCTAACAAGAATAGAAATAATAAAATTAACAGAAATAACAAACATAAACAAAATAAATAGAAAATTATCAAATAAGGAGAAATCTTAGCAAGGGATTTTCTTGGGTTGCATCGAGGCCTAGTCAGTCAATGATGCACAAATATTCTATTCCTATGCCGTAGACATGCTATAGGGGCCAGGTACTTTTAGGCCCCCTACTTTTCTTCGTAAGAGAACCTACCCCCCATTTTCACATATGAGGTAACCTTGAGACTTCACCGTCCTCCTAGGCACGGGGCGGGGAGGCAATACTTAAAAGCCCATTAAGAGGAGGAAAGAAACGTCTAGGGCGAAATACCTCTCAGCTCGTCACACTCACGACACCACCCTAACTGGTCGCTTGCCCTAGACAGAACTGACAGAGACAATCCGTCTAGTGTCTACTCTATTCTAAGGCTTCACGTTAGTGATAACTAAAGAAATGACAGAGATCTAAGAAGGTAAACTAGTAGGTGATCAAGCTCCTAATAAAACAAACTAGATCTAACAATAAAAAATGGCAAGCAAATAAATACAACAATAAGAATGTATAAAGCACGATTTGGCCTCGTGACTACCCCTTTACAACCCTCAAAACACCCTTGCTAAGCGGATGAGCTTAACTGCTCATGCTAATAAATAAATAAATAAAAACAGATCTAATATAAAGCATAAAAGATAAAGATGCAATAAAGGAAATAAAATCTTAATAAATACCGGCCGGAGCTAAAAGCTCCAGTTTGAAGAAGAGTTGGTAGATAGCGACTGCTATAGAAAAAATGGAGGAACAAATCCCAAAGAAAGACTCAAAAGGAATGTAAGAGCGGCTGCCCCCAAAAAAGGATGATAAAATCCCCCCAAATCCTAAAACTAAGGTTTAAATACCCTCCAGCCCACATAAGGACAAAATACAGCTAAGGGAGAGGACAACCCACACAAGGAGCGTGTTCCTTGGTCCAAAAGTGAATATTTTGGAATCTACCAGGCGGAATCTGTATGGAATCCCGTACGGATCTTTTGGGAATCTTTCTCTTTGGTCGAGATTTTGCTGATGTACGATAGCTAGGGCTGGACAACTTGATCATCAGCTATGGCTCGACAGCGTAATAGCTAGCTAGGCCTCGTCGAGGTCTTGACACTTTGAGTTCCATGAGATTCCATCCAAATAGCGCATGTTTTTGTATCTTTCTCTCTTCTAGCCCAGAATTGCAAAAATGATGAAAATAAGGGCAAATCAGCAGTATCATGCTAAGATAAAGAGTGAAAATGAAGAGAAAAATATATACAAAACACACGCTATCAAGGTTCAGCGGAGGTGTTGAATCATCACCACCATTTACAAAAACCTAACCCAAGGAAGGAAAAGAAGAGGAAGAAGATGAGAAAAATTACTAAGAAACTATAATTTCCATATTTAATAGAAATACAAGGTTGTCCAACATTTCCCTAAAACACAACCCCATAACTATTCCATATATATAATGCACCACCAACAACTGAAGCTCCACCGCCGCACACCGCTACAAAATCAAGAACTGAGAGAGATGAGTGTAATTTCTTCTTTAATTCTTGAAAAAGAAGTGGGATAAAAAAAAGTAAGCTCATACTATATTTAAGAAAGAAAAAGAGAGAGAAAAAGATAATAGATGAGTGATTGTTGGGTGTTAATGATGAAAATGAACATCAGAACATGGGATTTGTTGTTGTCTGTACCCGAGAGAGAGACCATCGATTCGAGGAGAAATTATGAGAAGAGAAGGAGAGAGGAAAGGAATACAACTGTCACTTTTTGTTTTGTCCGGGTATGTCAACTTTCACTTTTGAGTTGGCATCCCTAGAACACCCAAGAATTTCTCCTAAAACGCACCAACAAATACAACCTCAGGAAGTCATTCCAGATACATCGCCTTAGCGATAACCCTGCCCTACCTGTATTTATCCATCGGGAAGGTAGCACTTCCTAGAAGTCGTCCTTTTCTAAATGGATATAAAAGTTGTTCTTTTACATAAGAACATAAGAGTTATCTGTTACCATTTGTGAGACAGAAAACAACATGGTCTTATCCTAAAGATAAAACTCCTCATTTTCTATGGAGAATCCAACGTCCTTGTTAAATATTGGCTTGAAATAATTAAATATTGGCCAAAGTTAAATAATGGCCCAATGCCCGTTTAAGTACCATATATTAGGGTTTCCATAGATTGGTTTTCTCTTATGTTGTGCTTTGTACTTTGATCATCATAGTGGATTTCCTCTGACTTGCTCGTTGGTTTTTACCTCCAAAGGTTTTCCACATTAAACTCGTGTGTTCTTTCTCTCTTCCTTACTCTTTCACTTTTGAGTTCATTATTGTGTGTGTTGATTCAAAGGTACATAAGGTCAATTATTCACAACAATTGGTAGCGGAGCTCTTGGTATAGAGTTCGGATTTGCTTTCGTGGTTTTGAATCATATATTGCAATAGGATGAGCGGATCGAGTGTAAGGGTTGACTTTGTGAAGTTCGATGGAAAGAATAATTTCACCCTATGGAAAACGAGAGCTTATGATTTGTTGGTACAACAAAAGTTGCACTACGCTTTAAAGACTAAGAAACCGGAGAAGATGAAGGATGAAGATTAGGAAGACTGTGAAGAGACTGCGTTCAGCACAATAAGCTTATGTTTGTCGAATTCGATAACTTACACAATATATGAAACGAAAAAGTGTTAAGGACTTGTGGAACAAACTCGAGGCAACATATATGAATAAAGCTCTATCTAATAAGTTAGAGATGAAGAAAGATTTCTATAGTATGAGGATGGCTGAAGGAGGGGATACACGTGACCATATTGAATCGTTCATGAAGAATGGTGTAGCTGAAATGTTAAATCGTACTCTTCTTGAAAAGACTAGGAGGTTGCAGGTTGGCTTGCCTGAGTGTTTTTGGGCAGAAGCATTGAACACTACATGTTACATTATGAACAGGTCATCTTTAACAAAATTGGACAATAAGTACCATAAGAACTGTGGTCTTGTAAGCCTGTTGACTATTCTAATCTTAGAACTTTTGGTTGTCCAGCTTATGTGCATATACCGAGTGTGCAGAGGTCAAAATTGGATGTCAAGTCTAGAAAGTGTGTGTTTCTCGAGTGTAAGAAATGGGTGAAGGGTTTTCGATTATGGGATCTAGAGGCAAAAAAGATTATCATTAGCAGGGATGTTGTATTTGATGAGGCATGAAAAGAATGTTTCACTTCTAGAGCTTACTGCTAAAAAGAAGTCTAAGGTTCTGGTGGAGTTTCAAATAGTAAAGATTCAGGAATAAGAAGATGGTGAAGAAAATATGGAACAGGTTGATCCTCTAGGTGGAATTTAACATGTGCAGTAGAGTTCAGTCATGGATTGACCAAGACGCAATATCAAACCTCCTCAAAATATGGTTTTGAGAATATGATTTCATTTTCAGTGGTTAATAGTTGTGGAGATCCTGGTTCTTTTCAGGAATCACTTGCTAGTCCAGAAAAAGAAAGGTTGATGGAAGCAATGGTAGAAAAGATTGAATCTCTACATAAGAATAAGACTTGGAGTTGGTTAAACTAACTAAGGGGAAGAATGCAATTGGGTGCAAGTGGGTCTGTAGAAAGAAAGAGGGAATGATTGAAAAGGATGGTTGCAAGTACAAGGCAAGACTTGTAGCCAAGGGTTACTCACAGAAAGAAAGGATTGACTACAATGAGGTGTTCTCTCCTATGGTGAGGCATACTTCAATTAGGGTTTTCCTAGCCATGGTAGCAAAGTACGACTTGGAACTTGAACAAATGGATGTTAAAATGATGTTTCTCCATGGTGATTTGGAGGAGCATAATTACATGAAACAACTTGAGGGTTTCTGATAGATTGGTAAAGAGTATCATGTCTGCAGGTTGAAGGAGTCGTTGTATGGATTGAAGCAATCAACAAGAAGATGGCGATGAAAATATAGAACAGATTGATCCTCTAGGTGGAATTTAATAGGTGCAGTAGAGTTCAGTCATAGATAGACCAAGATGCAATATCAAACCTCCTCAAAGATATAGTTTTGGGGATATGATTTCATTTGTAGTGGTTAGTAGTTGTGGAGATCCTGGTTCTTTTCAGGAATCAGCTGCTAGTCTAGAAAGAGAAAGGTGGATGGAAGCAATGGTAGAAAAGATTGAATCTCTACATAAGAATGAGACTTGGAGTTGGTTAAACTACCTTAGGGGAAGAATGCAATTGGGTGCAAGTGGGTCTGTAGGAAGAAAGAGGGAATGATTGAAAAGGATGGTTGCAAGTACAAGGCAAGACTTGTAGCCAAGGGTTACTCGCAGAAAGAAAGGGTTGACTATAATGCGGTGTTCTCTCTTGTGGTAAGGCATACTTCAATTAGGGTTTTCCTAGCCATGGTAGCAAAGTACGACTTGGAACTTGAACAAATGGATATTAAAATGATGTTTCTCCATGGTGATTTGGAGGAGCATATTTACATGAAACAGGGTTTCTGATAGATTGGTAAAGAGTATCATGTCCGCAGATTGTAGGAGTCGTTGTATGGATTGAAGCAATCACCAAGGTAGTGGTACAATTGGTTTGATTCTTTCATGTTGCGTATTTACTTTGTGCATTGTGATTATGATTCTTGTGTTTACTATAAAATTTTAGCTGATGGAACCTACATTAATCTATTACTATATGTTAGTGATATGTTGATTTCTGCAAATAGTATAGATAATGTAAATTAGCTAAAGATGCAGTTGAGTACTGAATTTGATATGAAGGGTCTTGGTTCTACAAAAAAGATCCTTGGCATGGAAATCTATAGAGACGGTAGGAAGAAGAACTTATGGGTTTCTCAAGCAAAGTACACCGTTAGCTAGTCACTTAAGTTGTCTGCTTTTCAGTGTCCCTAGTCAGATGATGAAATTGATAAGATATCTATGGTTCCTTATGCTAATGTTGTTGGTTGTGTGATATATTCTATGGTGTGTACTTGACCGGATTTGGCACATGCTATGAGTGTGATTGGCAAGTTTATGGCTAATCTAGGGAAGGAACATTGGCAGACTATCAAGAGGATTCTACGGTATTTGAGAGGTACTTCTAGTTTTAGTATTCGGTTTGGTTCTTGTAATGATGAGTTGTCTCTTGTTGGGTGTGTGTATTATGATTATGATGGGGATTTGGATAACATAAAGTCTACTATAGGGTATGTTTTCTTATTGTCTGGTGGTTCTATTAGATGGAGATCTATATTGCAACCAGAGGCATAGTTTATGGTTGTGACAGAGGCAACTAAGGAAGCAGTGTGGTTGAAGGGGATGGTTTTAGAGATTGGTTGCAATCATGAGACTATTTGATTACATTGTGATAGTTAGAGTGCAATTCACTTGGCTAAGAATCAAGTATACCATGCTAGAACGAAACATATTGTTGTGAGGTATCACAAGATTAGAGAATTAGTGAATTCTGGTGAGATTGATCTTGTGAAAGTTGGTACTCAACACAATCCAGCTGATATGTTGAGCAAGACAGTGGTAATGTACAAGTTTAGGCATTGCCTAAACTTAGTTAATGTGGTGCAGACACACTAGACCCTTAGGAGCATTGGCTAGTTAGTGACGACGTGTTCCAAGGATGATGATGGAAAAGATTTCAAACCTAGGTGGAAATTGTTAATTATTGGTTTGAAATAATTAAATATTGACCCAAGTTAAATAAGGGCCCAAGACCCGTTTCAGTACTATATATTAGGGTTTATATAGTATTGGTTTTCTTTTGTGTTGTACTCTGTAATTGATCATTATAGTGAATTTTCTCTAGTTTGTCCATTTTCCACGTTAAACTCATGTGTTCTTTCTCTCTTCCTTATTCTTTTACTTTCGAGTTCATTATTGTTTGTTGATTCAAAGATGAATAAAGTCAATTATTTACGACAATCATTTTTTCCAAAGACACAACTCCTTTTTTGAGACGGAATTCAGCATATACTCTTGGAGAAGTTTTGGTAGGAAGCTTTAGATTGTAAGAACAGCTAAGAATGAAGACTAATTAAGTTTCTGATATCATGTCCTGATTCGCTGCCACATCTTTCTTGGTTGGAGGAATTAAGTAGCAATCACCTTGGTTCAATCTCCGAAATAGTGACCTCATTCAAGGAACAAATTTCTGGAATAGGCTGTGAAACTTCTGCTCCATTTATGTCCAAAACATTAAAAAATGTTGGTTCTTTAGGCATCGGTAGTTGATAAGCTTCATGATTGATCATAGATAGGACATCTGAGATAGATGGTGTATCAGTTGCAGAGTCTTGTACGCACAAGAGACCGATATGAATGCACCTCACCAATTGGATGTTCTGACAGGAATCGCCTAGTACTGGATCTATCAGTTCGAAACCTCTCTTTTCTGTCCACAAGTTCCATGCCTGAATTTGAAAATGCCATTCAAACTATGGATTGGAAGCTACCAGCATTGACTAAGAAACTAAAAATAATGAACACAAAAATCTTACATATTTGACGAGGTTAACTGGGTCATCGGGCTTGTTAAAACTGTTAATTCTTTTGCCACTCAAGATCTCTAGCAACAAGACACCAAAACTATATACATCTGATTTTGGTGAGAAATTTCCTCGCAAAGCATACTCAGGAGCCATATATCCACTGCAAATAGTTCGAAAAGCACAATGTGTTAGAATTGTAATACATCAGTGCAAGCTGATTCCTGTGGTGCATAGACTTGTAGGTATGCAGTACTCACAATGTTCCAGCCAGCCTCTGTGTATTTACTTGGATTTCCTTCGTCTCGTATATCCTAGCAAGACCAAAATCTGATATTTTTGGATTCATTTCGTTATCAAGCAGTATGTTGCTAGCCTTTAAATCCCTGTGAATTATCTTCAGCCTTGAATATTTGTGGAGGTATAGCAGTCCTTGAGCAATTCCTTCGATGATACTCAACCGCTTCTTCCAATCTAGTCCGTTTCCTTTCTCAGAATCTGTTAAGCAAGTGATATTTGAAATTCAATTCCTTGAAACAGATTCATGTGCCACTTTTAAATCATTCAAAAGTACTGAAAAAGATTAGAAATGTTATGGTTGCTAACCGAAGAGGAAGAAATCAAGACTTTTGTTCGGCATAAACTCATAGATTGTCGCACCGTCGCGAGCGAAATTCAGACGAATGAAATACACATACAATGAAGTCGCCACCCTATTTTTCTAAGGTTTAGGGAAACCTAAAAGTCCGTAAAAGAAGGAGAAAATAAAATAAAAACTAAGGCACAAAAGAAAGGGTCTAAACCCGAGAACGATGGTTCGGGGTCGTTTTATGGACTCGGGAACGTGTTAGGCACCCGAGTCTCATCCTTAAAAAGGTTACCGATTCTAAAAAGGAGGTGTTTAAAAATTATGTTGAAAACAAGTAATTTGGCCCTCAGAGGGGGTATCGTCGCTTTAGTTTTTAAGTTTGTTTGATTGATTTTATCCTAATTATTGTCGAGTTGTTTAATAGAAAATAACATTTTTTATCCTCTAAAAGATAAAAATGTTGGTTGTATACCTATTCCAGTTATATTTAGCCGAGTTCAAGATTAGTCCGATTACATGAAAAATTGGTGAGATTACTGCCGTTTTATTAATCTTTACCGAAGCGACGCTAGTATCGTCATTGGGCCATTGCACGTGATTAATCCTATTTACTAGGTGATTCTAAGCATGTATAGACTAGCAAAGTACCATTTTGAGTGAATGCGAAAAACACGTTGAAAAGAGAAAAATCGGGAAGTGGGGTCGAAGCCGCGCACATAACACATTCGTCAAGATAGCATAAATTAAAATACAATCATGGGGTCGAAACCACACACGATACGCATTCATCAAGATAAGCATAAATTCATGGGGACGAAGCCGCACACGAAACAAGCATAATTTAAATGATCATTCAACATTAAAGATTTAAAGCGCATTTTAATAGGGGGTCTCTTACAATAAGAGGGATTAAAATATGGAGGTATTTTCTATGAGTTGGGCTTAAAGCCCATTTACTATCTTTTCGCTTTCAAATGATTATTTTCTTTGGTGATTTACTATCCTAAAAATTTAGAGGAGTCTAAGTTATTGGGAAAGATTTAGATCTTATGCTTTGATTACTAATTTGTTTAGTCTTCTTTGATTGGATTTTATTTGCTTTGATTTGTGGGGATTTATTGAAGATTTGAGGATTTTAGTAATTAATAATCATGCAATCAAATTAAAGCGTGATGTTTAATTATTAGTCCTATTTTATTTCATGCTTTTAATAAAATAAACGTTGAGTGATTACTAAGCCTAGTTCATTCAAGCAAGGGTCGATTTGAGTGAAATTACTAAAGGGAGTTATTGATAGAAATTAATTATCATGCAAACGAATTAATTCGAATTCTAACAATTCTAAATAATCATGCATACGATTAATAATAAATTGAAGTACATTTATCCAAAATAAAAGGGAAAAAAGGAAAACATACCTAGAGAGCTTTACCTGCAGATCAAGGATTAGTGGCAACAATTAATAATAAAATAGATAAATACTGCAAATAAATATTACAAATTAATTACAAATTCCCAAATAAATAAATACAACAATTAAATTCTCCATTCGAGCTTCGCAATTGGGAATGACGCATCGAACTCCTCATCGAGCTCCATCAAGCTCGTTGGGCATCATCACGACGAGCGTGCAAATAAAACATATGAACAAAATAGACAAATAAACGCGTATGAGTAAGGGATTCACAAATAAATTTCAAATGATCAAATATCAGTAAGAATGAGATCACCTTACCCATTAAAGTTGGTGAAGCATCCGATCGGGATGATAATCGTGAATTCGGTACCTGCAAAAATGAAGAACGAGTTAATACACGATTTTAATTAAAAGGGCTTGGGCCGCAACCCATTTCTTTTATTTTTTTCTTCATGGGTCGCAGCCCATTTTCCTTCTTTCTTTCTTTTCTTTGGGCCACAACCCATTCTTTTTCTTATTTCCTTGGTTGGGCCGAAGCCCAACCCTCTCATTTTCCTTGTCAAAACGACAAGGTTTTCTTCTCCTCCTCTATTTCTTTCTTTTCTCATTTTTAGGGCTGCACGCAGCCCTTTTCCTTCTTTCTCTTCTTTTGTCTCTTTTCTTTTTATTTTTTCTTTCTCCTCTTTTCATTTCCGGCCGAGGAGCGGCGGTTTGGGAGCGTGGCACGGTGGTTGTTGGGGGCGGCTGCGATCGGGGCTGGCAAGGTGGGCGGTGGTTGCTGGTTGGGTGATGGTAGCTGGATGTGGGTGACGTGGCGAGTCTGGTTGGGTGATGGCCGGTTCGGCTGTGATTGGTTGTGGTTGGGTTGTGGCTACCGGCTAAGAAGCTGGGTTTCAATTGTGGCTGGGATTTAATTGGTTTTTGGCTGGGTTTTGGTTGGCCGGAGGTGGGTGGTGGTGATCGGTTTTGTGTGGGGCTAGTGGCCGGATGTGGGTGAGCTCGCTTTGATCGGATTCGGGCTAATTAGTCGAGTTTGATTGGGTGGAGGAGGTTGGAAGTTTGGTTGTTTGGGTGGAGGAGGTTGGAGGTTTGGTTGTTTGGGAAGCTGGTGGATTGCAGTGGCTTGCGGTGGCTGCGGTTGTGAGCAGCGGCGGAGGCGCGGCAGCGATAGCGTGGGTGGGGATTTTTGTTGGCTATTTTTGTGTTAATTGGTCGGTTTAATCCGGATTGGGCAGTGGTGACTTTGAATTAATTGGGGAATCGGTTTAATTGGGCAGTGGATTGGATTAGTTTGGTTTTGTGAAGGATGATTGTTTTTGGTAGGGGGGATTGGGATTGAATTGATTTTGGGCAGAAGCGGCTTGAATTGATTTGGCTAATTGGGATGGAATTTGGATTTGGCAGGGGATGGAATTTGGATTTGGCAGAGGGATGATTTGTGATGGCCGCCTCCTCCTCCTCCTCCGATTGAAATTGGGTGGTCTGTTTATAAATGGGATCCAATTGAAATTGGATCCGTTGGTACTTTGAAAGAAAAAATGGAGACAGTGTGATGATGGTGTTTGTTCATAAATTAAAAGGGAAGAGATGATGGTGTTCGGACGGTGGAGAGGAAAAAAAGAGTAAAGTAATGTAAAGTAAAGTGAAAGTGAAAAATGGGTATGATGAGTTTTTGTGGTTCGATCCAATGATACGAGAAATTTTATTTGGAATCGATAAAAGTTCGAACGAAAAATACATACAAAACAAAATATGTAACATGAAACAAAAGAAAACAAAGTAATAAATAGGAAATAAGTGGAAATAATAATAATAAAAATAAGATCAAGAATGAGCGAAAAAAATGAACGATTTAAGTTAATCGTGTCAAAATTCGGGTATCAACAGTTGCCCCCTCTTTACTGTCTTATCAAAAATAAAGTGTAACTGAAATTTTTGATGAGCAGTAAAGACGGTTGCCCCAGTACCACGAATGTTCAAAATACAGAATGTCATTTGAGGGGCAGAAATCTTATAAGCGGAAAAAGAAAATGGTTCCACTTGGACACCATGATGCAGGTATGTAAATCGCAAAAATGTGTGCTTACCTCTGCTCTGACTTTGATGTGGAAATTTAAATCGCTTAAATTGCAAGAAAATAAATTCAGCTCCACTCGGATGCTGATGAACAACGGCTCTACTCAGATGCTGACAACTCCACTCGGACGTTGATAAATTCAGCTCCACTCAGACGCTGATGGTTCCATTCGAATACTGCGGTACAGAAACATCGGTTCTACTCAGATACAGATGTTATGAAAGGACATAAATCTGAAAGCAGAAAAAGAAACCACTTCATACGGATACCATTTTGTTGAAAAGTAAGTTACAGAAACGTAAACTTAGCTTTATTTGATGTTGATGGCTTTATTTGGACATCTTGCAAAAATGTAAATCCAGCTCCATTCAGAAGCTGATGGAAATATATTGGATGCCTCATAGGATATGTGGATGTAGCTGCTCAGGAAAATAAGGTGCGGGGACGAAGCCGCTCACAAGAATAAGGTTGTAGGGATGCAGTCGTTCACGAAAACAAGGTTGTGGGGACTAAGCCGCTCACGAGAACAGGATGTGTGGACTAAGCCGCTCACGAGAACAAGGTTGTAGCTTTACTTGGACACTGATGTCCTTAGGATTCAGATGACCTCCAATGATCAGGCAGCGTTTTGAGCTTTAAGTCTAGTGCCTGCAAAATTGAAGGTTGGAGTTCAGTAATTTGATATGATAATTTCAAGGCTTTCGAGATACCTGAGGGGGTCAGAAGTGCATCCAACTCATTGATTAGGTTTTGGATTTCTGATGTGACCGTGAACTCATCCTTTAATTCTTCCAACTTGTCTTTGGACAAACCTTCTTGACACTGACGTCCTTAGGATGCGGGATACTTTGTAGAAATATAAATTCAGCTCCATTTGGATGTTGTGGTAGAAATTTAGATAGCAGAAAAGAAAACGGACATTCATATCCAACATGATGTTTTGCAGAAATGTAAATTCAACTCCTCTTGGACGTGGATGCGGGAATTTAAATTGTTGAAAAGGAAATTGAACTCCGCTCGGACACTGATGTCCACTGGGATATGTTGCAGAAAATGAAATTCAGCTCCACTCGGACGCTGATGGCTCCACTCGGATACCTTGCAGAAAAATATAAATTGCGGCTACACTCGGACGTCTCCACTCGAATTCTGCGATGCATAAATATAAATTCAGCTCTACTCAGACGCTGATGGCTCCACTAGGATACCTTGCAAATTCAGTTCCACTTGGACACTGATGACTCCACTCGGATGTCTTGAAAAATATAAATTCAGCTCCACTTAGACGCTGATGAATAATGACTCTACTCAGATGCCAACAACTCCACTCGGACGTTGATAAATTCAGCTCCACTCGGACGCTGATGGTTCCACTCGGATACCTTACAGAAATGTAAAATGCGGATTCACTCGGACGTCTCCCCTCGAATACCGCAATGCAGAAAATGTAAATTCAGCTCTACTCAGACGCTGATAAAAAATGGCTCTACTCAGATGCCGACAACTCCACTCGGACGTTGGTAAATTTAGCTCCACTCGGACGCTGATAATCATGGTTGATTCTGCAAAACAAACATTAAATGGTTTTTGCAAGGTGGGGTTTGAACCGCCACATGATTTCTTGAAAGGTGGGGTTTGAACAGCCACACGATTTTTGCAAGGTGGGGCTTGAACCGCCACACGATCTTTGAAAGGTGGGGTTTAAACCGCCACACGATTTTTTGAGAGGTGGGGTTTGAACCGCCACACAATTTTTGCAAGGTGGGGCTTGAACCGCCACACAATTTTTGCAAGGTGGGGCTTGAACCGCCACACGATCTTTGAAAGGTGGGGTTTAAACCGCCACACAATTTTTTGAAAGGTGGGGCTTGAACCGCCACACGATCTTTTTGAGAGGTGGGGTTTTTGAACCTCCACACGATTTTTTTTGAAAGGTGGGGTTTGAACCGCCACACGATTTTTTTGAGAGGTGGGGTTTGAACCGCCACACGATTTTTGCAAGGTGGGGCTTGAACTGCCATACGATTTTTTTGAGAGGTGGGATTTTTGAACCTCCACACGATTTTTTTGAAATGTGGGGTTTGAACCGCCACACGATTTTTTGCAATGTGGGGTTTAAACCGCCACACTATTTTTTTGAGAGGTAGGGTTTGAACCGCCATGCAATCTTTGAAATGTGGGGTTTGAACCGCTGCACAATTTCTGAAGAGTGGGGGTTTGAACCGCCATATAAGATTGAAGAGTGGGGGTTTTGAACCACCGCACAAAATTTTGAAGGTGGAGTGGTAACGTATCTCCATTCGGATGTCGATAATGGTGGGCGAAGATGGGCCGCCGCACGAAGTTGATTGAGGAGTGGCAACGTACTCCGTTCTGGTGTTTATTGGATGGATTTATTGGTGGAGATTGATCACAGTGCGAGATTCCCCTGACGCATATCTGTATTCTGCAAATAAGGAGGAAACAAACACGAAGCAGCAATGGGTGGAAAAAGAGGAAGCAATTGATAAATGTAAACAATGAAATCAAATCATGTATGTTGTATATGAAAGGATTCCCACACTACCCTAAGGTTTGCCCCCAGTATTTTATAAAAGCAACTTCCCTACCAAGAGAAGGTTCAACAAATCTATGCATTTCTGGAGAACACGTCATCCAGTTTCTATCATATAAGCCTGCTTGATACAAGTCTAGAAAAGAGTCTGCATCTTGCCCAGGAGATAACGACCTCAAGGACAAGACTTTCCCACATCATGTAGACGTAAGCAATCCTCACCGGATATTGGTGTTCGTACTCACGCTCAGAAACAAGGCTACGCATTTACACTCATAAAAATACAACAAACAGCACAAAGTCAGATTTGCAATGTCAATCCGAGTGAATAAACTTCAGATGAAGATGCACATGCATAGGCATTCATATAATCAAGAGGACTTTGCTAGAGAAAGGAATATGTAGTGGATAGAAAGAAAGAAGAAGAAAGAAAGAATCTGTTTAGAAAGAAAATGCCCTTTTTTAGTAGAAGAAGGAAGGATTTAATGAGCGATACTCAACCGAGGTCGCTAACGGAGGTAAAGTGCACATTGAGCATAGTTTGCTAAAGCTTTTCCTTTGACATGCGGGTCTTCTTCTCCACAAATTATTGCTTGAATACAACTTGAGACCCTTCTTCGAAATACCCAACTGGACTTCTGAGTTTTGATGAACCTAAGACGATGAAGTTTTCCTTTTCTGGGTCCGAGATGGGCCGGACCAGTTGCTACTACTGTGCGCCACTACTGCTTTACTATTACTTTGGTTGCTGCAGGAATAAGTAGCCTTCCCCTCCTTTAGAAGATTGACTTGGAGCCATTTTCTATACTTGCTTCTGCTTTTCGTTGATTGTGTTCTTTGAACACTTTTTTTTTATTTTTTTTATTTTTTTTTATTTTTTTTGCAAGCAAAAGCAAGTACAAGTTTCATCTTATCTTCGGTGGGGGACTTCAAGTCTTGGCTTAAGGCAGAAGCGTTCAAGTCTTGGCTTCTTCGAACTTCTGCTGGCATTGATCATCAACGATCCTAGGAGCTTTCGCAAACTAATTCGATGTGCACCTTACCTTCGATTAACCACCTCAGTTGGGCACTGCTCATTAACTAAGGAATTCAAGTGGAGGCAAGAGATTTTACAAGCGGCTTAGAAAATAAATGAATTGAATAAAGAGCAAAGATAAGTGTTTGAAGATAAAAGAATAAGAAGACCAAAGAAATTTGGAAGCAAATAGCAAAGTCCAATGTCATCTTACTGTTATCCCATGTCTGATGGTGCATGTACCCTGGATATTATGCAAATCTAACTAGCACTTAGTTTAGCATTTGCACTCATGAAAGAAGTATGGCGTGAAGGCCCAAAATACTCACAGGGATGTGTTTGTGACTGCTTACATCTAAAGCATGATGTAGATATAAGAGCTAGCTGGCGAGATCATGTATGTCATATAATTTCAAATAGATGCACAAGTTATCCATGATGCAGTAACATGTTGAACATGCTCAATTTAAGGAAGTTTTTTTGAAAACTTGAGGGTAGTGTGGATTTTTATTCAAAGAATCTTATGCACATTTTGTAGCAAATCTTAATAGTTTTAGCAATTTTTACAAAAAATGTGAGGGTATGACCACTCACGAAAATTTATGAATAAATAAAAAGAATTGCTTCCGATGCGGGAATGAATGATTGTACAAAAAAAGGTAAGAGAGATGAATGGACTTCTCTGGACGTGTGTGGCGGGGCCGCGAGGTCGTAGCAAGGATGTTGCCGCGGAAAAGTAAGTGTGGACCTCACTCTGACGTTGATGCCCACGCATAACATAGATGAAAGTGGGGGGAATTGAGCCGCCGCAATAGATGCAAGTGGAATGTTTCCAAATGGTTGCCCCCAATGTAGAATGAATAACGGACTCCTTGATAAGCGTGGCAGGGCAAAGAAGGCACATAGGAGGATCATTCAAGAGTTGATAAGAGGAGGATTCCTTCATCTCACTGAGCATTATGCAAGTAGTCATGGTATGATTCGAGTTCCTGCAACAATAAGTGAGAAGCAATGGGTAGAACCGAAGGGCGATTTAGGAAAGACAGCCATGAAATCAATAAGTTTTTAGACTCTCCCTTTTCTAGCAAAGCTTTATGCCAATATGTCTGGTGTGATTCGGATTCTGTCCTAGGTTCTTCCATTTGGACGTTGACGCTTTTGCAGGAATCAGACGTGGATACATTCGGATGTTGATGCCCACTGGGATGATGATAGGGAACTGTAGATTGAGATCTGGGCGGGGCCACTGCAAAATCTGAATGTTGATGAAGAGATGAGATCCGAACGGGATACCGCAAAATTCGGACGCTGAGGTAGATTACATAGCAGGGAAGAAACATCCTTAAATCTTTGAATCATCAGACTATCGACAATACGAGCATGGATCCATACATTGCCAAAAAATAGACCTCCCAGATGGCCAGAGGTGTACATGGGTCAGGACGGGCCGATTATGGCCCATAATGGCCAGTTGGCGGGTTGGATTTTCAGAAACCAAAATGAGGGATTAGGCCTTCCAACTGGGTCGACCTATTAACCAAACCTATTCAAAATCCCCCTCTCTTTTCTTTTCTTCTTTCTCTCCCATTTCTTTCCCCATTTTCTTCTTCCTCCTTAAACGATACCGAGCTCTCTCCTTCTCTAAAACACAATTTCTTTTCGAAGACCAACCAAATCCTCATAAAATCTTACCAAAATCCAAACAATCCCTCCACATACATACCGAAATAAAACTTGGCTATCAACACATAATGGAGAGGTCGGCAAAAATGCTTCTACTTGTCATGGTATTGTCTTTGGCTTGGTTGATTGTTGTGGTGATAATGTGGTTTATTCAAGGCAAGTGCGTATGTATTTGAGCTTCATATGTTTCGTACTTTGCGTGGTTATTTTCTATCCCCTCTTAATAATCATATCATGAACACTTGCATTTATGCATCTATTCCCTTTCTGAATTTGTTTACACTTATGGTTTGTAATAATTTTTATTTGGATTGAGAAAAAAATGTTGTGCTATTACTTTTATGAAGTAATTTTGGTGGTGTGGCGGTCGGTGTTGGGAGGGGGAACGGAGGAGAGGGCTCGTATGGAGGAGGTAAGGTGATGAGAGTTGAGAGGTAGGGGCGGCGGAAAGAAAAAAATGATGCTTATATACTTAGGGTTAGGTTAATTTGACGGGTCGGGTCGGGTCGATTATAGGCGGGTTTTAACAATCCGACCAGCTATCCGTCCCAACCCAACTATAACGGGTCGGTTATGTACCCGTTAACCGTGGGTTATTCTAATTTTGTACCCCCCCTACATGACCTAACTCTTCCCTCGCCCAAAATGGACCAATATGCTCACATTGCCAGACGTTAGCGTGATCACTCTGGCCAATGCCCAAAAATTGTCAAAAATCATAGCCTCTGGTGAAATTGCTGTAGATACGAGGGAAGCTTTCATTCATTTCCAAGGCATGGAGGGATTCTCATTTAGGAGCTGGTAGGAGGATTCCTCTACACTCACTGAGTAGCGTTGGGCTAAAGCCAAGGTAAAATGGACGCAAAGAGCTCATTCTTGCGAGCTATCATTCTGTATGTTTGCCCCCCTACAAAAATAATATGCCCAACTATGGATGAAATGCCCCTCAATGTAGAAACAAAACTACACTAAAATGAAAAGGCATAAAAAGAAAGGGACTACCCGGGGTATACGAAGCAGAAGCAGCAAGGGTAGAAATGATGATTATTCAAGAGTTGGTAGGAGGATTCCTCTGTCCCGCTAAGTAGCGAGTCGGTAGGAGGAGGATTCCTCTGTCCCGCTGAGTAGCGATGGAATTCTTCTGGTCATCATTCTGTTGCTTGCCCAAGCTAATGATTGATGTTCTCCTTTCGTCCACGTGGGTTGCCTTCCACGAGGCGCCCTTGTTTATAGTCGTAGGCTCGACTATCCAAACTTCACGTTGTCAACCAATTCTACTAGATGCTTTCCATGCACGTAGTTTGATGTGAGTTATCACATGAAGTAAATGGTCTTCTAGCAAATTATTATGCTAGGTAACTAAAACAGGATGAGTTCCTTTTCTAGCGAGGAATTATACAGGTAACCGCGACCTGATTCAAACTCTAACTCGGGTTCCTGCAAAATAAAGAAGAAATGGTTAGAATGGAGGGTGATTTAAGAAAATGATCAATATAATCAATAAGTTCTAGAAAATATGGATAATAAAAACTATACAGTAATACAAAATATATGGATTTTGTTTTGATTATGATATAAATCATTCTCCGACAATGGTGTCAAAAATAATTACAACTCATCACTAGCTACAAAAAAAAATGTATTGAACTAGATATGTAATTAATACTCCTTGATGAGTGGACATGTGAGAGAAAAGCAATTCCACCAAATTCTCTATCGTACCATTATTCTGCAAGTACGAAGAAAATTAATACTAGTCAGTAGTATCTGAATTGAGTAATAAATAAAAGGTGATTTAATGAAAGTAATAATAAAGAAGAAATTCAATAGATTGAAAGAATATACAGTAAAATCGCAAGAAAATGGAGAGCAACAACAATAATGAAGTAGGTTGGAAAATATACATGCGATATATCATGGCAATAATGAAGAAAATTAGAACATATACACATAATTATGATGCACGTGCTAGGGTAACTTCAACTACTTCTAACTGGCTGAAAGGCTCCCGGACGATACCATAGAAGTGGTCCCTCAGTAAATGGATACGAGAGCGTTTACCGAATCATAAAAGGAATCGGGGCGCTCAATCCATTTAGGGGTCAAGTCCGAGTTTAGTGTTTATGAAAGCTTACTGAGGCGTTGGCCCCAGGACTTCACTACTAACCACATAATTCTATTTGGGAAGGGCCCGGCGGCAGGGCATTATGCGTGAAATGCGTGTGAGAGAATACAACAATTGATATCAAAGCGAATAAATAAATAATAACAATAAACACCTCAAGCAAATAATTCCGGCTTCGACACTAAGTCCCCAGTGGAGTCGCCAAACTGTCGCACCGTCGCGAGCGAAATTCAGACGAATGAAATACACATACAATGAAGTCGCCACCCTATTTTTCTAAGGTTTAGGGAAACCTAAAAGTCCGTAAAAGAAGGAGAAAATAAAATAAAAACTAAGGCACAAAAGAAAGGGTCTAAACCCGAGAACGATGGTTCGGGGTCGTTTTATGGACTCGGGAAGGTGTTAGGCACCCGAGTCTCATCCTTAAAAAGGTTACCGGTTCTAAAAAGGAGGTGTTTAAAAATCATGTTGAAAACAAGTAATTTGGCCCTCAGAGGGGGTATCGTCGCTTTAGTTTTTAAGTTTGTTTGATTGATTTTATCCTAATTATTGTCGAGTTGTTTAATAGAAAATAACATTTTTTATCCTCTAAAAGATAAAAAGGTTGGTTGTATACCTATTCCAGTTATATTTAGTCGAGTTCAAGATTAGTCCGATTACATGAAAAATTGGTGAGATTACTACCGTTTTATTAATCTTTACCGAAGCGATGCTAGTATCGTCATTGGGCCATTGCACGTGATTAATCCTATTTACTAGGTGATTCTAAGCATGCATAGACTAGCAAAGTACCATTTTGAGTGAATGTGAAAAACACGTTGAAAAGAGAAAAATCGGGAAGTGGGGTCGAAGCCGCGCACATAACACATTCGTCAAGATAGCATAAATTAAAATACAATCATGGGGTCGAAACCACACACGATACGCATTCATCAAGATAAGCATAAATTCATGGGGACGAAGCCGCACACGAAACAAGCATAATTTAAATGATCATTCAACATTAAAGATTTAAAGCGCATTTTAATAGGGGGTCTCTTACAATAAGAGGGATTAAAATATGGAGGTATTTTCTATGAGTTGGGCTTAAAGCCTATTTACTATCTTTTCGCTTTCAAATGATTATTTTCTTTGGTGATTTACTATCCTAAAAATTTAGAGGAGCCTAAGTTATTGGGAAAGATTTAGATCTTATGCTTTGATTACTAATTTGTTTAGTCTTCTTTGATTGGATTTTATTTGCTTTGATTTGTGGGGATTTATTGAAGATTTGAGGATTTTAGTAATTAATAATCATGCAATCAAATTAAAGCGTGATGTTTAATTATTAGTCCTATTTTATTTCATGCTTTTAATAAAATAAACGTTGAGTGATTACTAAGACTAGTTCATTCAAGCAAGGGTCGATTTGAGTGAAATTACTAAAGGGAGTTATTGATAGAAATTAATTATCATGCAAACGAATTAATTCGAATTCTAACAATTCTAAATAATCATGCATACGATTAATAATAAATTGAAGTACATTTATCCAAAATAAAAGGGAAAAAAGGAAAACATACCTGGAGAGCTTTACCTGCAGATTAAGGATTAGTGGCAACAATTAATAATAAAATAGATAAATACTGCAAATAAATATTACAAATTAATTACAAATTCTCAAATAAATAAATACAACAATTAAATTCTCCATTCGAGCTTCGCAATTGGGAATGACGCATCGAACTCCTCATCGAGCTCCATCAAGCTCGTTGGGCATCATCACGACGAGCGTGCAAATAAAACATATGAACAAAATAGACAAATAAACGCGTATGAGTAAGGGATTCACAAATAAATTTCAAATGATCAAATATCAGTAAGAATGAGATCACCTTACCCATTAAAGTTGGCGAAGCATCCGATCGGGATGATAATCGTGAATTCGGTACCTGCAAAAATGAAGAACAAGTTAATACACGATTTTAATTAAAAGGGCTTGGGCCACAGCCCATTTCTTTTATTTTTTTCTTCATGGGTCGCAGCCCATTTTCCTTCTTTCTTTCTTTTCTTTGGGCCGCAGCCCATTCTTTTTCTTATTTCCTTGGTTGGGCCGAAGCCCAACCCTCTCATTTTCCTTGTCAAAACGACAAGGTTTTCTTCTCCTCCTCTATTTCTTTCTTTTCTCATTTTCCTTCTTTCTCTTCTTTTGTCTCTTTTCTTTTTATTATTTCTTTCTGCTCTTTTCATTTCCGGCCGAGGAGCGGCGGTTTGGGAGCGTGGCACGGTTGGTGTTGGGGGCAGCTGCGATCGGGGCTGGCAAGGTGGGCGGTGGTTACTGGTTGGGTGATGGTAGCTGGATGTGGGTGGCGTGGCGAGTCTGGTTGGGAGATGGCTGGTTCGGCTGTGATTGGTTGTGGTTGGGTTGTGGCGGCCGGCTAAGAAGCTGGGTTTCAGTTGTGGCTGGGATTTAATTGGTTTTTGGCTGGGTTTTGGTTGGCCGGAGGTGGGTGGTGGTGATCGTTTTTGTGTGGGGCTAGTGGCCGGATGTGGGTGAGCTCGCTTTGATCGGATTCGGGCTAATTAGTCAGGTTTGATTGGGTGGAGACAGTGTGATGATGGTGTTTGTTCATAAATTAAAAGGGAAGAGATGATGGTGTTCGGACGGTGGAGAGGAAAAAATGAGTAAAGTAATGTAAAGTAAAGTGAAAGTGAAAAATGGGTATGATGAGTTTTTGTGGTTCGATCCAATGATACGAGAAATTTTATTTGAAATCGATAAAAATTCGAACGAAAAATACATACAAAACAAAATATGTAACATGAAACAAAAGAAAACAAAGTAATAAATAGGAAATAAATGGAAATAATAATAATAAAAATAATATCAAGAATGAGCGAAAAAAATGAACGATTTAAGTTAATCGTGTCAAAATTCGGGTATCAACGTAGTATCTTCTCTCCCTTTTGAGTGCAGCAGCCGATGAGCCTAACCAGATTAGTGTGCTGTAGTTTTGCGATTAGGTTAGCCTCATTCATAAACTCCACTTCTCCTTGTCCAGAACTTCTAGAAAGCCTTTTCAGTGCTACCTCCTCATCATCTAATTTTCCCTGGTAATTAAAACAGATACGCGTGATCTAACTTTCTCATTAGTTCCTCTAATTACGTAACTGATAAGGTCTTTTACTATACCTTGTAAACTGTTCCAATCCCTCCTCGTCCAAGGTTATTCTCATCCGAAAAATTGTTTGTTGCTGAAACTACTCTTTCATAGGTGAAGAACTTAAGTTCTTGATTGCAATTATCTTCTATATCCAATATGCTTATTTCCATTCCTGTCTCTTCATCCATATTCCCTCTTGTTTCTGGAAAATAAAGATTAGCCAGACTGCAAGAATAGTCATTGAAAAATTAACTATGCGAAAGTCAGCGCAGAAAATACCAGCTTCTCTCCTACGTTTTTTCTGCCGACGGTAGTCAATTATAGGCCATACTCCAAAGATAATAAAAAACATTGTGGACACGACTGCAATTAAGAAACCGATATCAATTTTGCTGTAGGCATTTCCATATTGCAAAAGATTATAATAAAACTTAGCAATCAGAAAAGATCAATGAAGTGAAGAACCACCTATACTTACGATAATTGAAGCGAAATTGGAAGGCAGTTGAGAAAAATATTGCGATGACAAAGCTACAAAATGCCCAGCAGAACATAGCAACTCTTTTAATGAGTTTCATGAGAGAATTAAGGTTGCGTAGACGTTGGTGACTGAAAATGAGCAGAAACTAGTTAGTTAGCCTTTGATAATTATAAGTCTTAATTCACCTATTTTACATTCACTACCTTGACCTTGTTGTGAGCCACTTAAAACTGACCCTTTTCTCATCAAGAAATGAAAAAGACAATTTTGCCCTGAAATAAGGGCTCCAAACCAAAATGCATTGATTATGATTGTCGGTATGATTATGTATTGTACATTTTCTTCTCACTAACCTACATAATGTAAAAAAAAATATTTAAATAGATTTTTTAAACTAAAAATATAAAGCTACAAAATAAGAGAATAGCAAACAGACCTTTGATTTTTATCATTTAGTTTGTCTCCTGCAAGCTAGTCAAATTCGGACCGATCTGACTGGTTCGACCGGAAAATTCGAAGAGCGGTCACCAAGTCGGGTTTGAAAACCCTAAAAATCCACTCAAACGGATTTTTTAAAATTTTGGTCGACATGACTGGTTTAACCGGTGACCCGGTCCGAATATACCCAGGTTGACCTGGAATTTTTTAAAGAAAATAATTTTGAAAAAAATGTTAAATATGGGATTCGAATCCACGTTCAGTATGTTGGCTAACAAAACGTTTACCACTACGCCAATGCTATATTTGTGCTATTATATGACAACATATAATATAAATATAAGATAAATCTTTCTTTTATTTTTAAAATTTCTTTTACTCTATGCAAATATTAAATTTCAGTTATTAATTTATTAAAATTACGGGTCAATTCGGGTTTTTTCGGGTTGACTGATGGATATCGACTCCGTAAAAAAATAAATAAAAAATATAACTTCATACTAAACACAAAATTAATTGTAAATATGAGCAAGAGGTTCGTCCACAGAGAACTAGGATATGATTTTATAAATGCTCGAAAGACCAATTGTAACACTTAGGTGAAATGGGGGGTGGGTTGGTTGGGGGTTGTTGAAACAAATAAAAAGTAATAAAAATAACAAAAAAAGACAGTAAATTCAATCGAGAGTGTGTTTAAGAGTAAAAACAATCCCAGTAGAAGCTCAATCAAGCTATGATACGTGAGTAGCAATCATCGATGCAAGGATATTAATTTTTAATCTACAGAGTTGCTATAGGACTCAAGTATGCATAGAATCCTTACTTCCCTCCTATATCAAAACCACCTCAAGTACGTTTAGAGATGATTCCTAATCAACTAGCACCTTGCTAGTTAAAGAGTTTACTAAACTTGATTGATTATCGAATATGAGAAGACAAATCATGTTTTAACGCTTCTACTAGGAAAGATGTATTTAGCTAGACATGTTCATGATTGAAGAAACCAAAATATTTAATTTCATATAGGAAATCTCTCGTCTCTTGGAAGAGAACGATAGGAACAAATGAGCACTACAAAAAAATTGGTTATCATCGACGACCCTTTTTTGACTGACATAGACCGTCGGAAAGTTTTGATGGAATTTTGATAGCTAGGCCTCCATATCGACAAAAATTTTCGTTGATAATATATTTCGAAGCCCCCCTCAAAACATTAGGGTGCAAATGCGAAATTGTTGGCGCCACAGATTAGCGCAAAACATTTGCGAGGGACATGTCCGTCGAAAATATTTTGATCGCTTTGTTTATCGCAATTGTGTTACATTGTAGACCGCAATGTCATCGAAAGTGGAGGAATTCTTTCGAGGAGTAGGGCCCTCGAAGACTCTCTTTGTTTTCTATAGATATGGTTGATGGAGTGTCCATCGAAAAGTTCTCATCTTTTTCGATCGAATAATCGTCAAAAAAGGAAAATATTTTTCGAGGGCTTTTTGCCTCGAAATGCATTTACATTATCAACAGACATTCCGTCGAAAATAATCTCACCATTTGCGACGGATATTACGTCGCAAATGATCTCACCATTTGCGACGGTTGTGTTCATAAAAAATGGTCTCACCATTTGCGACGGTTGTGTATGCCGCTATTTAGTGTTTCCGACGGCCTATTTCGTCGGAAAGTTTGTTTCCATAATATATGTCATTTTACAATATTTGTTATATTTAAAATATATTATACAACATTTAAAATGAAAGGTTGAATAACTTATACAATTAAGAGATATATAGTAATTAAGCACCCCATTAATTAACTAATTCTAAAGTTAACAATATACATAAAATAATGAGAAAAATACTTATATTCTATAATTAATATAGAGTCCTTTACTCATTAACTTTCAAACTAAAGAGGTTGTACTACATATACACATTATATTGATATTATATATATATATATATATATATAATATAGTATGAATTAGTTTTATAGATTTTGTTTATTAATTACTTATTATGTTTCAAACTAAATAAGTTGTATTACATATACACATTGGATTGATATTTAGATTAATGTCATATTTATATATATATGAATTAGTTTTATAGATTTTGTATATTAATTTTAGATTGATATCATATATATATAGTATGAATTTTTTTATAGTTTTTGTTTATTAATTACTCATTAAGTTTCAAACGTAGTAGGTTGTACTACATATACACATTAGATTGATGTTTCGGTTGATATCATATATATATAGTATGGATTAGTTTTATAGATGTAGTTTATTAGTTTTAGATTCATATCATAGAGTATGAATTTATTTTAGAGATTTTGTTTATAAATACAAATACGTCTATTGAAAAAGTAAATGTTATATATACTAACTTATATTTAGTTTGAGCATTATATAATCTAGTGAATATACATGTTTAATTTTGTAAAATCATTAAGCTACCGAATATACTGTTGTTGCATGTATTCCATGTATAAGTTTTTGGTGAGTAACGTTATCATTAAGTGTACGTACTAACTTAAGTAGGAGAACATCTATTGACTAAAGTTAACAATTTTGGAATATTCTTATTGGGTTAATGATTGAAGGATGTATTTTTATATAGGTTGTATAAGTATTTATACATAGCGTTTTATGATAAAAATATCATGTCATTGTTGGAAAACGTACTGATACTCGGTGAAATTCAAATTGTCCACAATACGGTCTATGAAACCATGAATAAACTGGTTTTCGATACAAATGTATTAAACTAAGATAATCTTTTAAGTGAATTATTTTTATTCTATACTTGATTTAATTTCGTACAAATTGTTACGAGAAACTTACAATTAAAACGCTTAGTTGTACTACCTCCGTCCACAATTAGATGTCGCCCGCACTGTAGATACGCATATCAAGGAGGTCGGATGACACACTATTTGACCCCAAAAAATTCCGTATTTTTTTTCGAACGTACGTTAATCATTTTCCTACGTCCGAGAAAAAAATTGAAAATTTTTGGGGTCAAATAGTGCATCATCCGGACTCCTCGATATGCGTATCTACAGTGCGGGCGACATCTAATTGTGGACAGAGGGAGTAATAAGTTTCATTGTTTTGTATTAAGAATTATACATGTGTTGTTTGTCATAAGTTAGTGGTAGTAGTTAGTGATTAAGATCGTATACTCGCATAAATGAAAGATATCATTTAAGAGATAATGATTAGAATATAAACTTTCTTTGGTCGTGTTATAACTAAAGTTTTCGAGAATGTTAAGTTTAAATGGTACATACGGAGTTTGCATTGAGAAAATCACTACAAATAGAAGGCCTCGGAGTACTATTGGGATAACGGAGGCAATTGAAGAAGTTTTTCAAACCGAAACTGTTATTCGGCCTACTCCTGTGTCTATTATTAGGAATTACATTCAATCTGTAATTGTCCACTTCAACCTATATGAAGAAGTTCAACCTAATGATCTTATAGTAGAAAATTTCATTGAGAATGATGAGGATGCAGATGATGAGGACTATGAGATCGATAATGACAAGGATGATTTTGCTTGTGCGAGTGACTACGACGATGAAGATTATGTAATATGACGTTATCAGTTTAATTTTTACATGAATGTTAAAACAATTTTTTGGTTTTTAATTTCTGCACTTTTCAACATGTGAAATGTACGTTATTGGTAACCATTTTATACTAATCTTGAGATATTTATAACAATTCAAATTTATTAATAGATGAGTGGTCTAGATCGTACATCTGATAGATCATGTGCTAGTGGTCATACTTCTAGTAGAGGTCGTGCCAGAGGTAGTAGACCGCGTGGTAGCGATATTAGAGGCGCTGGTAGAGAGAGTAATGGGTGGTAGAGATACCCGGGGTCGTACGGAAGAGACAGATCCTAAAGGCACATATCACCATCCCGCTAGACTACTCGCGGGTTGTTGTCCACATCGGGGTTCAAATGTATACTCTCCACTTCCACGACCCACTCTGGATCTTCCCACGGCTCGAGAGTGGGTATCGATTCATCATTGTCACAGTCACATCATTAGCGACATCATCAAATACAGGGTCTTAATGATATGGCAGACTATGACTCCCTTCAGCCCCCTCGACATCACTCCCCGCAACACGCCCCACAATGCGATCAGTAGGTCGAGCCCATTGATAAAGAGCTTGATCATGATCCCGCCTATGTGCCAATGTGATACTATCCTAGCTCCCTTTGATCTTCAATAACTCGATCGTTGTTCAAAGGTGAATTTTGACGTGCAAAAATATAACTCGACGAGTACGAACCTAACCCAAAAAACCTCAAGTTGTTTAACCTAGTCGATTTCAAGTGAGGTTCTCAATACACAACTAAACCTAAATTCAACTAAGTGAATTTCTTCCTAGATGAACAATTGATGGATTTGGAATCTCGCGTTTTACTTAACTAATTAAAAGCTTATGCACCTTTAATTAACCAAGGCTCGCGCATGAGCAATTAGAGAAAGCTCCCTCATGATAAAAAATCTCAAAATAATTGTAAGTTTACAAGAGAAGCCATAAGGCTTATTTATAATAAACGATTAAACCTATTTAGACTAGAACTAGGAATTCTAACTAAATAATAATACAAGGTCTAATTAAATAAATAAATAGAAGTTCTAAAGAAGATAGGAATCTGACTTGGCCCACGGTGCAGCCAAGCCAAGGAGCACTTTGCGCGTGCCACAGCTAATGCGTGTATGCGCCAAAGCCCACGCCCGGGTCCGTGCATGGCTCGGACATATGCAGCGATGCACACTCTTGAGCTTCGCCTAAACTAATCTTCATCTTGCATGGGCAAAAGTTTCAAAAAGCCCATGTTGTTACAAACGCCCTTGTCATGAACCTAGGTGCTCGGGTTGGCGTTGCTTGGTTCGCCAAATGAGGTTAACACCATCACAAGACTTGGTGCTTTCTCTCACAAGACGGCCTCTTCGATCCGTATCTCACTCTCAAGCTCTTTGTGAAGAAGCGCCGAGAGTGCTCCTTGAGTCTTCTTGCCTTTCGCTCGAGTCATCGGGCCTATTGGTGGCAATGGCACAATCGATGTTTGCGACGAACCTCAATTCGCATCATTTCCTCCCTCCTCGCAAAGATTCGTCCTCGAATCGTCATCGTCTACATCAAACAAAGTTAATTTAGTAACATTAAAGGTAGCACTAACCGAACCATACTCACTAGGCAAGTCAAGTTTACAGGTATTGTCGTTGATCTTGGCAATGATTTGGAACGGTGCATTGCCTCGGCGTTGGCTTCTGGGCTATTCGCAAGGTTAACATGGACCTTGGTGAAGCAGGAGAACACCGTCGATTGCAAATCCAGGAGTTAGAGGAGCTTCAAGACGATGCATACGAGAACGCTTTAATCTACAAGGGTAAGATGAAAGCCTATCACAATAAGTTGATCTCCTCCAAATATTTTGTGGTTGGACAGAAAGTTTTGTTGTACAACTCCTATCTTATACTTTTTGAAGGCAAGCTCTAATCTATGTGGACAGGCCCATACGTGGTCACGACTGTCCTTTTCAAGGTCAATGGCCATAGGTTGAAGTCTTTCTATGAGGGGTTCAAATCTTCAATGGTTGAAGAAATGGAGGTGGCTAGCTGACCTGTCTAGTCCTCATCAGCTGTGAACGTCTAGGCCTAGACGTGAAATAAGGCACCACACCACGCGGGTCGCATCCCTCGTGTTTCGTAACAAGCTTCTTTAATTACTTTCCAGACTTTTTGCTACTTTATTATTTTTTTCTTTTTCTGCATGCTTGTTTATCTTTCTTTATTTCTTATTTAATTTCTTACATTTTTGTCGCCTCTTTATTCCCCACTTTTCTCTCTCCATTTGCCTTCCTTAAATTTTCTTGTCCCCTTCTTTATTATTATTATTATTATTATTATCCCCTCCTTTATTCTCCCTTTTTGTTTTATCTCTCCTAACTCCTTTTCAAATTTAAAAGGTATTACTTTTTGATAGTTAGAGCCGAGTCTATTGGGATTCAAGAGCCGCAGTCTCTCTCCACCTGACACGTCGCTAACGGACAAAATCCGTTAATCGTCCTTGATAGAGATCTCCTTCCCTCTCTCCTTCTTTCCACTTCCATTTCTCTCTCTCTGTCACCATCCCTATCTCTCCTACTATTGCAAAAGAAAAACTTGTCACGATCACCCCTTTTCTCCTCCACACACTCTTTCTCCATTTTTTCTTTTTTCAGTCAAACCCCACTTCATTCCTAGTGCCAAGGACTAAGAGAGTAGCTCACAAATCCATAAGGAGTCACCATCATGATTTGCTCCCACATAGCCCCATTTCCACCCCAAACTCCTCCACCTCCCAAAGCTACTATTCTGAAATAGAGCTAGAGGAGCGTGCTCAGCCACCACTAGCCGACGACGAGGAAGGGTACGTGAACGCTAAGGGGAACGTCACTCTGACGAGGCCCCTCTCGGACGACGACGACATCGAGATCCTAGGATCTATTCCAGCCACAACCACAATGACCAAATGTGGAAGAGTTGTAAAGAAAGCCCCCGTGGTTGAGAGTAGTCGAGGAAAGAAGAAGATGTCATCAGTGGCAGCCGTCAAGGAGAAGGAGGAGGAGGAGGTGGAGAAGCCTGAAGAAGAGGAGGGGAGGGATAAGAAGGAGAAGTAAGAGATGCTGGAGGAAAACCTAGGAGAAGAAGAAGAAAGGGAGGCCGAGCAAGAAGAGCAGACTGCGGAGGAAGCAAATTTAGAAAAAAAAGAAGAAGGAGTGGTTGTGGCTGAAACGGCAGAGAAAGAAAAGGGGGCAAAAATGCCCACCCCTGCCAAGAAGAAGATGAAGCTCATCTCCGAGGAGAAGGGCAAGGCGCAAGCGTCAGCATCAAAGAAGCTGCAACGCACAGTAGACCTATCGCCTGTCAAGGGCAAGACACCAACTTTATCGTCTACATCCCAGGTGCCCTCTAACCCTTCTCACTTGAATGGTTGGATGAGTTTTGATGATAAATTTTCTCCAGATAGGTTGAGCATGTTTCAGGCAAAAGGCGTTAGCCCCTGTGCGCGCCTAGATTTGCAATTTCTTTATAAGATGGGCATTGGGACTCAAGTCTGAGAGCTCATAAGAAACATTGGGTGGGAAGCTCTTTTCTACATAGAGCACCCGATATTTCTTGAGCTCTCTCTTGAGTTCTACACCACTTTCTGGCTTGCCACTGATCATTTTAAGTCGAAAGTGATACGATCTTGGTTTCGATTTGGAGCCCTTGCACGGATCTAGTCCTCTTTGGGAGGTTGGATTGACAATTGGATGGAGTTGATGGAGAGGATAACGTCGCAAGGAGGTTGCGAAATAGGTGCAACGGATAAATGGATGAAAATGAAGATGTATTGATGGATAAACAAAGTAATGAACTTGCATACATGGTAAACCCTTCTAGGTGTAATTCCTAGATGACCCTACCACAAGCATACAAAGATCTCTAATCCAAGAGGAGAAGAAGGTAATGGATTCAGCCTTAAGGGCCACGGTTCCAAGAACCAGTTCCTAAGTGGTCTAAAGGCTCAATGATGAAAATCTTGAGCAAGTTTAAAGACAAAGTCTAAAATGAACCTATTGTTCACTATTTATACTACTAGCTTATTACAAAGGGCAAACCCCTAAATACCCTTAAAACAAAAGGTCTTCATGCTTGGCCATGAGCGTGGGCTTGAGGAGCAAAGGCGCTGATGGACCTTGGCGTGCGCTGGCCATGGGACACAAGCGCACGCGAAGGCAAGGTGAGGGCACAGGTGTGCAAGAGCATGCGATGGCAATGCGGGGCATGGGCCTGCGAGGGCAAGGCCTCGGCGTGGTCGTGTAGGGCTCCAATGGGGCATCGCCTCCCCAAATACATCCTCGGCTCTTAGTGCCTACAGGAGCATGACGACTAAATCCGGGCTCATAGTGGGGGCTCGAAGGGAGGCTTCCGTGCTTATATCATTCCATCCACCTTTACAGAGATTCATCCTCGAATCTATTGGCTTAATCCCGTGCTCGACCAGATGGGTCAAGGCATGCTCTCGGCTAGTGGCCACAAACGGATCCCTCTTGAAGCTTCTCTCGGAAAAGATAGGGCAAGCGGGAGGTCTTTCTAGGGCATGACATGTGGGCATTGTAAGGATCATGCTCGACCACGAAGATAAGCCAATACTAGAGAAGGCCGACGGTGAATCAGCCCCAACAACAACCCTCATTCGGCTAAGATGGGGAATGGTGGTGATGCGGGCCAAGTGAGGACCCCTAGAGATGAACACGTAGGCGTGAGCTCTACAAATAACCAAAGGAGTAACGGGAGAATCCCGGGTGAAGTGCGGGGCCATGAAACTACTTGGGGGTGTCGAAGATGGAAATGAGGGAGTTCGGCCAACATGCTGAATTCCAAGTAGAAACGGATCCTCAAAGCTATGCATAGGCACTTTCAGGATGATGGAGAAGGCACTACCCAAGGACTGAAACTTGCGCTGCAACACAAGGCAATGAGTGGCTATCTCATGGCAAACCAAAGTGAACTCACAAACCACACTTGTACGATTTTCGCCCCCTATCTCCACAATGTCTACGCTCGAAGAGATCTCAAGTAGCTCTTCCGTAATGGGAACCAAGCGCTCCTCAATAGGATGCGATCCGAAAGGAGTCAACTCATCCTCAATAAGTGGTGGAGATCCGACCGAAACAACAGTAGGACGATCCCCAAGCTCCTTAACCAATAAGCTCGGACATATATCACATAAGTGCCCCCTACCCGTGCAAGTGGTACAAAAGAGATCTCTTACTCGAGAGGGAGGCGTGGAAAGGCAAACAAGAGGAGGGGAAGGAAACTCATGCCCATAGGAGCCCGGAGGGGCCCGACGGACACGGTGGGAAGATGGCACCGTGCGGTAAGGTGGGGAGTGGTGAGGAGGCACACTAGCGGCTGGCGGAACAAAGGGACGATGAGGGGAACTCCTGCCCGAGGCATAGGAAAAGGTGTCGAGGCCATGGTTTGAAGGGGGGCTTCGGCCATGGTAAGAAGATGACACCTTGTGATGAGGTGGGGCATGGCGAGGAGATGCACTATAGACCGGTGGAAGATGGGGAAGATGAGTGGAACTCCAGACATGGTGGGATGTTGGCACCTCGTGATAAGGTGGGGCGCGACGAGGAGTTGCACTAGAGGCCGGTGGAACACCATATCGTGCCTTAATATAATCCTGCCTACCGCCTGTACTAGAGGAATACCCAAAGACTGGCTAAGAGGGCTCACGTCGAAGGTGCGGGGATACATGTGCTTGCCTAGGGGAGGTGGAATCAACTCGGCATTGATGGTCACGGACATAGACATACGACAAGGGGCCATGACCAAGACTTGGATAGGGTGCGGAACCTAGGTCATAGCTTGACGAGGAATGACGCCCACTACAAGACTCATGAAGATCATACTCCAACCGAGAAGAAGAGGTGGCACAAGAGCGGTTGTCTAGGCTATCCAACACATAAGCCCAAGAATCAAGCGACGCCCCATGCCCCTCGGGACAAGCATCCTCATAGCAAGACTAGCCCCATATGGTGACTCTACCTCACCCAAGTAGCTCACGTCATGACAAGAAGAGACGCGATCACTAGCCATGGAATAGGCCGCACTAGAACAAGAGGCATCCTCCCAATCGGACCCAACATCCGAATAAGAACACCGAGACATAGAAAAATACCCTACAAGAAAGAAACAAACACAATTGATAGCTAAAAAGGGTTAGTCCCTCCCTCCCATGTTTCACTCGTGTTTATCACTCTAATAAGCTCACAATTTTATCTCCAAGCCCAAACCAAAACCAAAACCAACAATGACTCAAAGAATCACTAAGGCACAAGGAAAAGCAATGACAACAAGGGATAGAAGGAAGGGTGAAGGAATCCGAGATGATGCTCAAGAAGGAATGCTTGATTTGAGCACCAAATTGGCTTAGAGTAGATAGATGTATGTGCGGAAACAAAGAAAGGAAAACACCAAGACAAGCTACTTAAGAAAAGACTCAAGGGAAAGAGAAAAGAAATTACAAAGAAAAAAATATCAAAACCGAAAGTATGAACAACTTAAAAGAAAACCGAAACTCAACAAATGCACACCTAAAAATGAACTACTACACTTCCAATGTAATCATACACACTAATAGTCTCTTGCTTTTGACTCAATTGCAATTCCTTCTTTTTTTGAATTTGGAACTTGATCACTTCTTTTTCTTTTCTTTTCTTTTTGCAATGAGTGAAGAGAGCTCACTTGTGTGACATGTATCCTTAAAAAAAAAGAAGTGAAAGATAAGTAGTTTTACTCTTTGAAATATTTTCACTAGATGCCAAATGTTTGATGAGGTGACACTAGTGATGAGGTGGCTCAATGTGTGAGGTGGCAAGTGATGTGGTATGTATGTGGCAAGTGAGGTGGCAAGTGTAAGGATGCTAAACCTAGGGTCGGCTATGTAAGGAGAAGTGTGGTGAGCAAGCTGAAATGCTTGGGTCACAATGCATGTAAATACTAGGCTCACAAGAGGGGTGATGTGGCCGGCTAGGAGTGGAGCACAAAATTTGGCTCTTAGCTAAGCAACAAGCAAGTCCACATGGCTCTCATGACCACCATAGGAAGCTCCAATAATCACCCAACAATTACCATAGATAAGAGGATAATTAAACCACACAAACACCAAGTTTTCGGAATTTTTGGTTCCCACAAGATCAAACACAAAAAGCAAATCAGATGCAAGATGAACACAAAGAACACCAAGCAGCTTTCTCCTTCTGGCCACAAGGTATAGCAAACATGGACCAAAACTTATTAAAATTAACATAAAGACTCAAAAGACAAAGATCTACAACTTTGTAGAAGAAATAAAAACACTATTCCAAGTGAAAGATAATCAAAACAGATGCACAACTCAAGACTATTTTTCTAGAGCAATTTCTGCACACTTTTCTTCAAAGGTCAAAAAGTGTGGAAAAATCATAGAGTCATCAGCCGACTCAAAAATAACATTTTCTCTTCTCAGATACAAGTTTCAGAACACAAATTTTTAGATTTTTCTTGGTGAGAAAACTGACACAAAACAGAAAAGAAAACAGACTAAAAAATGACTCCTGGACAGAAACAATCTGACCAGCACAAATGAATAAAAGAGATGAAGGGGAAGCTATTTAATGGAGGGAATGGTGAGATAACCAACCTAGAGGATGACTGGAGCTCCGCTACCAAATGATACGATCTTGGTTCCAATTTGGAGCCCTTACACGGATCTAGTCCTCTTTGGGAGGTTGGATTGACGATTGGATGGAGTTGATGGAGAGGATAACGTCGCAAGGAGGTTGCGAAATAGGTGCAGTGGATAAATGGATGAAAATGAAGATGTATTAATGGATAAACAAAGTAATGAACTTGCATACACGGTAAACCCTTCTAGGTGTAATTCCTAGACAACCCTACCACAAGCATACAAGGATCTCTAATCCAAGAGGAGAAGAAGGTAATGGATTCAGCCTTAAGGGCCATGGTTCCAAGAACTGGTTCCTAAGTGGTCTAACAGCTCTATGATGAAAATCATGAGCAAGTTTAAAGACAAAGTCTAAAATGAACCTATTGTTCACTATTTATACTACTAGCTTATTACACGGGGCAAACCCCTAAATACCCTTAAAACAAAAGGTCTTCATGCTTGGTCTTGAGCGTGGGTTGAGGAGCAAAGGCGCTGATGGGCCTTGGCGCGTGCTGGCCATGGGACACAAGCGCACGCGAAGGCAAGGTGAGGGCGCGGGTGTGCAAGGGCATGCGATGGCAATGTGGGGCACGAGTCTGCATGGGCAAGGCCTCGGCGTGGTCATATAGGACTCCAATGAGCCATCGGCTCCTCAAATACATCCTCGACTCTTAGTGCCGAGAGGAGCATGGTGACTAAGTTCGGGCTCATAGTGGGGGCTCGAAGGGAGGCTTCCGTGCTCGTATCAGAAACGCAAACTAGGGCCTAATCTGTCTACACCTGATGTAGTTAATTTTCGTTTGATGAACAAGTGGTCCAAGTTGTCTCTCAATGGCTTTAATTGTTTGCTGGGTTTTGTTAGGCATAGCGAGTTAGAATCTGATGGTTATAAAAATGCATTGACTGTGTACCCTGCTGATTTTTGTGAGCTTACCGGCGATTTCAATGTCGAGTTTAAGCCCAAATCTTCCAAGGGGCATGAAATTATAGACCCTTCATTGAGAATCGTGCACCGATTCTTGGCCCATACCTTTGCAGGTAGGTACAATTCATAGGGCCAACTATTGATGCAAGAACTCTTTTTCTTGTGGTGCATGTTGCGTAAACATGGGTTCAATCTAGGCAACTGGGTTTAGACAACTAGATTGGAGTCAACATATCAGTTGGTCCAATCTGACTAGGGCAAAGGACCAATTAGGGTAGAGTCTTCGTGTCTTGCCCTAGACATTTCTTTCCTCATCTTAATGGACCTCCGAGTATTGTCTCCATAAACGTACCTTGGAGGACGGCTGAGTGTCAAGGCCATCCCATAAGTGTACCTTGGGGTAGCTTCTCGTACGAAGAAAAGTAGGGGGCATAAATGTACCTGGCCTCTATAACACGTCTACGACTTGGGAATGGAATATTTTTGTGCCGGTGATTGACTAGATCTCAACGCAACCTAAGAAACCCTTTGCTAAGATTCTCTCTCATCTGACTTTTCCCCTTTTGTTACTTCGTTTACTCTTGTCTTTCTGCTAGCATTATTATTCTGCTTTTATTATTATTTCTATTTTTTAATTGTTTAGTGTTCAAACTCTCTCTTTGGTCAACTCATTTGACCAACTAAACTCCCCCCGTGTTACTATTTTGTGCATTTATTTCTGTCATACATCTTAGGCAAGATTCATCCTTCAATCTCTTTGGTTCAACCCTATTACCTCTATTTATAAATTAATTGTGCATCTAGGCATCAGGTTTATTATTATCTTTGACCCGTTTCGATGGCGCGGTCAATGCTTGGGGGCAAGCATTAGGCTAAGTGTGGGGGGATTTGATTGAGCTTTAATTGTAGTATTTTTACCATCTGTTCTCTTGAAATTTTGGATGGTATGCTATTAATTTTAGTGTGAATCATTTGATTATTGCAAGTAACAACTTTAGAGAGGAAGGGAGTACAAAGGAGGGGAATTGAGCATGATTCTGGCTAATTTTGGAGCATGCAGATTCTTGGCAGCTTTCTTGACCAAGATTGACACAAGAATCTCTCTTGACCAAGATAGACCCGTTTCGCCAATCCATCACCTGGAGAAATCTATGAAACCGACAGCGGATTACAGGCGCTGGCAGATGATTTTCCTACCTTGATGATTAAAAGCGTTAATCACGGACGGATTGTTGATGTGTTCCACTATTTCTGTTTTGATAAGATTTTTTTGTGAGGAAGAGATATTCAAATACAATTTTGAATTGATTAGGATATGATTTTCTTTTATTTTCGCCGGTTAGCTATTTTCTAGGAAGTATTTATACTCTCCTTAGGGTTTTGAGAAGGGGGTCACCCGTTGTTTTGGGTTTGAACCTCTTTTCTTTGATTTTCTCTACCGCCATTTTTTCATTTACACTCTGCTCCTTCGGCAATGAAGGATTCTTATTATTTTCAATACATTATTTATTTTACTTTCGATTATGAGTATGAGTAGCTAAGTACATCCTTCTTAGTAAAGGCATTATAAGCTTGAGTTGAGTATGCACGAGACCTAATCGATCTTATCACTCTTTGAATCTACATTTAACCAATGTCGCAATCATTTCTAACGTGTTTCTGTTTGATGTTAGATCTGGCCAATTTAGTGTTAAATAGATAATGCAACAGTCATTCCTCTTGGCCATGAATTATTGACTAAGAGGATCGAAGTAGACACCTACGCGCTAGTAGATTATCCGCGAAATGGTAGGGTGAAAAGTTAATTAGACCCAGTTCCGATTGACGCCCGATGATACTAGTCTAGAGTTGTCTTCCCCTAGCCATGCATCAACCAACCCAGTAAACCCTTTAACCAGCATGGTGTTAGTTGGTTAGGCATCATCTCTAAACGTACCTGAGGTGGTGTTGATACAAGAGGGAAGGAGGGATCATAAATAACGGCTTTGTAGATTGAAGATGAATACTCTTGCGTCAATGATTGTAACTCATATCTCATCGCTTGCCAACCTCTACTAGGAATCTCTATCATTTTTTATTTTCATTTCATGGATCTGTCATCTTGACCAAGAACATAGTTCTTGGCCAAGACAGTTACTTATTTTATTTACTTTCCAGTTTTAGTTTAGAGTACAAAATCCCAATTTTTACCCAAGTGTTATCACTGGTCTTTACAAGCACACATAAAAGCCATACAATAACTCTCTGTGGATCAAACTTCTTGCATGCTATCTATAATTAATTTGTGTCTAGTAGCGAGTTGTAACTTATATTTATTTTTGATGGATTCGGCACCCATCACAACCCTAGGGGTTCTAGTGGTGTTCTACAATCACATTCAAGGTATCGAAGACTCTTAAGCAGTGTAGAAAAAAAAACTGAAAACCTTATACATCTCTAGATGATTCATTTATTATATGGCATGACAAAATAAGGTTTTGGGTGTTCCTTCAACCACTCTCCTAAGCTCCAAGCTAAACTATCATGAATCTATGGGGATGAGCAAGATGTCAATCTAGCACTAGGATATATGCAATGATAGGCATTGAGCATGTTACACTCATACGGTTGTTGTCGCACCCCGTTTTCAGTTTTAACGCGATCTGGTTCGGGATGGATCCTAAGCATAAATGGATGCTTCGCATAATGCAATGAAGTCACCACCCTATTTATTTTCTAGGTTTAGGGAACCTAATGTCATGGCATAAAAATAAAAAAATGAAGGCTTGGGTCTAAACCAAAGAACGAAGGTTCGAGGTCGTATTATGGACTCGGGAAGGTGTTAGCCACTCGAGTCATATCCTTTAAAAAGGTTACCGGTTATAAAATGGGAAGGTGTTTACTATGTTTAATTTTTAACACGAAAATGAGTAAATAATCGCAGCATGTCAACCAATCCCGCGCACGGAAACGGGTCACTTTTCGATCATTTATAGGGTAAACAATCATAGAGTGTCAACCGAAATCCTGTTACAAAACTGGGCCACTTTCTGATTACTTCAACAATTTTTTACAAACGATGTGGGCCCTCAAAGGTGACGTTACATCTTAGCATTTTTTGTCGGGACATTGTTATTTCCGATTGGGACCGAAGGACGGGGTTACCATTTTTTCTCGTATGCTAGAGCAGACGTTCATCCCTTTTTATCATCGGGACATGTATGGTTAATGAATTACTACGTGATCTATCATGGATAAAACTAGCAAAATACCAATTTAATGAATGCAAATAAACCGCGTGGGATCGAAGCCACCATACACATGTATCAATGCATAACAATTAATTTCATGGCATGAAAAGTGAGTCCTTTAAACAGGTTGTGCATGTGGGTATTTTCAACGATTTTTAAAAGTCATGCATATGAATGTATGAGTTCTAGTTTAATATTTCTAAATAAACAAGCATACGAATAATATTTGTGAAAAATATTGAATAAAATAAAAGGGGTAGAAAGCGTACTTGCGTTGCGTGAATTGAAATTTTACCCTACAAAGCGAGAGTGTTAGTAATAGTTTGAAAAAAATAAAAAATAAAAAATAATAAAAGTACATACGAACATTTTAATTAATTTCTAACAAGAAAGCAATTAATTAAATACACATGGTATATGGATAATCTATGACAATTAGTCACGACACAAATTACGAAAATAACATACGAATATTTCATACGATTTTAAACATGGCATCATTATGAAAAAAGAGCATACGAGCATTTCATACGATTTTACATGGCATAATTGTACAAAAAAAGTATACGAATATTTCATATGATTTTCCATGGCATAATTACAAAAAAAGAGCATACGAGTTATTAATTAAATATGGCATACGAGTTATTAAATAAACACGAAAATAAATTGACTCGAACAATTGACGAAATTTTAATGGGTTGGGCCTATGCATGCCGAAATTAAAAAAAAAGGGACAGATGGGCTTGGCCAAGCCAAGGCCCACCTGTTTTTAAAAGGAGAAGGATGGTCTTAAGCCCGTCACCTTTTCCCTCTCCTCTTCCCGCGCCAAAGGCCTAACCCTCACTTCATCTTCTTCCTTGCGTCGCCGGCGCTATGGCCGGCGACCAAGGAAGAACCAGCCTAATAAAACCGGCTGGGTTCAACCCAAAAACAGCCCAAAAATTCCCCCTACACAAACAGCAATTAAACCCACTAAAAACATCACACAAATATCAAGCAAATCAAAGAAGAAAAGCTTGCGTATTTTATACGAAAATGAGAATTTATTCCTTCAAAACAAGCAAGCGAATTAGCAAATTGAAGGCAGGCGATTTATCTAGAAACCAAGCAGCAATTTATGGAATTAAAACGAGCCACTGATTGATGAACGATAGCAAGAAAACAATTAAATCAAAATAGTGCAGTTTAATTAATTAAATGAAAGCAATTAAATGAAAGCATTTAGATTAAACCTTGGCTGCTGGTTGTGAGGAAATAAGTGCGTCAACTCGTGTCCTTTTTTAAGTGTGAAGAGCAAGGTATTTATAAGCAAGGCAACCGCGAGTGAGTTTGGCGAGCACGATGCGCGTGGTCTTCGCTGATGTGAGGAGCAAGGGCGTGAGTGGACTTGGGTAGTCCGGCGATGGGATTTTCATGATGATGAGGATGCAGAGAACACTTGGATGAGGGTGAAGGAAAGGAAGTCGGTTTGGGCGGGAGGTGATGATGAATGAATTTAATGGGCCTTAATTGGTGATGGGAAGGGTTGAGGGAGAAGGAGAGTCGTTGATCTTGCATAAAGAGGAGTCAAAGATGATGATCAACTGTTGTGATGATGCTGCCATTTTATGCATTAATGCATATGAATTGTGGCAGGAACGGGATATTTTCGGTTCGATCTACGGACTTGCTTGAACTGAAAATAAATTCAAACCGAAAAGACTAAAAGGTGCAGAAAAATAAGACGAAATAAATAGTATACAGCGAATAAATAGAAAGTTTGATTTAACGCATTTATTTTCTCGTTTGAAAATGTCAAATGTTCGGACGCATAATAAATGTCTTTACGATAGAAATTGAACAAAACCAAACTAGATGACGTGAAAGAGAAAAATAGTACGTAATTGTCAATTAAAGAAATAAAGTATTCGATCTATGGTCCAAGGAAAATCGTTCGGGACCAATAGAGGTTTGAGCGAAAAGACAGTTAAAAATACGAAAAAATTAAAAAGGCACGAAATGACACAGAATATTAAACAAACTAGCCTAGCACCAAGAATCGACAGAAATTTGACTTAGATTAGTTATTAAATGTGATAAGCGTAAAATTACGAAAATATGACGAGAAAAAAAATCAAAAATCGGGTAGCAACAGTTGCCCCCTCTTTACTGTCTGATCAAAAATATAGTGTAACTGAAATTTTTGATAAGCAGTAAAGACGGTTGCCCCAAGTACTACCACGGTTTTGGAAATGTTGAAAACTTACCTAGGAATGGGGTGAGCTTTAAATTATGGTCTGGGTGAGGCTATCACATTGCCAGATGCTGGTATGACAAAATGAGACTACATGTTCGTGCGAGGCTATCGCTCTCTGGACGTTGACATGGAGAAATGTGAATGAAGGTCCGTGCGAGGCTATTGCTCTCCGGACATTGACGTGAAAATGTGGAAGCGTGTCCGTGCGACGCTATCGCTCTTTGGAAATTGGTGCTGAAATATAACTACACGACCGTGCGAGGCTATCGCTCTTCGAACGCTGATGCGGGAAATATAAACTACACGACTGTGCGAGGCTATCACTCTCCGGACGCTGGTGCTGAAAGTATAGTCACTCAAGGAGGAGTTATTTAGATATGCAGAAAAGTAGTCGCTCAAGGAGGAGTATTTTAGATATGCAGAAAAGTAGTCGCTCAAGGAGGAGTAATAATTATGCAGAAATGTAGAATTATCTAAAACATAGTCGCTCAAGGAGGAGTAGTTTAGATATGCAGAAAAGTAGTCGCTCAAGGAGGAGTATTTTTAGATAGACAGAAAAGTAGTCGCTCAAGTAGGAGTAATAATTATGCAGAAATGTAGAATTATGAAAAACATAGTCGCTCAAGGAAGAGTAGTAGATAGAAAGGAATTTAAAGATATAGTCGCTCAAGGAGGAGTAGTAGATAGACAGGAATGTAAAGATATAGTCGCTTAAGGAGGAGTATTAATTATGCAGAAATGTAAATGACGGAATGTTGTAAATGAGAGTTGGGACGTACCTTTGGTTTAAAGCAACGTACCTTTGGTTAGATATTGAGGGAAATGTCTCTGATAGTGAGGAAGATGGCCTTCTCGAATTTTGAGGAGGATGGTCTTCTCTAGAACTTACCATGTGAACTAAAATGGAGAGTGGTTGGAAGTCACCCCGTGATTTTGAGATGAAAATTGGTTGAAAGCCATCGCATGATTTGAGATGCAGAGTGAGCGAAAGCCACTGTATTTTGAAGAAACTGATGAGTGGTTGAAAGCCACTGTATGAACTGAGCTAGAAAAGTGAGCGACTAAGTCGTTCACGAAGTAGATGAAAAAGTGGGCGACTAAGTCGTTCACGAAAATAAAATGGGAGTGGGTGACCAAATCACCGCGCAACATAAGTGAAAATGTAGGTAACCAAGTCGTCACCAATGTGAGTGACCAAGTCACCGAACTAGAAGGAAAAGTGGATGACCAAGTCGTCATACCAACGTGAGTGACCAAGCCACCGCACAACAAGAAAGAAAAGTGGACAACCAAGTCGTCACACCAACGTGGGTGACCAAGTCACCGCACAACCAGAAAGTAAAGTGGACAACCAAGTCGTCACACCAATGTGGGTGACCAAGTCACTGCACAACATAGAAAGAAAAGTGGACGACCAAGTCGTCACACCATCGTGGGTAACCAAGTCACCGCACAATCAGAAAGAAAAGTGGACGACCAAGTCGTCACCAACGTGGGTGACAAAGTCACCGCACAACCAGAAAGAAAAGTAGACGACCAAGTCGTTACACCAACGTGGGTGACTAAGTTACAACACAACATAGAAAGAAAAGTGGATGTACCAAGTCGTCACACCATCGTGGGTGACCAAGTCACCGCACAACTAGAAAGAAAAGTGGACAACCAAGTCATCACCAACATGGGTGACCAAGTCACCGCACTAAATGAGTGAAAAGTGGATGACTTGTCCCAAAATAAGTTAGAGGTGAAGTGGTAACGTACCTTCATTCAGATGTTTTGATTTGGATTTGTTTGGTGGAAATCCATGATGAGGGTATTACAATAATTTTGTCATCGAAAACCCAATTTGAGGGCTTTACAATGATTTTTCATCGAAGACCCAATTTTGTATGTTGTATTTCCATTGAAGCGTATCTGTACTCTGCAAATAGGAAGGAAGTAACCATGAAAGCAGCAACAGATGGAAAAAGAAAGAGCAAATGATAATGTTAGAAACATCGTATATTCTTACATTTAAACCTCGGCTTGCCCCCAAGTCTTTTGTTTGGACCGAAAATGACCTCTTTGTTTAAGAGAAAACCAATTCAAGTATTATATTTTTTTTGAAGGAATTGTTCGTTCAATTTTTGTCATGTAAACATGATTGATTCAAGTCTAGATAACGTCTGCGTCTTATTCAGGAAATAACGACCTCAAGAACAAGACTTTCCTATGACATGTAAACGTAAGCAACCCTCACCGGATATTAGTGTTTACGCTCACACTTAGAAAACATGGCTATGTGTTTACACTCCTAAAAATGCAATAAACATAGCACAAAAATTAAATTTGCAATGTCAATCCGAGTGAAAGATGCACATGCATGGGCCTGCTAATAATCAAGAGGACTTTACGAGGGAGAAAAAAAGGAGGAATTTGTAGAAGAAAAGGAAAAGTGTTATGTGTATTTTTATTTTTATTTTTTTGGCGAAAGGTTTTAATGAGTTTGTGCTCGACAACTGATTGTGACGATGGGAAAGTACGATGATCAATGCTCGACGATTTGATTGCGGTGAGGGCAAAGTGCGGTGAACGATCCTCGATGATTTGATTGTGGCGAGGGCAAAGTGCACAAATTCTTGAATCTTTGCTGGAGATGTTCCTTCAGGATTATTTTGGGGGCACCGTGCCCAAGTTCTTCAATATTCATAGGGAATGATCTCTTTTTATTTTGAGATCATTTTACCATTTGATATTTGACCCTTTTTGTTTTGTTAATGGTGTTCCTTGAACACTTTTTTTTTCCACTTTTTTTTCTTGTCTTTTTTCTACTTTTTTTTTTTTGCAAGCAAAGCAAGTACAATCTCTCTTCTTCTTTTTTGGTCTGGTCCGTTCTCCTTTCTGTCTTTGGCAGAGGCCTTCAAGCCTTGATTTATTCGGCCTCTTCTGACGTTGATCTATCAACAATTTGCCCAGCTGCTAAGGGCTCCCTTGTCATTTGTTAGATGTATATTTTCAACTCCTAGTTTAGCGATCCCAGTCGAGCACTACTCACTTAGTTAGGCAAAAATATGAGGCTTTTGAGTGTTTGATAGAATCGTACATGGTGTACAAAGTATGTATTTAAGGGCAAAAAGGTTGAAAATAGAAAATGTGAAAGAAGAACAAAAGCAAAGTCCAATGTCATCTTACTGCTATCCCATGTCTAATGGTTCATGTACCCTGGATATTATGCAAATCTAACTAGCACCTAGTTTAGCATTTACACTCATGAAAGAAACAAGGCATGAAGGCCCAAAATGCTTGCAGGGATACGTTTATGACTGCTTGCGCTTAAAATATATCATGGATATAAGAGTTAACAAACATGATCATATATGTTTATATAATTTCTAATGAACGCACAAGTTATCCGTGACATGATAAAATGATGAACATGTTTGGTCGTAGGATTTTTAAGAACGTAGCATTTTGAAGCCCAAGCAATACATGTATTTTTTGGCAAAAGCTAAGGATTTTAGCAAACATCACGCACACACATTGGTAACAATGTAAATCATAGGAATTTTTAAAATTACGGAAATGTAAATTGCGAAAACGTAAATTGCGGAAAGGGAAATTGAAAAGGGGAAATTGCAAAAATGTAAAGGACAACTTCCCTGAAAAATGAGTTTTAACATTTCTCAACACCTTCTTTTGGTCGTCACTTCACTTGCTTGCCCCCAAGTTTACAAGTCTCATTGCACTTGAAATGAAGAGGGAATTAAATAGTAAATTCACAAGGAAAAGGTATCCCGAGATGTTGATTTCAAAATTAACAAAAAATAGAAATATTGAAAAGAAGACGTGGGTTGCCTCCCACGAAGCGCCATTGTTTATAGTTGTAGGCTTGACTATTTTACAAATATATCATGTGTATCGCTGCCAAACGATTAAATAGAATGGGTCCACCGCGGGTTAGGAGAGTGATCATTCAAGAGTTGGTGGTCGTGTAGGGTCCTTTGGCTAACCCTTCAAAAGAGATACATCCACTCTTGAGCAAGTGATTAACTTTTCTCTTAAAGGTAAAGCATTTTTCTAGCATGTGGCCCTGGGCTCCGTCATAATACTCGCATCTTGGGTAGGGAGTTTGTAGAGGTTGGGCCAGGATCGGTACAATTTGCCCAGCTGCTAAGAGATGTTTGTAAATCTCCATCAAGGGAATTGGAAGAGGTAGCAGTGGCTCCCGATTACCACGATTATTTGGGTTATTTTGGTTGTTTGGTGGGTTATATGGAGGCGGTGGAAATGATGCAGGGTATTGAGAAGGTGGCGCGAAAGGTGGCCTGTAGCTAGGCTTTCTTCATGATGGGCTCTTTCTTAGGTGTTACTTCTGGTGCGGAAACAATAATCCTCCCAGACTTAATTCCATGTTCTACCCTCTCGGCCACTAGAACCATATGGGAAAAGCTACTCGATGGATTGGAGATAAGATAGGTGTAGTAAGGAGTTTTGAAGGTGTCCACAAAAATTGACAAGAGCTCTTTGTCATTCAAAGGAGGAGACATCCTGGAAGCTAGTTCTCTCCACCTCTGAGCATAAGTTTTCACCGATTCTTCCATTTTTTTCTCAAGATTTTGGAGATCAGAACAGTCTGGCGCCACCTCCATATTGAACAGTCTGGCGCCAACACGATTTGAGTAGAGTGGCCCTGAGGTGGGAAAAATCCCTGGGATTCCTGATGAATCAGATTTTGACCAGGGTCCAAAGTGAGGTTAACCAAAGAATGTTGCAGAGGTTCATCAACTCCTTCACCCGTGTTGGCTACATGGCTCGTAGTGGTAGGTACGAAGACGGGATCAATGCATTTCCATTGACCCCCAGGATGAGGGAATGATTGGGGGACTGAAGATCCGGCGATGGCGGATAAGGAAGGTCCCATCATTTGATTAGGGTCAAAACCAAGTGGGAACTCAATGGTTGCTTCATCCCGTTCTTTTTCGGCCTGAGCGGCCCTCCTTGTAGTAATCCTGACTTGTTCTTCTAGTTCTGTTATTCTAGTAGCCAATGCTTCTTCTGCCTTAGCTTGTTCGACCATTTTTTTGCCCTTGAAGTCTAGTTATGGGGAGCCTGGGCGGAGTAGTTCGCTTTCGAGGAGCTATTGTCAACTTGAAAGAAGCAAGTGAAGAGAAATAGTGGTAAGTATAAGCAATAATATGTGTATGACATGCAATCCCGAGGCCTCCACGCTGGTTATTTAATCTTTCGGCCATTCTTTCACTTGATACTTTTAAGGTGAGAGACGAGCACATCTTAGATAGGTGTCTTTGGCGGAGATACGAAGGAAGACGTAACGTGATCTTGGATACTACCAATGAAAACCTTTGAAGCAAAACGACACAAGTAGCTAATGTCATAATGCTCGGAAATCTCCTTTTAGGGGGTGCTTTACGAGCATGCCCTTGGTGGACTCGCGAGGCCTCATGCCAAAAGGACCCACCACGAGGTGTAGAGCGACGAAAGTCATGCTATAGATTGGAGCTACAAGGAGCAAGGACCTAGCTCTTGATGAAGGGTGGGTCTTGATGATGGCTTCAAATCATGTTAGAAGCAAAGGAACTGACGTGGCGTGAGGAGAAGCAACAAATCGCATTTTTGATGAAACTGCATCTTTTGGGCGTGATGACGCCGGAGTTATAATGTAATGATGCCGTGGGCGACGTGATCACGCCATGATCAAGACGTGATGACACCGTGGGAAGATTGTCCAGACCTAATGCTTCTGAAGCTGGCATAATGACGCTTGAAGGTGCGACGTGATGACGTCAAGGTAGACTGGATGCTTTTGAAGTTGGCAAAATGACGCTGAAGGTGCGACGTGATGATGCCAGAAATCGTTGGCAGGTGCGAACAATGTTTTCAAAGGGTTTTTCAGCCTTTCTTCGTAGTAACCATGGATAGCTCTTCTTTGTCTATTAATAATTAGTCTTTGGATGAAGAACTAAGTCAAGATCACTCTTTCTTTATTTATCATTATTTTTTTGAAGAAACTAAGGCACGTAAATGTCATCGTGGGCGAGGCGTGCGCGTATGTCTTGTGATTTTTTTGTGGTGTTGGAATTTCATGCCTGTCCAATGATGAATCAGCCGTGTTCGACTCTTCCTTCTCAATCTTTATTCTCATGGTAACATTTTGTCTTTGGTCTATTTTTTTGAGTGTGTTTTCATTCCTAGGGTTAGGTTTTTTTTTGTGTTTTTGTGGGCTCCATACGTGGTTTATTTTGGGGAAGGATGTTTTGATCGTAGGTGATGGTCGTTCAACATCTTTTGGATGCGTAAAAAAGAAAAAGAAAAACTCTTTCGATAATTATCCGAATAACTACGAACTTTGTCATTGATTTTTTTCGTCCAAAAGGGGTTACAATCATTACAAGTTGATTAACTAAAAAAAACGGCTAGCAAAAAAAAAGAAGAGTCTAGGAACATCATTACATGGGGTGAAAAGATAAAATCTAAGTAGCTTGATGCATGATTTTGAAGGAGTCAACCTTGGAAGTCGGGATCCGTTTGCTCATCAAAAATATTCTAATGACGCAATCTCTCCTTTTTGTATCACCACTTCCTCCATCCCAATCTTGGCCATAATATCGGGAATGAAACCGGATTTCAACGTATCCCCTCATGCAGCTTGGTTCTCAAAACCTCTTCCCCCAAAAGTATCAAGTGAAAGTAACGTAGGCCCTGTCATTTGAACAAGCAGAATGGGTCTTGCGGAAAAAGAAAAGTTTGTGTTAGTAAATTGAATGAAATGCTTTACTAGGTTCTTCACTTGTATCACAAAAATTACGTGAGAAAAAAGCGTAGAAACAGGACAATCAAAGCTATGATAAAGCAAGTATGATGCACATGATGAGGGTTTTGACGTCGACTAATTTCTAACGACTGAAAGTTCCCAGACGATACCATAGAATGGTCCCTAAAGTTCGTAGAGCGTCAACCGATTCCTTACGGAACAAGGTCACTTTCTGATTATTTTAGGGGTTCGTCCGAGTGGGGTTGGTGAACACTACCCATGACATGTGTCCCAGGGCGTCACTACTACCCTCCTAAGCTTATTTGGTAAACGACCCCTGGGTGTAGGGGCCTATGCATGAGATGCGTATGACAGTTCATCAAAGCATATAACAAATAATCACAAAAATGGTTTATTAAAGCAAGTAAATAATAAAAAAAACAAACACCTTAAAAAAATCAGCTTCGACCCTAAGGTCCCTAGTGAAGTCGCCAAACTGTCGCACCCCCTTTTCGGTTTTAACGCGATCCGGTTCGGGATGGATGCTAAGCGTAAATGGATGCTTCACATAATGCAATGAACTCGCCACCCTATTTATTTTCTAGGTTTAGGGAACCTAATGTCATGGCATAAAAATAAAAAATGAAGGCTTGGGTCTAAACCAAAGAACGAAGGTTCGAGGTCGTGTTATGGACTCGGGAAGGTGTTAGGCACCTGAGTCACATCCTTTAAAAAGGTTACCGGTTATAAAATGGGAAGGTGTTTACTATGTTTAATTTTTAACACGAAAATGAGTAAATAATCGCAGCATGTCAACCATTCCCGCGCACGGAAACGGGCCACTTTCCAATCATTTACAGGGTAAACAATCGTAGAGTGTCAATCGAAATCCTGTTACAAAAATTGGGCCACTTTTCGATTACTTAAATATTTTTTTACAGACGATGTGGGCCCTCAAAGGTGACATTACATCTTAGCATTTTTCATCGGGATATTATTATTTCCGATTGGGACCGAAGGACGGGGTTACCATTTTTGTTCGTATGCTAGAGCGGACGTTCCTCCCTTTTTATCATCGGGACATGCATGATTAATTAATTACTATGTGATCTATCGTGGATAAAACTAGCAAAATACCAATTTAATGAATGCAAATAAATCGCGTGGGATCGAAGCCACCATACACATGTATTAATGCATAACAATTAATTTCATGGCATGAAAAACCAGTCTTTTAAACACGTTGTGCATGTGGGTATTTTCAAAGATTTTTAAAAGTCATGCATACGAATGTACGAGTTCTAGTTTAATATTTCTAAATAAACAAGCATACGAATAATATTTGCGGAAAATATTGAATAAAATAAAGAGGGGTAGAAAGCGTACTTGCATTGCGTGAACTAAAATTTTACCCTACGAAGCGAGAGTGTTAGTAATAGTTTGCAAAAAATAGTAAATAATAAAAGTACATACAAACATTTAATTAATTTCTAACAAGCAAGCAATTAATTAAATACACATGGCTTACGGATAATCTACGACAATTAGTCATGACACAAATTACTAAAATAGCATATGAATATTTCATACGATTTTAAGCATGGCATCATTACGAAAAAAGAGCATACGAGCATTTCATACGATTTTACATGGCATAATTGTACAAAAAAAGCATACGAATATTTTATACGATTTTCCATGGCATAATTACAAAAAAAGAGCATACGAGTTATTAATTAAATATGGCATACGAGTTATTAAATAAACAAGAAAATAAATTGACTCGAACAATTGATGAAATTTTAATGGGTTGGGCCCATGCATGCTGAAATTAAAAAAAAAAAAAGGGGACAGATGGGCTTGGCCAAGCCAAGGCCCATCCATCACCTTTTCCCTCTCCTCTTCCAGCGCCAAAAGCCCAGCCCGCACTTCATCTTCTTCCTTATGTCACCAGCGCTATGGCCGGCGACCAAGGAAGAACCAGCCCAATAAAACCGGCTGGGTTCAACCTAAAAACAGCCTAGAAACTCCCCCCCACACAAACAACAATTAAACCTACTAAAAACAGCACACAAATATCAAACAAATCAAAGAAGAAAGACATGAGTATTTTATACGAAAATGAGCAATTTATTCCTTCAAAACAAGCAAGCGAATTAGCAAATTGAAGGCAGACAATTTATCTAGAAACCAAGCAGCAATTTATGGAATTAAAATGAGCCACTGATTGATGAGCGAGAGCAAGAAAACAATTAAATCAAAACTGTGCAGTTTAATTAATAAAATGAAAGCATTTAGATTAAACCTTGGTTGCTGCTTGTGAGGAAATGAGTGTGCCAACTCCTGTCCTTTTTTAAGTGTGAAGAGCAAGGTATTTATAAGCAAGGCCGCCGCGAGTGAGCTTGGCGAGCACGGTGCACGTGGTCGTCGCGGACGTGAGGAGCAAGGGCGTGAGTGGACTTGGGCAGTCCAGCGATGGGATGTTCGTGATGATGAGGACGCAGTGAACACTTGGCTGAGGGTGAAGGAAAGGAAGTCGGTTTGGGCGGGAGGTGATGATGAACGAATTTAATGGGCCCTAATTGGTGATGGGAAGGGTTGAGGGAGAACGAGAGTCGTTGATCTTGTATAAAGTGGAGTCAAAGATGATGATCAACGGCTGTGATGATGCTGCCATTTTATGCATTAATGCATATTAATTGTGGCACGAACGGGATATTTTTGGTTCGATCTACGTACTCGCTTGAACTGAAAATAAATTCGAACCGAAAAGACTAAAAGGTGCAGAAAAATAAGAGGAAATAAATAGTATACAGCGAATAAATAGAAAGTTTGATTTAACGCATTTATTTTCTCGTTTGAAAATGTCAAATGTTCGGACGCAAAATAAATATCTTTATGACAAAAATTGAACGAAACCAAACTAGATGACGTGAAAGAAAAAAATAGTACATAATTGTCAATTAAAGAAATAAAGTATTCGATCTACGGTCGGAGAAAAATCGCTCGGGACTGATAGAGGTTCGAGCGAAAAGACAGTTAAAAATACGAAAAAATTTAAAAGGCACGAAATGACACGGAATATTAAACAAACTAGCCTAGGACCAAGAATCGGCAAAAATTTGACATAGATTAGTTATTAAATGCGCTAAGCGTAAAAATACAAAAATGTGATGAGAAAAAAAATAAAAAATCGGGTAGCAATAGTTGCCCTGATAATAAAACATGGATTTGACGATTCAAGTGTCATGGCATTTTAGGTGTTGAGGCAAATTTCCAAGAGAAAAAATGAGTTCTAATTTTGTGAAACATGGTAAACATGAAACATGCAAAGAATAACCTAAAAACACACAAACATTAAAAGGGAAAATCATGCAAGAATTCAAAAATTAATCATAAAATTGGAAAATTTTAACTAACACATGCAAAACATAAAAACATAGTAACAGAGTGTACACATAATAAATCCTCCCCCACTCTTATCGGACACATTTTCCTCAATGTGCAAGGTAATGAAAACACAAAAGCAGAAAAAGAACAAACAAAAAATTGCATAAATAAAAAGAAAGAAACAACTAGGGCAAGGTCTTAAGCAAAACGTGGTGGAGGGGTGGTAGTGGACCTTGATTTAGCTGGAAGGTAGAGTCGAATTTGTTATTGAGAGATGATGGACTCCATAAGGGATGCTTGTAGAGTAGCTGCTTGATTCTAAGCAAAAATGAAGGTCTGAAGGAGTTTGTTAGTCTCTCTCTATTGATCTAGAATCGCAGCCATTCATCCTAGTTCAGGTGGCTGAGTTGCAGAATTTGAACCTGGAGCTTCTTTGTTTGTCTCTTGGCCATGAACATCTTCTTGGTCTCCAGATTTCATGTCTTGTTCGTGGGAGGAGGCTTGTCTAGTTGACCTCAGCGACTGCATTTCTTCTTGACCTCCTTCTTGGCCAAGAACATGTTCGTGGTCATCTTTTGTACCCTGCCAAGGAAGATGAAAAACCATTAGTAGATACCTAACGAAGATCATTATTTATATAAAACAAGACAAAATAAATTAAAAACATGGGTTGCCTCATATGCAACGCCCTTATTTATTGTCTTGAGCATTGCCCTTGTTTTCTTATTATCCAACTTCTCTAAATTCTCTCCATGCACTAAGCTTGTCAGGACCCTTGGGTAGCAGTCCCTTGACAGCCCCTAAAGGTATAAATTGAAATGGATCAGGAAGTTGTTCAAGTTCAAATTTCGGTTGTTCCTGCATCACAAATGGTAAGTCTTGGCTAGTGTAGATAATAAGAAACTCAAGAAAAGGGCCAGTCTAATTCATGGGCTCGGGAGGTTCAGTTTCGTGTACAACTTCTAGCATTTCCATTAACTTCTCTCCCTCTTCTTGGCTCAACTTGCTAGATATTGTCATATTCAATTTTTGTGTTGTGTTGCAATAGCTCTTACCCACCCTTGGTAATAATTAAATTAACTGACATGGTTAAATTAATTAATTTAACAAGTTCTTAATTTGATATTCTTGGCAGCTTTGAGTGCCAATACTCCTCACGTGCTAACACTTGCTGTAAAAACAATCTACAACACAACACAAAAATTGAATATAAAAATATTTAGTACTTAATTAGTTTCCTTCAATTTTCAAATTAGTTCTTGAAAATTAATTAGTGAATTATACTTACACTTTAATAATGTTTTACCTAAGGTATGTGTTTAAGTGGTATAAGATGTGATTAGTGGCTTGATCTTTTCTTGAATTTCGCTGGAGCTCTCTTGATCTTGGATTAACCTGCAAGGTCACAAGGGTCTCCTTTTGTGATAAACACTTCAAAACTCAAGTTAGAAAGGCAGGTGAAGTGTTTAATGACTTTAAGAGAAATGTGATTAATGAGGTGATCATTGTGTGATTAAGATGATGATTGAAAGATAATAAATTCATAGACAATGTCGTTGTTGTAAGTATTTATGATAGAGTTCAATTAGTAATGCCCAAAAAATGTGAAATTTATATAAAACTCAAAACTTAGCCTTTGGGGACATGGAAGTCATTTTCTTTTTGGTAATATCTTCATCATCTTGTTGATAGTGTGTGTTTTGTATATATTTTTCCTCTTCATTTTCACTCTTTATTCTAGCATGATACTGTTGATTTGCCCTTGTTTCCTTCATTTTTTCAATTTTGGGCTAGAAGAGAGAAAGATACAAAAATATGCACTAATTGGCTGGAATCCTGCGGAACTTAAAGCGTCAAGACCAGCGTCGAGGCCTAGCTATTTTTCTATCATCGAGCCATGTATGCGAGGCGTGTCGTCTAGCCTTAGACCCACACTGGAGCCATCTGGAGCCGCATTCTACCTAAGACTTACTGTCGCACGTGCAAACATTTTCCCAAGGACGCGCGAAGAAAGATCCACGCGCGATTCCTTCCAGATTCCCTTTTGGCTATTTTGGGAATATTCCCTCTAAGACACTCCCCTTGTACCTCACTCGTAGCTGTATTTTGTCCTTTTGTGAGCTAACAGGGTATTTAAACCTTAGTTTTTAGGGTTTTTATCATATCATATCATATCATCCTTAGGGCAACCGCTCTTACACATTCTCCTTTAGTCTTTCTTTGGGATTTGTTCTTCCCTTTTTGCTGTAGCTGCCTCCAGCTACCAATTTTTCTTCAAACTGTAGCTTTTAGCTATGGCTGGTATTGATTAAGTTTTTATTTCCTTTATTACTTCTCTATCTTTTATGCTTTATACTAGATCTGTTTTTATTTATTTATTTATTAGCATGGGAGATCACTTCTGGTCGGAAACGGCTGCAGCAGCTAGTCGGATGGGAGGCGATCGGCGTCGGAGGTACCTACAAAGCGCCGGAGGGGGTCTCCAGCGTAGACACTCCGATGCTTAAGTCAGTTCGAGTTTTCAGAATGGTAGAGGTTCTCCAAGATGATCCCGATCTTACCTTCTGTTTGGAATTCGTGGGGGTATTTATAGGCTTAAGATGGCGATACCTAACAGCGATAGGGGTAGGCAACGTTTGTAACCATCGCTTTGAGCGATATCAGTTCCGTCATTGGGGCGATAATCATGTAGGGTCTATCGGGAGCGATATCCTCCTTGGTCTCCTAGGATGGGATGACGCCGTGCGCATAAAGGTGCATGAGATCCCCCCCGCTGAAGTCGACCACCCTAGGAGACTTCCGCTGGCAAGGGCGATAGGCAGATGTCTCCGAGAAGCTTATAGAACTTCGTCCAAGATAGATACCATAGTTGCCGTGCAGCCGTCAGGAGCGCTCCAATTGTTATCATAAGCCCAACTGAAAACTAGCCCGGGTGTTCACCAAGGGCTATCCATGTCTGATATCTTAGAATAGGGATCTGCTCGGTCATGAGGCGATATTAATCCTCTTGGCCTCTCGATAGGGCTTATGAAGTCTCCACTTCGTTCAAGTCATAGAAGGACCGTTGTTTGGTTACGTGCGGCGTCATTACGGATATTCAACCAGGCCGTGCCCTAGGCTGGCATATATTCGGGGCTATCGTCCTTTCGAGTGTACTGCAAAGACACAGAGGAGATAGATACTTATACAGAGGTTAGCAAACCTTATACTTACAGAGGTCTGAGGTCACACGAGCCCCGATTTATTCTTTACGCCCGAGAGAGTAGCGGTATCAACGCGGCTTTACGCCATCAGCTACCTTATGGTTATCGCGGCTTCATACCACCAGACGCCTGTGATGCCAACGCGGTTTTACGCATCTAAGACCACCGGTGACATCAACGCGGCCTTATACTGTGGATACCGGTAACCTTATGGTTTTAGCGTCAGGGCTACCAGTGACATCGTGTCTTTCGGCGTTTTTTCAGACTCTGCCTCGTACTCCTTCCAGTATCTATATCGCGACCGTTACCCCTTTCTTCCGTTCTAGGCTTATCAGTCCTTGAGGATATCGGGACGGCTCGTCTTTTGAGGACCTCAATTTCTTTTTCCAAGGCCACCCTTCAGTGGAGCCTATAAATCGGAGAACTTTCTCCATCCACGTTCTCCTCATCTCTATCAGTCAGCATCATGGATCATTTGACCAAGAATTTTCTTCTCTCCAAGGGTCATTCACTCAGGAACCTCAACGACGGTGACGTCGGTTTCCTGGAGAACATGCTGGTCAAGACTTCTGAGGATATTCTGGAGCTGCAGGGGATGCTGACTCCGCTCTATTCCCGGCTGGGAGCCATCTCTCTGGAGGACTTCAGTCCTTTGGAGAGTGTTTCAAAGCTGTCTGCCTCCATCTCTCGGATTCAAGTGGTGATCGCTATGCTGCAGCAGCGTAAGGACATGTTGGGGTGCTGCCTGAAGGGGATGAGGGCCACTTCCCATGATCTTGTCCTGGTCATGGATTCCTTGAGGGACCTTCCTGAGGTGCCCGAGGATGCTGGTTCTGACGCCTGATAACGGTGGCTCCCTTTGGGCCTTTTTCTTTTCCTCTTGCCTTGTAAATGTATCTTTCGGCCGGTAGGCCATAATAAATAAATCGTTTCAATCATTCCGCCTTGTAACTGTTCTTCTTCTTTATTGCGCTCTTTGTCATTTTCCAAGGAATATTCTTAGCCCAACTGAAAACAGTCTTGCCATTGGGCGGTTTTTCTGTTGATCGTTCTGCCTTAACTCCGCGCAGTCCTCATTATAACAACTGATCGGCAGATATTAGCATTATTCTTGATTTGCGCGAGATTTCAACAGGCATGACTGCAAATCTACATTTGCACTTCAGACTGTACACGTGCCAATCTTCAAGAGTCGGGTTGGAGGATCAAAAAGTCTCTTTTCTTCTTTTCCCGGCTATTTAATGAGGCTTTTCCTCCTTCATTCTTATCCATTTCTTTCTCCTTCATTTTTCTTCGTTATAGATCCTCTGCGAGTCTCATGGCTGATTCTTATTTGCTAGGTACGGCTTCAGGGAATTCACCTCCAACTCCTCCGACTACCCCTGACACAGATAATCCTCCCCCATCGCCTCCTTGGAGGCCGGTTGTCCGCCGGCGAGGTCGCAAGAGGCGGAGGAAGGAAGTTGAACAACGAAGGAAGGAGGCTGCCAAGGCCTCTAAGTCATTTTTCGACTCTCTGGCTTCTCTGGCTAGGGAGGAGAAAAAATCGTTTCCTCCTTTGAGTGATTCGCCTCCGTGGGTTCCTTCTGCTGGTTCAGCCGTTGAGGCAGTATCGCCAAGCGTTAAGGAGAAAACAACCGGGTCAACTACTGCCGCTAGAAAGAGGGTCGGTGAGTCTTCTCCCCCTGCTGTTGTGGATTCACCATTCTGGGGTGGCGATGACGAAGAGGACGTAGTCTATTGCTACGTCATTACTTGGTCCGACGGTGAAGAGTAGGGCCTAACCCTTCTTTTTGTAGATGCCGTATGGCCTTCCTCATAATAATGAATGATGGTTTTACTTCCTTTTCGCTTCTCATCGCTTACTTATTGTTTCTTTCTGAGCGTTCCGGGCGATCGCGGAAGCGTCCCTTTCACTACGGGTAACTGCCTTCAACTTCTAATCGGTAACTGTCTTCTTTCAGAAGGCACAAATGACTATCCACGTGTCTTTTTCTGTTCTGTACGTGTTTCATTTTTACAGGCTGTCTCTTCTTTAGGCTTTCCTTTATAAGGAAATCATCTCTCTCTTTTACTGCTTTTGCTAATATTTTGAGTTTTTGCACATTTTCTCTCTCTTCTGCACTTCTTTTCTTCGAGAGGTTTTACCGCGACCGCTCACTGGTGCCGGCGACCGGCTCACTGGCTTTTTGCTCCAGGTATTTACTCCTTCTACCGCCGTAGATTTACTTTCCCTGTCCCTTATGTCTTCAACTGTTGAAAACCCCATAGATCCCGAAGCTAGGAGAACTCGCAGCATATTCAATTGTAATGAGGTTTTGAGGGTTGAATTAGAGGAGAGTGGTATTACTTTTCCCACGGGCTATCGCCCTTTTGTCTCTTTGAAGGACACTCGGCTGCCTGACGCCATGTGGGGAACATTCCGGTTAGTTTATTTCAAGATGTTTACTTACGGATTTCGTTTCCCACTCCATACTTCTCTGTTGAAACTGCTAGATCATTATGACCTTAATCCCGTCCAGATTACTCCACCCTCTTGGTGTGGTATTTACGCTTTCCTTCGTTCGTGCGAGATGAAGCGTATATTTGCTCCATCGCTTGATCTATTCCGCACGTTCTTTGTCTTGAGTTGTCGCGACTGCCTGGTAGATATTACCCCCAGATGGGATGATGTCATTGTGCAACTGTTCTGGCGGAACTTTCAAGGTTTTGAGGAACACGTAGATGACTGGAAGTCTGGCTTTTTCACCCTTCGTTTGCCGTCACGACTCTGGCGCGGGGGTTTCAATCGAAAAATCAATAGTGGCGTTTGGAAAAGACCGGAAGCGCTGTCAAGCCAGGATGTTTCCAACGTTAGCGCCTTGTTAGAAATAGATGGGTCTTTCCGTATCCGGGAGTTTGCTCGGTTCAGGCCCTTGTCAGAGTGCGTTGTGGGTGAGTTTCCTTTTTCTTCTTTATCGCTTCAATCTTCTTAATTTGCTAATATGTTTTGTTGGCAGGTAACGCTGAGAGTAGTTCTTCTGGGGAAAGTGACGCCCCTTTGAACGTAACACCTATCCAGTCGCTGCCTCCTTCTCCTTCGCCTGAAAACTCCCGCCGCCCACCCATTCCGCCTGGAAGGGAAGGGACTAAAACCGTCACAACTCGCAGAGCCTCCACTCGACCTTCTTGTTTCCTTGAAAATTGGCTTCCGTCCCGGGGCAAGAGGGTAGCTCAAGGCGATCCTGTGTTTGAGAAAATCGACAGCGATAGCGAGAGCATGGACACTGGTCCTGAATTACGTCATGCTACTATTGCCCAAAGGATGAAACTTGGGTCGAGGAGGAATGATGACACGGCGGAGTCGGCTGAGGACGATAGCGAAGAAATTGCAGAAGAGACGGAGCGTCTCGTAAAGAAGGTTCGCACAGAGAAAACTAACCCCCCAGTTCCCCCTTTGAAGGGAGTTAACGCGGTCCCCTTCGAGAATATTAATGCTTCTCATGCCGCGAGTACTTCGCAAGTGGTGAAAGATATCAAAGCTATCAGGGTGCCTTCCGCCGTTTCTATCGAAAACAATGAGACCTCGGCAGCCGCGACCTCTCCTTTGTCTTCGGGCCATCCTGCTTCCCCGATAGGTTCTTTTATCCCCGAGGCAACCCTACCGGTTTCGAATTTAAGCGTTCCTCCTGAATTTCTCCCACGGAAGCCTCATCTTTTGTTTCTGTCTTCAATTTCGGGCGTTGGTGATTGCGCAAAAAGTTGTTCCCCTCCTTATATCGCCAACCTTTCCCCTCAGAGGTCCCAGGGCCCCACTGGATATCAGCTGGATTTGTCCTCTTTCGGCACTGACGGGCTTCGTGCCTTAGGAATATCGGATCCGTTATCGCAAGAAGAGCCCGTGGGTCCCATAGTGGGACAGATGTTTACTTCTTCCAAGGACAGGGAGGAGTTTTTACAGCATGCTCCCGAGACACGACAGTCACACATCATGAACGACATGCTGGCTAGCTTTCGAAAATTTCATTATTTTCTTGGAGATCAGCGTAACAAAGCTCGACCCTCTTCGGATTTGCAGGAACAATTAGACGCGGCCTTGGCGAAGGCGAAGGAGCTATCGCAGTTGCAAGAACGAACTCGGGCGGAGTTGGAGGATTGTCGCGCTGAACTTTCTCGGGAGAAGTCGAAGGGGAAAGCGAGAGCAGAGCTTATGGAGGCGGAACTGGTGGTGGCTGATAAAAAGAACGTCTTCCTCCGTGAAGAGTTGTCATCTCGTGATGCCGATTTGGCCAAAGTTCCTTCGAGGATAGCCTGGTGGAAGAATAAGACCATCGAGGTTTGTATCGCAGGATTTATAGATCTCCATATCCGAGGCTCCGTCGATTCATCCATGCTGGCCGATTACGCTTCCCAAAAAATTAAAGATCTTAGTGAAGGCGAAAGGGGTTTTCCTTCTTCTGGGGAAAAGCAAGGGAATGATGACGGCGAGGCATGCGATGACTCTTAATTGATCCATTGAAGAACATTGTTATTTGTTTTCCATGTCTTGTAATAACGTCCTATCTCGCGGCGATATCGGTACCTTGCTCTTCGGGCGATATCTTATTTTATTTCGCTCTCTTGTACTGTCTTGAGAACTGTTCTTTTATTCAACGCCGATTTGCATTATTTCCTTTCTTGTGATATCGCTTTTGCTTTTTATCAAAAAATCACATCTACTTTTCAGAGCATTTAATGCTCGCGACCCTTCCGTCGGTGCGCGGGAAAAGTCATGATGGTGCAGACACACGTGTTCGTTTCTTCTGCCACCTCACCTTAGCGTGTTTAGAAATTTTAACAAGATCGAAGCGTTTGTCGCGCTTCTTCTAGAGTCGTACTCATTGCTTGAGTCTTATCCCTCATGCCGCTTCGACACAACGACTGCAGCATCCGTCGTTTCCTTTTAATTACTAGGGTTATAAACCCTCTTTATTTCTTCCCTTTTCTTTTTCACTCCACTTTTCATATTATCTCTCGGCCGTCTTGTCCTTCTCACCTCCATTCAAGGCTTTCAAAGTTCTTTCCTTTCAAAGGTATTTCCCTTCCTTTCCCTCGTCTTCTTCATTTCTATTTCCTTAGTCCTGTCATGGCAAAGACTCGCCGTTCTGAGTCAAAATCCATCGATGAGAAGAAAATGGATACCACGGTCAGTGTTATTACCACGGAGGCCATTCTCCAGGAGCATTTGGCTACTCACGGTGCCGTTATTCCTGACGGTTGCCAAGCTGTTGTTGCCCCTAGGTCAGTTCGTTTAAACAGCGTTCTGACCGGCAATCAAAGGGTGTTATATGCCCAGATGTTTCGCTACGGTTTCCGGCTCCCTATCGATTCTTTCGTCAAGGATTTGCTTATTGCTGGCAATTTCAATCCTGCCCAGTTAGCCCCAAATGCATATTGCTGTGTTTATGCTTTTTTGGAACTCTGTAGATATAAGGGGATCACTTCCCCTTCTCTTTTGTTGCTTAGATCCCTTTTTAAATTGATGAAGTGCCGGGGTGTGATAACCATATCGCCTCGTTTTGACGATGATTCTCTCAAGTCTTTTACTTGGAAGTTGCTCCATATTGAGTCTTCTGTTGAGGCTTGGAAAAAGGAGTTCTTTCTGATAAATCTTCCTGACGCTCCTGGTCCCGAGTGGCGTTCTGGGTTCAACCAGGACGTCCAAGATGGCGTTTGGAGTCGACCAGGGACACTTCCCGCTCGTGAACAAGGATGGTTAAACACCTTACTCCAACTGGAGATCAGCGTTCATATTCGACTCACGGCCTGCAGAATGGCCATTCAGGAGTGCGTTAGACGTGAGTATCGCGCTACCTTTCCCTTTCATCACTGATACTAACGCTGATGTTATTTTGTGATTTTGCAGCGACGGATCCTGATTATAAACCCGAAAGCGTAAGAAGACGCTTAAGGAGAGCTCATAATAGAGAAGAAAGGGAAAAGCTCGATTCAGAGGCCACTGATAATCCTTCTGAGCTTCCGGCTACTTCCGCGAATCTCGCTCAAGTATCCTCCTCCTCAGTTGGCGAAGGGGATACTCACATCCCTAAAGGTGTTCCCATCGTGACCGTTGCTGCTCCCTCGTCTTCTCAGGCCCCTAAGGCCATTGCTAGAGGAAAAAAGAAGAAAAGAACACGGAGTATCGCCACTCTTACTCCTTCTCCCGACGCTGCGGGTTCTTCTGAGGCACCACCTTCCCTCAACACCGCTACCGTAAGCGTGTTTTTTTTTTTTTTTTCTGGTGCGATATATTGTGCCTCAATATCTGTCGTCATTTGATCTATTTTTCTTTTTTCTCAATTTGTACTCCTTGCAGGAGGCCGTTGTAGTTACTGCTTCCGCTCCTTCAGGCGATATGAATCTCACTTATGTGCTGAGGGGTTCCGCGAAGAGGGCCCGGATAGAAGGCGAGGATGAGAACATACCCTCCTCTAACATCGCGGGGGAAGGTGGTTCCGTTAACGTTCCTAATTCCGCAGTGGTCCCTCCAGGTGGACATTCCGCGGAAGTTTTGGGGAACCTAGGCGGTGCGGACCCCTTTAGTGCTTCGCCCAGTTCCTTTGGTGGGCCTGTGCATCATTATTCCTCTTCTTTAGGCTATCAAGACGTCTTGCAGGACCTTTCGGGCTATCAGCCTCATGGTACCTTCCTGCCCCCGGGCAGTTCTTCTTCACAGGTTCGCGCCCCTGGTCCTCTGGCTTTCGTTCCCTCTAGCGTTCCTTGCGGCAACGCTATAATGAAGTCGGAACCTCTTTCAATTTTGTGGCGGATCTTTGTCCATTAAACGGGCTCGGCGAAGTGACCCATCAGGTTGAGTTGTTCGACTTCCGTACCCGTGGTTTGGCAGCCATCGGGGGCGATGGTTCAGATGAGGTTTCTGCCCTGCTGGCTTCTCAAATTCTGGCCTCATCTGCAGAACGGGAAACTTTCCTTTCCCTGGCGGAAGATGACCAAGTGAACTCCTTCCGTGCTAGCCTTTTCTCCAATATGATGAAATTTCACTACTGGGCGGAGGAGGTGAAGCATCGGACTGTTTCCCTCCGTTCTGTTTCGGCGGAGCTGTCCAAGGAGCAAGATGAAAGGAAAAAGGTGTTGGCAGATCATTCCAAGATACTGCTGGCTCACCACGATTTACAGAAACAGCATTCCGCTCTGGAAACAGCTTTGTCAGAGGAACAGGCCAAAGTGACTGCTTTGGAGAATGAGAAGTCCTCTTTAGAAAAGGAGAAGGCAGCTTTGGCGGAAGAGTCAGTCGATGTGGGCTGGTGGCATGCGGAACAGACCGCCCGTGTTCTAGTTAACTGTTTCGAAGAAATTCATGGGGTGGATGCGTACAAGGGCGAAGATGTCGCGAAAGCCTTTCTATAGAGTTCTGCCCATATCAACGAGGCAGGCTATCGCCAAGCCAAAGCAGCGGGCTGGAAACGAAAAGACCCCGAGAGCTGATGTGTCGCGATATTTTGCCGTTCCCTCCAGCGATCAAATATCGCTTGGCTTTTGTCTTTTGTCTTTGCAGCATAAATATTTTGAACATTGAATCTTTGTAAATCCTTGAGATGCCTTTAATATTTCTAGACAATCCCTTTATCGATATTCCTCTTTTATTTTTCTCATCGCGAGACTTCTCTCGTCACTGAGGTTGCCTTATCCTCACGGTGCGTTTACTTTCTTGAGCAGATCCTTGGTATTTATACCAAGATGACCAAGATCTATGTCGGGTTGGCCTTTCGATAAGCCTATCGGTATCATGACCACCACTCCTTCCGCTGCTCAGAAGTATTCTGCACATTTCTAATTGTAGATTATCAGTAACAAAACGAGATTTGAGAGATAGTGATTACCCGTAGGAGCCTGTTCGCTGCCATCATTAGGCTTTATCACGGAACCCGTTTCGAATCGTGTTTTCCCTCAGCTCTATACTTCGCCAGGGATTACTCATCCTGTTACTAGCTGGAATTACGCGATCCTTCACGTTTCCCTTATCTCTCGTTCGGCCTTTCTGAGTGCCTCATCTCGTGAGCTGTCGGATCGGGACGGCTATCACAAGGCTAGGGAATTTTCACTTTTCTAGGCGTTGTCCTCTCATTTAGAACCGTGTCCTTACTTAATGGTTTAGCTGCACCAGCCCGACCGTTAAGATAGGATTCTTGTTTCTAAACAGAGTTTCTAACTCTTTGGGGCGTGTCTTGTCTTGATGTACCGTCTCCACGAGATCGGTTATCATTAAAGAACTTTTCACTCCCAAAGATACCGGGCAGTGCCCTCACTTAGTGAGCCATCTGATCAAGATCGGTCATCACAAGGATAGGACTTTTCACCCCCGGGGGCGTCAAGGATCTTTCAATCCGACGCTAATCAAGGATACACTGGGGTCGTGCCCTCACTTAGTGGGCCATCTGATCAAGACCGACCATCACAAGGATAGGACTTTTCACTCCCAGGGTACCCCCCTTTTTATCTGCACAAAAGCAACCACAAACCCACGAAAACTCTCCTATTGAGCGTTAGCCACGGTTAGGGTCGTTATAATCCAAATAGTGCAGATAAAATTAAACTCTAGGATAATATAACTTCAAACGAGCGATATTCCAGGAGTTGGATAAGGGCGTACCGTCAAGTGTCTCCAGGCGATAGGCCCCTCTTCCGACAACGTGGGTTACGCGATACGGTCCTTCCCAGTTAGGACTAAGCTTTCCCATACGTTGTCCGGTTGCTCGCCTGTCTCGGAGCACCAGGTCACCGTTTTTCAACAATTGCTCTTTGACCTGCCTGTTATGATAACGGGTCATTTTTCTTTTGTAGTGTTGCGTTTTCAGTAGGACTTCTTCTCGAACCTCTAGTAACGCGTCCAGGTTAGCACGTAACCGTTCCTCGTTCAGTTCCTCACGAAAGTGAGCCACCCGTAGGCTCATGGCCCCAATTTCCACTGGCGTAACGGCTTCAGTTCCAAAAGCCAACGCGAAAGGCGTTTCTCCAGTGCTAACTTTTACGGTCATGCGGTATGCCCACATCACATATGGCAATTCATCAGCCCACTTCTTCTTAGACCCCTCTAGGTTTTTCTTAATACCGCTGAGGATGCTCCTATTAGTTACCTCTGCCTGTCCGTTGGTTTGTGGGTGAGCCACGGAAGAGAATCTCTGCTCAATCCCGAATTCTGAGCATTGGTCTTTGAAGAATTGGCTGGTGAACTGGGTCCCGTTATCGCTGACAAGGATACGAGGCACCCCGAATCTCATGATAACTTGATGTTTGAAAAAACGCCATGTTTTTTCTGCCGTGATTGTGGCAACCGCTTCAGCTTCCGCCCACTTCGTAAAATAGTCCACAGCCACTATCACAAATTTCAGTTGGGACCTTGCCTTTGGAAATGGACCAAGGATGTCAATCCCCCATTTGGCAAAAGGGCAAGGGGCGATGATTTCCGATATTTCCGTGGCTGGACGTCGAGGAATTTTAGCAAATTCTTGACATTTGGGGAAAGCTTGTACATAATCGTGGCAATCCCTTCGTATGGTGGGCCAGTAGAATCCTGATCTGAAAACTTGTGCCGCCATGGTGCCGCCTGACGCGTGCATTCCGCATATCCCTTCGTGGATTTCGCGTAAGGTGTGAAGGCCCTCTTGTTCGGTTATACATTTAGCGGCGGGGTGAGAAAAACATCTTCGCATTAGATCCCCGTTATAGTACGTGCAACGAGCAGCCTGTCTTAGCACTTTCATCTTTTCAGCGTTACCGTCAGGCAGCTCTTCGTGCATCAGGTATTTTATTACCGGAATCCGCCAATCATTCTCGAGCTCATTCACACACAAAGAGGCTTGTTCCTCCATGAAGGACGGCACCGATAGCTCACGATAATACACATCTTTAGGTATAGATGCTTCAGGATTCGCGGCCAGCTTGGCAAGGTAATCGGCTTCAGCATTTTCCTCTCGGGGAACGTGCTCGAAGCTGACTTGCATGCCCTCTTTCTTTATTTCCACTAGTTCTCGTGTTACCTTAGAGAGGTACTGCACCATAATAGGTTCTCGAGCCTGAGAGTGTCCTGAGACCTGGTCAATTATCAGTTTGGAGTCTCCACAAATTTTTAGACGCAGATCTCCTGTTTGGCCGGTATCGCGCCTTCCCTTGGAAGAAAACTCTCTTCCTATTCTGAGTCCAGCTAGCAACGCCTCATATTCGGCTGCGTTATTGGACAAAGGCTGCAAGATTCGAATAGCATACCGTATATGCATATCGTGCGGCCCGTTTATGAAGACTCCGGCCCCCGCCAGTTCTTGGTTTTTGGCTCCGTCCACATGAACGATCCAAAGATCCGTATATGTTTCTGGGAACGGGAGATCCATATCGTTCCATTCCGCTTCAGGTACACCACTCAAAGGGTCCTCTGTGAAAGTACACTCCGCTATAAAATCAGCAAGGACCTGAGCCTTTACGGATGGCCGGGACTGGTACCTCAAACCATATTGTTCGAGTTCTAGGGCCCAGATCAGCATTCTTCCTGAAGATTCAGGCTTTCGAAATATCCTCTTCAAGGGTTGGTCTGTAAGTACAATGATAGGATAAGACTGGAAGTATCGGTCCATCTTGCGGGCGGCTTGTATAAGGGTGAACGCTATTTTCTCAATACGAGCATATCGCAGTTCCGCGTCCTTTAAGACATGACTCACGAAGTAAACTGGGCGATGAGTGTGGTTATCGTCACGAACAAGGACGGCGCTGACCACTTCGTCCACCGCGCCCAAGTACAAGTACAGGGTATCGCCGGACTCGGGCCTTGTCAATAATAAATCAGATGAAAAATAGTCCTTTAAGTCCACAAATGCTTGCTCACATTCTGGGGTCCACCCGAACGTGGCTTTCCGTCGTATGACTTTAAAAAAAGGGAGGCACTTTTCTCCTTGCTTGGAGACGAATCGTCCCAGAGCGATAACGCGCCCCGTTAGCCTTTGCACTTCCTTAATGGTTCTCGGCGATATCATATCATGTATAGCTTTAACCTTGGAAGGATTAGGCTGCATACCTTTCTGGCTAACTACGTAGCCCAAGAACTTACCCGTCTGGAATGCAAACATGCACTTCCGGGGGTTTAGCTTCATGCGATACCTTTTCATCACATCAAAAATTTCCTTTAGATCCTGCAGGTGATCATGAAAATTCGCACTCTTCACCAGTATGTCGTCAACATATGCTTCCACATTTCTCCCTATTTGTTCCTCAAAAATCTTATTTGCCATTCGCTGAAACGTGGCCCCCGCGTTCTTTAGTCCAAATGGCATCGCTGTGTAACAATACGTGGCTTTAGGAGTAAGGAAGGCGGTCTTCTCCTCATCCTCTAGGGCCATAGGGATTTGAAGATATCCGGAATTGGCGTCCAATGAGCTTAGATATACGTATCCAGCGGTTTGATCAACCAACTGATCTATGCGAGGAAGCGGGTAGCAATCCTTAGGACAAGCGTCGTTCAAATCGGTGAAGTCAATGCACATACGCCAGTCTCCATTGGGTTTAGGAACAAGAACCGGGTTGGCTAACCAAGTGGGATACTGTACTTCGCGAATGAAACCCGCGTCAAGGAGCTTCACAATCTCCTTTTCCACAGCCGACGCTTTTTCGGTGGAGAACGCCCGTCATTTTTGCTGAACTGACTTGGCGTCAGGGTCAACGTTAAGCCTGTGCTCGGCTATTTCTCGTGATATACCTGGCATATCGGCGGGCTTCCATGCGAAATTTCCTTGGCATTTGTTCAGCAGCCGTGCCAGTTGAAGATTTTCCGCTGGGCTGAGCTTATCGCTGACCAGGAAGCTGGCTCCCTCTTTGCCTATCACTGATACGGGTACCATCTTGTCAAGGGGTTGAGCGCGCTTTTCATCACCCTGTTCGTAGGGGTCTGCCGCTATACACACGTATCTATCGCAGCTTGTCTGAGTCATGAGCGAATAACATTCTGCCGCCAGTTTCTGATCACCTTTTATCGATACCACCCCGTCCTAGGAGGGGTATTTCATCTTTAGATGTTTTTGTGATATCGCCGCTCCAAAGCGATTGAGGAAAGACCGTCCGAGTATGACGTTATAGGGCAGATTTAGATCCACAACAAGGAACAACAAATTCTCTGACCGTTTGTAAGTGTCTTCTCGGAAGTATACTGGTAAGGTGATCACTCCCGTAACAGGGATAGGGGTCCCATCCACTCCGACTATGGGTCTCTTACTAGGCGTTAACTCATCGTGGGGGCGTTTCATGAGATTGTAAGCTTCCAGCGAAAAAAGGTTCACGGCACTCCTGTTGTCCACAAGAGTCCTTCTTATACCATGACTGGCGATGACAGGTGTGACTACCAAGGTGTCATTATGGGGATAGATAACGCCTTTTTCATCCTCTTCTGAAAAGGATAAGATCATGCGATCAAGTATGTCTATCGCTCCACCTTTCTTTGTTATGCCGTCTCGCGTACGCTTTTCCCCTTTCGCCACCATCGACTGTTCTGATTCATCTGCGTAGAGGATCCCTCCCGCTATGATATTGATTATGGGGATGTCGTCGCCATCTATCGCGAAGGTTTCCCCACCCTTTCCTTTGAGAGCGTTATCCGGCTGTGGGACTGGAGGGGGCGTTGGTCGTTCGTCTGCCGCTCTTCTTATCGGATTGTTTCGGGCATCTTCCCTTACTTGAGTCGCAAATTCTCCCAGATATCCTTCCTCCACCAAGCGTTCTATCGCCCACTTTAATTCTCTGCAAGCCTCTGTGGAATGTCCTCTGGCTTTATGGAATTTACAGTAAGCGTTTTCTCTTCTGCCTAAAAGCACTCCAGGTTTCGTGGGTGCAGGATAATGGATAGGAAGATCTCACTGTTCCGCTATCGCCAAGATCTCCGCTCTTGGTACATTCAAGGAGGGAAAATCCGGATCATACGCCCAATTTTTGTTAGCGTTCCCTTGACGCTGATGAGGGGAACTACCTTGTTTTCCTTTCGAGGAATTTCCTTTTTGCTTATCGTAGGTCTTTGGGATGTAATCTTTCCGTCGAGCGTAATCATCAGTGTAATGATCGTCAGCCAGAGGATTTGCGGGAGCGGCAGGGATGTGAGGTGCCCCAGGCGGCATATTAAATGTTCTATTTCTATTTTCTTCTTCTTCCATTTTCGCATAATTATGGGCTTTAAGTCTTAGTGCGTCCAAGGATATTGGAGGATCCACCATCAATGCATCTTTCAGTTTTCTATAATGGCAGTTTCTTTTCAGAGCTTCTATGGCGAAATCAACGGTAACGCCCGGCGTTAATGACATTTCCAGATCGAATCGGCTGAGAAATTCTTTCAATGTCTCTTGGGGCTTCCGCTGTATGTCAAATAACGCTGCGACAGATTTCCGAATTGGAATTGCTGTACTAAATCTGCTTCGAAATTTGGATTCCAACTGTGCGAAATTACTAATGGATCCGCCAGGAAGACCTTCAAACCAAAGACGAGCAACTCCTGATAAGGTCATAACAAATATCTGACATAAAGCCGCATCACTGTGGGTTTGAAACTGGACAAAATCCTTCACTTTGTTGATGTGCGAAATAGGATCTTTAGTACCATCATAAGTATCAGCGGGAAGCTTCACTCGTCTGCTGACCCTGTGACGTCTTACACGACGACTGAAAGGGTGACCTGAGGTATCATCAAGAATCTCATGCGCATGACGTGGAGGAGATATGTCTCCTTGTCGCCCTCCTTCCCTTGGTTCAGGTATATGATGTCGCCTGGGAGACCGACTGCGACTCCTGGGAGAACGACTTCGATATCTTCTGCTACTGGATCTTTCACTGTACACGGGAGATAAACTCCTGTTTGTTCCTTCCCTCCGTCCGGCCCAACGGTTCCTCAACGCCTCAAGCTGCCTGTCTTCCTGCAGAAGAAGTCTTTGCGGCATTTGTGGTACATAAGCCTCTACTCCTCCTTGAGTGAGCTGTACATGACCAACCGGGGGATTTCCTGCGGATAAAGGCACTTGGGGGTTCTCTGGAAACAACGGGGGCAAAGGTTGATCAGCAGAGGAACGCTAGATCCAGAAGCACCAGGCGTGACTCTAGTGGCCATTTCAGTCAAATATTCCAAGCGGGAACGAAGGGCCGCTATTTCCATAGCAAAGGGATTTTCATTGTTAAGCACAGATCCTTCTAAAAGAGGAGTGTAAAGATCAGATCCCACCGTCTGTGATGAAGAAATGACCGTCTGTGAGGAGATAGATCCTTCGGCGATCCCGACCGAGAGGTCCAGAGGTCCCGAGATAGTCGATTGGGTCGTCATAGAGAGATCAGTAGTAGCAAAAGGAAATAACTGCCTGCGAGTTGAGAAAGGAATATTGGAAAATGTAGACCGGTCTGGCTCCGATCTGGCTGTCATAACCGTTCCGATCTCCCAACTAAACGGAGCTTGGCTATTAAGGACGCTCACTTAATACACCAAAGCTCTCAATGAAAGCACCATTTAATAAGATCCGAGATCACTTCTGGTCGGAAACGGCTGCAGCAGCTAGTCGGATGGGAGGCGATCGGCGTCGGAGGTACCTGCAAAGCGCCGGAGGGGGACTCCGGCGTAGACACTCCGATGCTTAAGTCAGTTCGAGTTTTCAGAATGGTAGAGGTTCTCCAAGATGATCCCGATCTTACCTTCTGTTTGGAATTCGTGGGGGTATTTATAGGCTTAAGATGGCGATACCTAACAGCGATAGGGGTAGGCAACGTTTGTAACCATCGCTTCGAGCGATATCAGTTCCGTCATTGGGGCGATAATCATGTAGGGTCTATCGGGAGCGATATCCTCCTTGGTCTCCTAGGATGGGATGACGCCGTGCGCATAAAGGTGCATGAGATCCCCCCCCGCTGAAGTCGACCACCCTAGGAGACTTCCGCTGGCAAGGGCGATAGGCAGATGTCTCCGAGAAGCTTATAGAACTTCGTCCAAGATAGATACCATAGTTGCCGTGCAGCCGTCAGGAGCGCTCCAATTGTTATCACTTGCGACTAAAGATATACGGCGACTCCAAGCTAGTGATAGACCGAGTCTTGGGCAACTCTCAAGCCAGAGAACCCATCATGATTCAATATCTCTCTAAAGTGAAACACAAGTTGATGGAAATAATAAAAAGGGGCATACAAGTCAGCATTGAGCACGTCCCTCGAGAGGATAACGCTGAAGTAGACAATCTCGCCAAAATTGCAGCCAGCCCGGAAGTATCCATACCAGCAGACTTGTATTTTGAAGAAATATTTGTGCCTTCCTTCATGGAAGAACAAGTGTCAAGTGTCACTCTGCATCGAAGAAATTGAATATGATTGGTGAATCCCTGTAATAAAATACTTGAAGAACGATGAATTGCTCGAAGATAACGCTGAAAAGAAAAAAGTGTTGAGACAAGCGGCACGATGTACATATTACGATGGGGAACTAGTTTGGAGATGTTTCTCTCATCCAGCGCGTAAGTGCATAACGGAACAAGAGGGCCTCCACACTTTATGAGAAATCCACGAAGGAATATGCGGTATGCATGTGTCTGGCGGTACCCTAGCCGCGTAAATGTTTGGGTCAGGATTTTATTGGCCTACCATTTGCAAGGATTGCAATAACTTTGTACGAACCTATCAGAAATGTCAGAAGTTCTCCAGAATTACCCGACGACCTGCTACGAAAATCTCCAAAATTTTGCCCCCCTGTCCTTTTGCCAAATGGGGAATTGACATCCTGGGCCCATTTCCAAAAGCAAGATCTCAGCTGAAATTTGTAGTTGTGGCAGTGGACTATTTCACAAAATGGGTGGAAGCGGAAGCAGTGGCCAACATTACAATAGAAAAGATATGGCATTTTTTGAAACACCAAGTTATTATGCGATTTGGTGTACCCCATGTGCTAGTTAGCGATAACGGGACACAATTCCCAAATCAATTCTTTAAAGACCAGTGCGCGGAATTCCAAATCGAACAAAGATTCTCTTCCGTAGCTCACCCGCAGACTAATGGTCAGGCAGAGGTAACCAATCGAAGTATTCTTAGTGGCATCAAGAAAAACTTAGAAGGATCCAAAAAGAAATGGGGAGACGAGCTGCCGTATGATGTGGGCATACCGCTTGACCGTTAAAACCAGTATAGGAGAAACGCCCTTGGCCCTGGCTTTCGGCAAACCTCGATGCATTGCTAGAACTGTATGAAGAAACCCTTCTGAAAATGTTGTATTATAAGAGGAAAATGGCGCGTTATCACAACAGGCGCGTTAAAGAACGATTGTTAAAAGCAGGGGACTTGGTACTCAGAGACAAACGAGCAGCCAGACAACGCATGTGGAAACTCAGTCCAAACTGGGACGGTCCATATCGCGTTACCCGTGTTATCGGAAAAGGAGCATACCATTTGGAAACACTTGACGGTACTCCCTTACCAAACTCTTGGAACATAGCTCGTTTGAAATTATACCATGCTAGAATTTGACATATCTCTACACGTTTGGATAATGTTAGCAATAACATGCGTTAACACTCAAATCAGAAATATTCTTGTGCATTCTTATGATTGATTACGTACAGATAATGATGGGTGCCAGGAGTGAAAATCCTATCCCTGTGATGGTCGCTCCTAATCAGACGGCTCACTAAGATGAGGCACGCCCTAGCATACTTAAAGATTGAGTGCTGGGAGTGAAAATCCTATCCTTGTGACAACCGTGCTAACATAGGCGGCTCACTAAGACGAGGCATGCCCTAGGGAGGCAAAAACTCCACCCTGGAAGTGAAAATTCTATCCTTGTGACGACCGTGCTAACACATGCGTCTCATTAAGATGAGGCACGCTCCAGGGATACGAGATTTCAATGCCTGGAAGTGAAAATCCTATCCTTGTGATGGGCGCTCCTAATCAGACGGCTCACTAAGACGAGGCACGCTTCAAGATGAACGTGGAAATTCGAAATAAATCGTGATATCCCAGCGAGTAACCGGACGGCAAATACCCAGTGAAGTTGACTGGTTGAGAAAGCGATATGAGCAACACCAACAACACCACGATATAGGCGGGCGAATGCCCTTAGTGGCAACTAGTATTTATCATTGCATGCTATTTTACTAACACAGTAAAGCAACAATTGAGAATGTGCAGGAAAATCATGGAACCGTTGGAATAACAAAGAGACCAACGCCTGTGCAGACAGTAATACCACACGGTCTGTCATCATGATTCGCATGCTGAGTGCACCATTAACGGCAAATGTTCTGCCACCATGATTCAAGAAACACTGCCAGAAAATGACACATCAACATACATTTATATGGTGCGAGATATCTACATACGTATAGTGCTGTTATGGACGCTACCGCTCTGAAAGTCATCTGGTTGATTAAATTATCTCTTCAAGGGAAATGACGGTAATATTTGAGGCAGTAACTCCTCCAGAATGATACTCTCGATTTAAAGACGTATATGGCGATAACGTCACAATATCTTCTCTTGCAAATACAGATTATATGCTTCATATCGTGGGTAATATTCGTTATGCCATCTCATTGTCATGAGTTCTATTTCTGAAGCTATCTCTTATCTGTTATCTGTTATATAGTAAGCAGCGTTATTCCATCCTGTTATAAAGTGCACATGCCTAGTCATGTCGTGATATCTTGCAAAATACCCATTATCACATGTCTATGATCCTACTGATTACATGGCAATTCTACGGTTATACTATCTATACTGGAATTCTATGGTTTTGCTGCATTATGGCACCCCTGCAGGCAATGCTCAGGCCTTTTATCAATGTCATCATCTTAATATCGACATCACTATCTTATCGTGGGAGTTCGGAGAAAAAGAAACAGTGTAAAGAAGATTAAACCACAAAGGCAGATAGCAAGCAAAATACATATATGATTGTTTAAAAATCCCCAAGGGGTTACAAAAGGTAAAAGCTCCAAGAGCAAGAACAAAAACGGGACGATGCCCAAATTTCAAGAAGGGTAGCAAAATGCCTACGGCACTGCCGTCTCGCTATCCCCCTGCCCCTTGCGATTCTTCGCCTTTATCCTGTAAAAATTGTCATCTATAAGGACCACAGACTTCTCCAGAAAGACTTGAGTAAGGTCCTCATCGCGAAACGTCTCCTCCCCATAAAGCTGCAAGAAGCAGTCGGACATGACGCCTGCGGTCGCCTCGCAATACCACTTGCATTTTTCTGCCAACTCTTTCTCCAGTGCGGCCTTCTCCTCTCTCAGTGTCGCCTTCTCCTCTTCCAGCGTGACATTTTTACTCTTTTCTGCCACTAATTCGGCTTTAAGTGCAACCATCCTAGCAGCTTCCCACTCGTTAGCATCTTTCAGCTCTTTCTTATCAATCGCCAAGGTTGTCGCCAGATCCTCGTGCTCCCCCGATAACTTCTTTGCTTCCTCTCGTTTCCTAGCGAGTTCTTCTGAAACCTAGTGATGGGTGTTATGCAGCTTGTTGGAAGAAAAAGTGAGGGAATCAACTTTCCTTGTCATGTGCTTGGCCTAGTAATGGAAGTTGTGGAAAGCAAAAAATATATCGAAGCGCACCGAATGCACTTGCTCCTCACGAGTTTGAGAAAGAAATACTTCCTCCTCATCCTGGAGCGATAACACATGGGAGGTCAGCAAAGAAGAAGCCGCGGTAGAGCTATCACCACCTACAGCCGCAAACCCAGTCTTACGCAAGCTACCCAAGTTAGTTTGATGAGTAATGGGCCCAGAATCGGATAGTGAACTCAAATCAGCCATAAGACAGGGAGCGGCAACCTCCCCCTCAGGAGGTGGACACATACTCTCTGTGGTCCTTATAGATGACAATTTTTACAGGATAAAGGCGAAGAATCGCAAGGGGCAGGGGGATAGCGAGACGGCAGTGCCGTAGGCATTTTGCTACCCTTCTTGAAATTTGGGCATCGTCCCGTTTTTGTTCTTGCTCTTGGAGCTTTTACCTTTTGTAACCCCTTGGGGATTTTTAAACAATCATATATGTATTTTGCTTGCTATCTGCCTTTGTGGTTTAATCTTCTTTACACTGTTGCTATCATGACTTTTGCTCCCGCATTAATGAGGGATTCTCAAGCATTAAATGCTCTGAAAAAGTGACATCGATTTTTAAACAAAGACAGGTGCAATAACGTGATGATCAAGATAATGCGATGCAATATTAATTCAGTCAGCAGTCGCCAAGATAACACAAAAGAAGAAGATAACACAACAGAGATTAACTATTATTATTTAAAAGAAGTATGGGCGTTATTATTACAAAGCGAATGACATCAATGTTCAGACCGACAAAGAAACAACAATTAACGGGGACGGGTGGAGTCTCCTGCGTCCTCCGCAGCATCCGAATCATCCGATAACTGGAGCGCCCCTGGTATCGCCGCCGTCGCCTACTTCTTCCTCCTCTGAGGAGAGAAAACCTTCCTTGCTCTCGTCAATCTCACTCATTTTTGCAGAGACATAGTCGACTATTTTAGCAGGATCGAAAGTCCTACTGTGATAATAGTCCACGAACCTAGTGGTAAAGGCCCACATAGCTTTTTTCTTCCACCAACTTATCTTTGACGGAACCTTGGCTAAATCCGCGTTATAGGCCAATATCTCTTCACGAAGAAGAGAGTTTCTCTTGTCAGCAGCCACCAACTCTGCCTCTAAGGCTTTAAATTTGGCTTTCCCCTTGGATCTTTCCCTGGCAAGTTCAGCGCGGTAATCATCTAGCTCCGCCCGAGTATGATTCTGAAGTCGCGTTAATTTCCTCACTTTGGCCAAGGCATGGTCGAGCTGCTCCATCGAGCCAGATGAACCTTGAAGTTTGCTGCCGTGGGCCTTGAGAAAATAATACATTTTACGAAAGCTGGCCAAAGAATCATTCAGAACGCACGCGTGCTGAATATCGGGGGGAAGCTGTAGCAACTTCTCTTCATCTTCAGGCAAACTGAACATCTCACCCACTAAAATCGTCATTGGTTCATCTCGCGATAACGGGTCTGACACCCCTAGGGCACGAAGCCCGTCAATTCCAAAGTTTGACAGATCCAACCGATAAGAAGGAGCCCCTTGAGGCCCTTGAGAAGAAAGATTGGCGACGACAAAAGAAGTGGAACCGTCGGCAGAATTGCTAACACAGGAAACGGAAGTAAAGAACAACGGTTGAGGAACCCTCACCGGCGGATTAGGAAGTACACTCAAGCTCGGAGTTGGCAAGAAGAGATAGGAGAGTGCGGGGCCTCAGCGGCAAGGGAAGAGCTTGTCGTCAACGGCGTTTCCGTTGATACCATAGGGAGGGTCTCGCTATAGGGAGAACCTCAGTTGACGGCGAAAGAACGTTGGCAGCAGAGGAAGAGGGCTTTAGTGGTAGAACATCAACACCCATCAAAGGGAAATCTTTGGCGGTACCAGAAGAAGTGGCAATATCAGAGAAAGCACGACCCGTCAGTGGCAACAAAGGAGGACGCATGGCAGACTCTGTGTCCATATCTTCACCCTCACCCGCACCTTCGTATGAAAAAACCTTTGTCTTGACTGTTGATCGTCACTCAAATATACTAATATTTTTCTAGTGCCTAGATGCACAAATTAATGTGTACAGGACAAGACAGGGTCGAACCACAGAGATTGAAGGAATAAAATGTTAATAAAGATGTATGACAAGGGAACATGCAATAGATCGAAACCAAGTAACACTAAAGGGGCGGGGGGGGGGGGGAGGTTATGTTGATTAATGAATTAATCAACGCAGAGTATGAGAGCTAACAAAACAAAATTGTAAAGTAATTATCTAGGGCACGAAAATAAGATGCTATCCAGGGCAAGAAATATAAACAGATCTAGAGCTAGAAAAGTAATAAAAGAGATATTAACCAAATAGGAAGAGATCCTAGCAAAAGGTGTTCATTCGGGTTGTTTTCTAGGTTGGCTAGTCATCGGCACAGAGATTTTCTAGACTCAGGTACAGACCTGTTATAGGGACCGCGTTTCCACGCCGCATCCCCTGCTTACCTTCTTAGATAAAAGTCACCCCCCGTTTCAACATATGAGGTGACCTTGACGTTCTGCCATCCTCCCAAGCACGAATACGGGGAGGCCAAACTCAGAACGCCCATGAAGGGGAGGTAAGACAGATCTAGGGCGCGATAGCTCGACTTGTTAGACCCGTATCCCATACCCTAGATAACTGTTTACCCCTAGATAGAGGTCTCTCGCGCTACCTCCGCTAGGTGTCTACTACCATTCCAGGGCTTCGCGTCAGGTATAACCCTAGAAATGACACTACTCATGCAGAAATATCAACAGGTGATCAGACTCTTAACATTTCTAGACAAGCATGGAATTAAAACGGTAAATAATCATATGCCACAAGAGAATATATTAAGCATGCATTAGACCTCTAAGCCGAACCCTACAACCCTTGAAACACCCTTCACTAAGAAGGGGGTATTTAGCTACTCATACTATAATATAGACGGTGGATATTAATAATCATGCAATAACAAAGAGAATGAAAAGGGAGTAGAGGAAACCGATAGATTAATTAATAATCGTAGAGGAAACTTGAGACAAAGGCTGTTCTTGATGACAAAAGGAGAAGATCCCTAGAAATTAAGTGCTAAAATTGATGTAAGAAAATATCCTAGGTCAACCGTCCTTACAAAAACCCTAGCACTATGCTTATATAGCCTAATATTAGCTGGAGACAAAAACAGCTAAGGGAGAGAAAGGAGCAGTGAGGACGTGACAACACATGTCCTTGCAAAGGGCATATTCTGGGATTCCTAACACGCCTGATGTCTTCTAGAAGCGCATGGGATCCCGTGCGGCTCTTTGAAGATGATTTTCTTCTATTTTGTTCTAAGGAAGATGCATAACTGTCAAGGCCTTGAGACAGTGCACTGGTCTGGTTCGCGTCGAGGTCTTGACAACGTTCTGTCTTCTAGGCTTTGAAACTGGAATTCCTCAGAAATGCTCCATAATTGCTTCTTTTCGATCTTTTCCCTCTTTTTACGCTAATCTGCAAATAAGATTGGAATAAGGGTCCAATAGCAAGTTCAAGCCCCCAAAAGGGCTAGAAAAGAGGGTAAAATTGAGACCATGAAACGTGCTATCAAACATCCCCACACTGCCCCTATGCTCGCCCTCGAGCATTAACAAAATTGGAAAACTACCTCATTCAAAAAAAACATGCATTATCAACTCCCAACACACAAAATAGGCATGACGTCCGACAAGCCACACCCAACCAGAACAAATCCAGACATAGAAAAGCACCTACATCTGGCTGACAGAATAACGACCCTATAAACCAGACTTTCCCGGACCCAGCCTATTCACCAGCAGTCCTCACAAAGATATGTATTTGCACTCATACTCAGAATAAAACAAGTGTTTAGGCTAACACTCAAGAATGCAAATAACACAACACAAGCATAGTTTGCACGTCAATCCGAGTACTGTAGAACACAAGCATGGGCAATCAATGATCAGAAAAACAACGCATCAGCAAAGAGAAAGAAAAGGGGTGCGATGAGCTAGAAATGTGGAAGACAGATGATTAGGAGAGAAGTGGGGAGAGAAAAGAAGGAAAGAAGAGAAAGAACCAGATGAAGCCTAGGTGGATTCCTTGGCATAGGAAACAGGTGATGTGGCAAGACAACTTTTATCGAGGGCACGAAGTGGTTCGGGGGCTAGATAGAGATCTTCTGTCGAGGGCAGGAGAACGTTCTTGTTGAGGCTTTGGATGCGGATGCTTTCCTTGGAAGTTCAGTACCCTTCTTTTATTTTGAAATTTAAATGTTTTTTTTTTTTTAGAGGAAACTAAAGGGGTACGAACCAGTTGAAACTCTAAATCTTCTAGGACCTGAGACTTCTGATTTTTCATTATGCTCTTGCCCTTGATCTGCTTCCAGCATCGATAGTGACTTCTTCAATTTCCCCACACTTGAACGCTTCTAGGGCTCGAATTGCTTGAATAATCTAGGGCTTAAAACTCTTTCGAACTTTTGGCTTTTCTTGCCCTAGATTTTTGCTTTCTGCTCTGAAGCCTTTTTGATTTCGCTTTGCTTCCCCACACTTGAACTTGTCTGTATGTTCTTTAGATGTCTAACCCTCGATGTTACCCTCAATAATCGCTACCTCACCTGCCAAGGAAAAAGATCAAGGAAATTCAAATGGTCAGAAATGAATATGAAAAGAAGGGGAATGTTGGGGGCATGAAAAGAGAAGAGAAATGAGGGGGAGAAAAGAAAGAAAAAGACATTGATGCGAAGTTTTCCGTCATATCTAAGCTTTCCTATGTCTAATAGTGGCTATACCGCGAGATATTATGCAAACCTAGATTGTGCCTAGCTAAGCATTTTCACTCAAGAATAAAGGGTATGAAGCTCAAAAATGCTCACGGGATCAAATTGTGACTACTGGTGCCTAGGGCAAGATTGGATATAAGGGCTAGCAGGTATGAAAATGCATGCTCAGGTGCAGATGCGATGGATGTCATGTTTCTCCTATGCATCAAAAGTTGAAAATGCATGCCAAAAATGAGGGTTTGAAAACTGGCAGTGGGAAAATTTCCTAGCAAGGCTAAAAATAAAATCCGAAGAATTTTCTTTTGAAAAGTCCGAAAACATGCAATCATGCAACAAACGTGAAAATAAACATGCAATCATGCAGGCAAAATGCATAATATAATTCCCTCCCCATACTTAGGCATTGCATTGTCCTCAATGCGGGAAGAGCATAAAAAAGTAGTTCAAGAAAAATAAAGACAGTACAACTGAAATAAAATAAAAGGGAGCATTAAAATTGTTCAGTGCCCTTTTCGGGGGCTAGAGAAATGGGATTGTTCGGGGGGGATCACTGGGGTGGCAAATTGCGCTGGGAAACTTCAGCCGCCAAAGCCTGAAGTTCCCGAAAAATGGCCTGGAGGAGTCGCGTCTGAGTGGGGTCGTAGACAATGAGGGGAATCGGGGGCTGGCTTGATGCTGATGCATTCTGGGCTTGACGAGTTACCTCAGCTTGGGGTGCTTGCTTTTCGAGGGCTGGAGCGATCACTGGGGTGGAACGGGGATTCGAGAGGTCTGTATAGTCAAAGTTGCCACCGTTCTTAATCCCGAAAACCTTCTCTGTTGCGGGGGAATAACCTAGATAGAAACTCACCACACCTCGTGAGATACAAAAATGGCCCATGACATCCAAGGTTCGGATATCCAAGTCCTTGAATGCCAGGGGCTCCGAAAGATTACTAGCATATAGGTCAATTTCACGCATTTTCACAGCAAGCAAGGAGATAAGCGACCCAAAAATAGGTCCACGGTTACCATTCAGCACATGCAAAACACTCGAAGCTACCCAAAAACAAAGATTAACCCTACGTTTGTGTTTCATGCACCATAAAAAGAAAAGCTCCTGCACAAATATCTGTCCTGAGGACCCAAATCATGCCGAAAAGGTAAGAGCCAGATATCTGTGCAAGATACGCAAGGCAGGATCAATGATTTCATGTGCTTTACTTCCCTTAGGGTCATACTTAGCATCGAGTTTATTAGTGAGCTCTCGGAAAGCAGCATTAGCATAAAAAATATAAGGTATAACAGTCAAAGCATTCTTATACAGAGGAGTATTTAATTCAGCATTCGTGACAAATCCTAACCAGCAATTGAGTTGCCCAAGGGTCAGATGCTCCCATTTGTTAGCTAACCTAAAGTTTATGAGACCAGGGGTAGAAGAATTCGGACCAACCTTGCCCTTGGGTCTAAAAGTACCATCCACCCAGAACGTGGTGAAAAACTCAACGGAAAGCTCAATAAAGGTTGGGTGTTCCAGATAGAACAGAGATTCCCAACCAATATTGGCCACATACTCCCTGACCTTAGACTCTATACCCATTTTAGCAAGAAAATCAAAATCCAGGCGCGCACAGGAGCTAACGCCCTTGGAATTCAACATATTCAACTTATCTAGGGACGGCTTATCATTAAACACTATCCATTCATGAGGCGACGAAAGGTCAGAAGTCACCTGCTGAGAGTTGGGTCTGGGGACAGAGGAAGATGCTGGAGTCTTGGCCTCGACATCATCGTCCGTTTCGGGGACCCGAAGCTTCTTGGAGGTCGAGGGCTTGCCTGCGCTGGAGGATGAAAGTTTCCTCTTCTGACCCACTGGTGTTTCAACCACAGCCAGCTGCTCCGCTTTGGCCGGAGCCTTGGACGTTCCTTTTTTGACCGCCAACTTTGCAGCGGTTGCTTTTTGCTTCTTCTCTGCCTCCTCCGCAGCTTTCTGGGCCTCGAAATCTTCTTCTTCCTCGTCTGCCCTTTTGCCTTCGGCCTCTCTACTTTCTCCTGTGCCCTCCTCCATAACCTCGACATCATCTTGCTCTTGGTCATGAACAGGCTCAGTCTACTCCTCCATGGCCTCGGCTTCTTCATCTGATACCAGGATATCCTTAAGGACTTCCTCAACAGTTAGGGCAGGCTCAGGAGCTAGAAAATGGTCGAGAGCTGCGTCAAGGGGGAGCTGTTTGGTGGATAGGGATGTTTTTTTAGACTTAGATTTGGTTGTGGACTTGGCAGTGGATGACCCTGGGGGGAGTTTCACCACCCTGCCACATCTAGTGGTAGTCGAGGTAGGAGGAATAGAGCTGGTAACTTCTAGGTCGTCGTCCACCGGTGTGAACTCTCGGACTCGCTCTACGGTGATCGGTGAGACAGCTGCAGGAGAGAGAATGGGAGGATGGTGGATAGACGGGGGTGTAGCCGTTTTATATGAGGCCGAGTTAGGGATGGCGGATTGAGATCTGGATTTGGAAGGAACGGGGCTGGAAGGGTCCACTGGCTTGGGTCTAGAAGCGTTCTTGCGAATGGGTTTTTTTATTTTTAGTGCCATTGATGGTGAGAGGAAGAAGAGAGATAGTGGTAATGTAGATGGAGATGAGAGTGAAGAGAAGATAGGGTTGCGTGTTTGGTGAAGGAGAGAGATGAGAGTGATGCGTTTGAAAGTGATGTGAAGACGAAATAGGAGCGTGGGAGAGAGAGTTGTAGCCACAGCTGGCATTTAATGGCGCAACTTTTCTATTAATGAGGCCTGATTTCTGTGTCCTGGCAGGCCACGTGGCATCTTGGGCTTGGAGCACGACAGCCCACACGTATCTCAACCGCCTGAAAAGGAGAACAACTTTTAAATTTCAAAAAGGCAGTTGGTTAATTAAGATATGGACAAAAAAGGGAGAATAAAGGTGAGTGATTGCTAAATAAAAGGAATAAAATCATAGGGGAAAAGGAAAGGTCAGGGATATAAACAAGGAATAAAACATGGAAATAAAATAAAAATCAGAGAATCCGAAAAGATGTAGAGAAGATAAGGGAGAGAGAAAGGATGCGGATGGCATATCAAATGTCTCCAGTGTGGTCTGTTTACTCGTCGGGACCTCGACGTGCAGTGTCATTCTAGGTCTGGATAGGTGGGACATCGGGGGCACGAAGCGCAATGTTTGTCAAGGGCATCTGATTCCTGGCCCCGATATTTCCAATGACCTGACATCGGGGGCACGAAGCAAATACATGTAACTATCCTTGAAAATGGTGGGCCAGTACAGACCAGCTTCCAAGACCTTCAGGGCAGTTTTCTTGGCCGCGAAATGGCCTCCTTCTGAATGGCAGAATCTAAGGATCGAGGGCACCTCGTCCATGGTTACACATCTACGAATTATCTGATCCGAACAGTGCTTCCACAAGTAGGGGCTGTCCCAAATGTAGTATTTGGCTTGCCTTCTGATTTTGTTGCATTCAGAAGGAGTGGCATCAGTTGGGTAAGTGCCAGTAGCACAAAAGTTTGCAATATTGGAAAACCATGGGGAATAAACAGCCTGGGCTAGACATAATCGCTCGTCTGGAAAAGTATCTCGGATGGGCTCAAGCGAATTGTCTTCCTGGGCTGGAAGTCTGCTCAAGTGGTCTGCCATAAGATTTTCTCTTCCTGCCTTATCTTTGATAGCGATATCAAATTCTTGCAGGAGCAAGATCCAACGAATAAGTCACGGTTTGGCATCAGCTTTGGTCAACAAACACCGTAGGGCAGAATGGTCTGAGTAGACGAGGACATGAATGCCTAGGAGATATTGCCTAAATTTGTCAAGGGCATTGACTACGGCCAAGAGTTCTTTCTCTGTGGTTGTGTAGTTCTACTGGGCCAGGTCTAGTAGCTTGGAAGCATAGTAGATAACATGGGTCTCTTTATCCTTCTTCTGACCCAAAACGGCGCCCAGGGCCTGATTATTGGCATCACACATGACCTCGAAGGGTAATGTCCAATCGGGGGCACGAATAATCGGGGCCGAGATAAGTTTGTTCTTGAGAAGTTCAAAAGCGGATTTGCAAGCCTCACTGAAATCAAAGGGCACGTCCTTCTGGAGCAAGTGACACATTGGTTGAGCAATCTTAGAAAAGTCCTTAATGAACCGTCGGTAGAAACCGGGGTGGCCTAGAAAAGATCTCACATCTCCGACACAGGAGGGGTAGGGTAAGGATTCTATCACTTCGATCTTGGCTTTGTCAACCTTAATTCCCTTGGCCGAGATAACATGACCAAGTACCAGGGCTCAATCCACCGTGAAGTGACATTTTTCAAAATTCAGGACAAGATTTGTTTCTATGTAGCGCTCTAGGCACCTCTTCAGATTGTTCATGCATTCCTCAAAAGAATTCCCATATACAGTGAAGTCGTCCATGAAGACCTCAATTCCATCCTCAACTAGCTCAGAGAAAATGCTGACCATACAATGTTGAAAGGTGGCAGGGGCGTTACACAGGCCGAAGGGCATGCGTCTATACGTAAGGTCTCGAAGGGGCAGGTAAAGGTGGTCTTTTCCTGGTCTTCAGGAGCAATTGGGATTTGATGGAAACCGGAGTAACCGTCTAGACCACAATAGTGGGTCTTCCCGGAGAGACGTTCTAGCATCTGATTGATGAAGGGTAAGGGAAAATGATCTTTCCTGGTAGCGGCATTCAATCGGCGGTAGTCAATACACACTCTCCACCCATTCTGAATCCGGGTAGGAATGGATTCGCCGTCTTGACCGATGGTGATGGTTATGCCTGTTTTCTTGGGCACGACCTGGATAGGGCTGACCCATGGGCTATCTGAGATGGGGTAGATAACTCCTGCATCTAGCAACTTGAGAATCTCTTTCTTTACCACTTCCAGCTCGGATTCCTCGGGGTTTTTGAGCTTGTTGGAGATAATGATGGGCAAAGAGTTATCGGGGCCTAGATAAGCATACTTCAAATGGGAAGGCAATTGCTTCACATCGAGGGCTGGAGCCTGATCAATAGAGGTAAATAACTTAACATTGCCTGGATATTCAGGAGACTACTTCGGAGACTCATGCTGAGTAACATCGCATTCTTCTAGGGTAGCGACGACAGAGTGTAATTCAGGTGGAATGGGAAGTGTCGAGGCCACGACATCTAGAAGAGCGGGTGTCAGACTCCTGTCAAGGGCAGAATGCAAGGGGTCAGTAGAATATATTTCATCAATCACCCCTATAATGGGGTCAACAATATCAACATAATTCACAGTAGAGAATTCAGAGGGGTATGCATGGCTTCTAGCATATTAAATTTGATGATCTCTCCATCAAACTCGAGAGAGATGGTGGCATCATGGACATCAATCTTTGCTCGGGCTGTGGCAAAAAATGGGCGGCCTAGAAGAACATCTGTAGACTTGGTGGAGTCTTCGTTCTCCATTGCAATCACATTGAAATCCGCAGGGAATAAGAATTCTCCCACTTGGACTAAGACATCCTTGATTATCCCCTCGGGGTAGATGATAGAACGATCAGCGAGCTGGATGGCTAGATCTGTAGGCACGAGAGGCTCAAGGCCTAGACTGTGGTAAATAATCAAGGGCATGACATTGATTCCTGCTCCTAGATCACACATGGCCTTGCCAATATCGACCGTGCCAATTCGACAGGGGATAATGAACATGCCTTGGTCTTTGCATTTCGAAGGGATTCGAGCTGGATAATTGCTGAAGCGTTGGCCCCTACGCTGATCTTGTTAACTTCGGCGAACTTGTTTTTGTTCGTGCATAATTGCTTCAGGAATTTGGCATATCGAGGGACATTCTTCACTGCCTAGAGAAGAGGGATGTTAACAACTACTTTACTGAATATTTCAAAGATGTCGCGATCCTCCTTATCTTTCTTGGCCTTGACCAATCTGTGAGGGAATGGGGGCTCGAGAATCTTATGAATGTACTCTTGAGTAAATTCTGGTGGGTTGGGGTCATTCCGTGGTGAGCCTCTAGGAGAGCGGATTCTGTCCTCTTTGACCTCTATGAATCTAGGGACTTTTGGGAGCTTCGTCCTAGGTTTAGGCTGGATCTCGGCCTCTGGAGAATTTTCAACATCTTGGGCTGGAAGCTCAAGTGGTTTCAAGGTCGTTCCACTACGCAAAGTTACTGCACAGACATTGTGCTTTGTATTCGTTTCGGTCTGAGGTGGTAGTCTGCCATGATTTGTTAACTCTTGCATTTTGGGATTCATGGCACTCATTTGCCTCTTGAGCTCATCTATTTCTTTCTGCTGCTCGGGATTCTTAGGCATTTCAGCAGGCGAGGGCTGGACAAAAGTCTGGTCTGGAGGAGGTTGATGTTGATACTGGTTTTGATGGTATATGGGTCGAGGTCTGAAATTCGGCATGTTAGGAGGGGGATTTCCATAGGGGCTCTGGTGTTGTTGATGGTTAGGTCCCGAAAGCTTCGGGTTTGGAACCCATCATGGATTTTGCTGTTTCCAGCCTTGGTTGTAGTTTTGATCGTAAGGGGCTGGAATAAATTGGCCAGCAGCATTCACTTGTATTTCATCCGGAATATAGGGACATGCATCTGTGGGGTGATCCACAAAATTGCATATTTGGCAGGCCTTGACAGGTGCGGGCTGTCCGGTCATGAAATTCTGAAACATCCCTGTGAGAGATGATATCTGGTTCTGTAGGGCAGCTACTTGGACATCCTGGCCTGGATTGTTGGCAAGGTCGTCAGAGGCATTCTTGGCCATGAGCTATATTGTTGCTCGAGCGGCTGTTGGGGTGAGAGTAGTCAGAGATCCATTGGCAGCTGCGTTGAGCAACGCCTTATCATGAGCTTTGAGGCCTTCACAAAAATACTGAACAAGGGCGTGCTCGGTAAGGTTGTGGGCTGGACAGCTAGATTGCATCTTCTGGAACCTCTCATAGTACTGGGCTAGGGTCTCCTCTTTCTTCTGAACTATGGAGACGAGTTGCTTGCGCGTGGTGTTGGAGATAGAAGTCGGATAGTACTTCTCAGTGAAGATTTTTGACATGTCCGCCCAAGAACGAATGGATCTTGCAGGAAGGTCATAATACCAGTCGAGGGCATCATCTTTGAGAGACCACTGGAATGCGCGAAGCTTGGCTTGCTCAATACTGACGTTGGTGGGTATTTCATGGCCTCGCAAATAGAGTGGAGCTGTTGGAGATGATGAAGAGCATTTTCCTTGGCTACCCCCCGAAAAGTATGCAGATGATGAAGTACGGCTGACTTCAGAGTCCAATCATGAGGGACGATAGGCCAGTCAATGCAGCTACTTGCCATATCAGGGGTTGCATGGAAATTATCAATGGTTTGTTGATCTGGGGGTGGTGGTGGTTGGTCCTCGCGACACTCACGGTTGTCATGGTTGTCTAGGTCTTCCATTGCTGGAAAATCGAAATGGGCTGGTATGGGGTTGTCGGGATCACGATGAAGGAAGGTTAGGTCTACGAAAAGCTGGTGTTCCTGGTCAGCCAGATTAGAAGGGGATCCGTCGAGGGCAGGATGCGGGCTTGCCTACGAAGTCCTCTTTCTGTTCTGGTCAACTCGAGGTCTAGAGGGAGTAGATCAGGGGCAGATCTCCTAGTCATACAAAAAAAACAAAAACAGAATTAGTACCGTTCAATCACTGGCAACGGCGCCAAAATTTGATCGTCACTCAAATATACTAATATTTTCCTGGTGCCTAGATGCACAAATTAATGTGTACAGGGAAAGACAGGGTCGAACCACAGAGATTGAAGGAATAAAATGTTAATAAAGATGTATGACAAGGGAACATGCAACAGTTCGAAACCAAGTAACACTAAGGGGGGGGAGTGGTTATGTTGATTAATGAATTAATCAACGTAGAGTATGGGAGCTAACAAAACAGAATTGTAAAGTAATTATCTAGGGCACGAAAATAAGATGTTATCCAGGGTAAGAAATATAAACAGAACGAGAGCTAGAAAAGTAATAAAAGAGATATTAACCAGATAGGAAGAGATCCTAGCAAAAGGTGTTCATTCAGGTTGTTTTCTAGGTTGGCTAGTCATCGGCACAGAGATTTTCTAGACTCAGGTACAAACCTGCTATAGGGACCGCGTTTCCACGCCGCATCCCCTGCTTACCTTCTTAGATAAAAGTCAACCCCCGTTTCCACATATTAGGTGACCTTGACGTTCCGCCATCCTCCCAGGCACGAATGCGGGGAGGCCAAACTCAGAACGCCCATGAAGGGGAGGTAAGACAGATCTAGGGCGCGATAGCTCGGCTTGTCAGACCCGTATCCCATACCCTAGATAACTGTTTACCCCTAGACAGAGGTCTCTCGCGCTACCTCCGCTAGGTGTCTACTACCATTCCAGGGGTTCGCATCAGGTATAACCCTAGAAATGACACTACTCATGCAGAAAAATCAACAGGTGATCAGACTCTTAACATTTCTAGACAAGCATGGAATTAAAACGGTAAACAATCATGTGCCACAAGAGAATATATTAAGCATGCATTAGACCTCTTAGCCGAACCCTACAACCCTTGAAACACCCTTCACTAAGAAGGGGGTATTTAGCTACTCATACTATAATATAGACAGTGGATATTAATAATCATGCAATAACAAAGAGAATGAAAAGGGAGTAGAGGAAACCGATAGATTAATTAATAATAGTAGAGGAAACTTGAGACAAAGGTTGTTCTTGATGACAAAAGGAGAAGATCCCTAGAAATTAAGTGCTGAAATTGATGTAAGAAAATATCCTAGGTCAACCGTCCTTACAAAAACCCTAGCACTATGCTTATATAGCCTAATATTAGCTGGAGACAAAAACAGCTAAGGGAGAGAAAGGAGCAGTGAGGACGTGACGGCACATGTCCTTGCAAAGGGCATATTCTGGGATTCCTGACACGCCTAATGTCTTCTAGAAGCGCATGGGATCCCGTGCGGATCTTTGAAGATGCTTTTCTTCTGTTTCGTTCTAAGGAAGATGCAGAACTATCGAGGCCTTAAGACAGCGCACTGGTCTGGTTCGCGTCGAGGTCTTGACAACGTTCTGTCTTCTAGGCCTTGAAACTGGAATTTCTCAAAAATGCTCCATAATTGCTTCTTTTTGATCTTTTCCCTCTTTTGACGCTAATCTGCAAATAAGATTGGAATAAGGGTCAAATAACAAGTTCAAGCCCCCGAAAGGGCTAGAAAAGAGGGTAAAATTGAGACCATGAAACGTGCTATCAACTATTGACGGACCTGAGCTAGACCTTATCTCCCGAACGGGCAACCAATTCTCCACAAAGCGAGAAGCGCGAGTAGAAATGCGCCATCTTTGAAGGGCTGCCTCCGAAGTTCTTCTTTTCTTTAACGAGATGCTATACTCAGGTGGAGCTCTGGAAAGCGTAGAAGAAGACGTTGTTGGAGGAGGCATGACTCTCAAACGAGCGTCATCCCCTTCGGACGATTGATCGATAACGCCTCCTGCAAAAAGTCACATCAGTAAATGAAAAGGAAGAACGATAATGCTAGAATTTAAAGACTCACCTACGACACACTCAGATAAAGGCCTGTACAAAGCAAACTTTCGAATATGAAAGGGCGTCTACATCTTTAACAAGGCGTCAGCTTGAGCCAACTCCTTTTTAGACAAGACGACCGGTTTCACCCAGTCAGTATCAGTGATGCCCTAGTTAAAGCCCCTACGCCACAAGTGGGAAGGCAAATCAATAACAAAGAAACCACCCTTCCAGTCATCAACGATTTCTTCAAACTCTCAAAACTTTTGCCAGAAAAACTGGGCATATGCGTCATTCCATCTCGGAGTAACGCTCACTAGACCATTGCGACAAGTGAGGCTGAAGAATTTACGAAACAAATCGACAGAAGGGGTAAGAATATTCTTCATTTCGCAGGCGCGGATGAAAACATAGATACCACACCATGATGAGGGCATTATTTGCGTCGGGTTAATCTTACATTGACACACTATATCCTGTATCGAAGCATGAACAGGAAGGCGAAAACCATAAAGAAACATCTTAAAATAGAACATCCTGTGAATTCCCCACAGGACATCAGAATCTATAGGCTCCCGAGGGCCAGTCTGAGATCTCGTTGCGACGCATAATGAAGAGGTAGTAAAAAGGAAAACCAAAAGAAGGTGAAATAGGGTACCTTATAAAGAAGAACAGTCGAACATATGGATCGTCTTAGTCGACGAGCAGTTGGGAAAATTTTCTTAAAGAAAAGAAGAAGAGCAGAGAATAGCAGGAAAAATTTAAAATACGAGTAAAAGTTTGAGAAGAAAGAAGTTGTTTCCTTTTAAAGGCCAAACCTGGCGAAGGCGACTAATTGGCCAATCAGAATGAAACACACGTAAAACCAAAAATGACATGTGGAAAGGTATCAGAAGAACATTTAAAGCCAAAAATTTATATCTTTAGAAGAAGAAGGTCATTAACAACAAGAAGTTAAAAAGACGGTTGCGCGGAGCAGTAACCAACCGCTTGGTGTTAACTACCCAATGATTACAGAGTTAACGTAAGAACACAACAATAAAGGAAAGAAAATCGAGAACCTACTTTATTCATGAAAAGCCATACGGCATCTACAATATGCATAACGGGCAAAGTCAGTCCTCGTCGAGCCAGTAAGAAGGCCAGTAGAAATCATCTCCATCCGAAGACGGCAGTTATGCGTCAAGTAAAGGGAAAGGATCATCAACCTTTTTCTCCTTGCCAAGCTCTGACCGAGGGTCCTCTGAAGGCTTTTTCATCTTTGAAGGAGTCGTGCATAAGTCCCTTTTGACGACAAAAGTTGTAATTTCAGAACTAACGTCACTAACTAGGATTCTTTCCATGAAACGACTGATGTGAGGAAACAGTTCATCACCCCTCCTTATTGGAGGAGTATAAGAATTTGAGCAAACATCGAGGGACACAGAAGTTTCCTTTTTCGATCTCTTACGACCCTTACGTCGAGAGAGTCACCTTTTCCGGCACGGCGGAGAAGGATAGTCAGAATCGGGAGAAGTTGGAGGAGTTGGTGGAGAGTTACATTCATCCGCATCCATGGAATATGAGTCGGTCATGAAATTACAAGCAATCTCAATAGAGAAATGAAATAAAGATGAACAGGAAAAAGAAAGAAAAATCCCATTAAATAGCCATGGCGAAAGGGCATTCCTACCTTTTCGCACGCCCTCTGAGGATAATTAATACGCCTTGAGAAGAATGATCATAATTACAAAATTGGATCCTGTGATCACGCCTGATGGATATTCGCACTGATCAAGAGATGCCAAAAAAACCACCCAATCAGTTAGCACTGAGGAGGCGGTGTGAAATTGATGCAAGAAACAGTTAGCAGCAACCTTTAATCACCATTTGGCGAACAAGGAAAAGCAAGCCTTATGGGAATCCGATCAACGGCAGGCCCATTTTTGGTTGGGCTAAGGTTAGTCCCAACTAACACGACGTTTACACACGATAGAGAGCAGAATGTCACAAGCAATATAACGGGAAGATATTTTATTTATGGCCTAAACGGCCTGAACGTACTTTCGCATACATATAAAATACAAAAGAAAAGACAAAGGAACACAAGGACGGCTGCAAGCAGTCAGGCATTGGACCCGGTGTCGTCATCTGGCACGGAAGGAATCTCCCTTAGAGCGTCCACAATGGAGGTCATTTCAGAGGAACAAACCCTCATACCCTTCAAGCAGCACCCCAACAGGTCCTTCCTGTGCCGCAGCATGGTGATAACCACCTGTATGTGGGAGACAACAACGTCTAACTTTGACACACTCTCTAGAGGACTAAAATCCTCCATAGAAGCTGTACCTTGCCTGGATAGCAGAGGGGTCATCATCCCCTAAAGTTCCAGAATATCCTCAGAGGTCTTAGTCATCATGATTTCCAGAAAGCCAACGTCGGCCTGGGTAAGATTCTTCAGAGTGTCAGCCTTGGAGATCAAGAAGTTCCTAGTAAGTTCATCCATGGTGAAGATGACAAGAGAAATGCAGAAAAGATGTGAAAAAATTAGCGCAATGAATAAATCAATTTATAGGCCTCGAGGAATGACAGTTAAAAGGGTACGTCTCTCGATAATCAAGCCACCCCGTTACCTTGAACACCGTTGAGCAGACAAGGCCAAAAATGAAGCGGCAGCCTTTAGTGAACACTCGGGCTCATTTTTGGTTGGGCTTATGATAACTGTATATGTAACTTCAGGGGCATTTTCATCCGTAGACCCAGCGTTAAGGCCGGAACACTATAGCCCCTATCGGGCGTGCACCATCAGGGTTATCGCCCCCCACACAACGAGGAACTCTAGGATGGTCGATATCAGCGCGGGAGGGGGGGTGTTGGTTGGGGTCTCACGCGTTATCTAGCTACACGCACGACGTTATCCCATCCCAAACAAGCCATGATGTCACTTGAGGGACGTGGGTATTATCTTCCCTAGATAACGCCCACCCCTTAGAGATAACACCCATATTTTACCTATAAATACCCCACCATTCAAGACGAAAGGTAAGCCTACGATCACTAGTCGAACCCCTGCTATTTGGAACAGCCATAGTAACTTAAGCATTAGAGTGTCTACGCCGGAGACCCCCTCCGGCGCTTTGCAGGTACACCGGACGGCAGGCACAGTGATTCTGAGCGGCTATCTTCCTCACCTACCCCTCTCTAGAACCCAAAATCTTATCAATCGATAGTCAATGAGCATCTCCTCTCTTTAACTCGGCAGCCAGTGTGCAATAACCCTTCTTTTTCTCGCTTACTCACTTCTGCCTTCCCTTGTACACTCAAGTCACGCTCAATAGCAAGCGTTGTAGCATTCTTATGCTCTTCAGATCCTTACATACAAGCCGCTTGACTATCATGCATCGTATCGCGCCTTAGGGTCTTGCGCGTTGGATTGTGGCTAGGGTCCACCTTGGCAACCCTTGACTTACTTGTACGCCATGGTGCTACAACCTCCGTACCTATCCCTCTCTTGGCTAGGTTCTCATGTAGGAACTTCTTTTTATTTTCTAATCGTGGCACACCTAATACCCGAGGACTCGAAGTACCACTTTGAACCGTCTCCTCAAGTAGCACTCTTTTCCCAATTGTCGTGATCTTGGCCCTCAAAAGAACGTCTGTTTCTCTCCACCGTTGTTTTGCTGCCTCTAATCTCATGTCGAGATTTCATAATAGGGTGATCATCTCTTGTTTCACCGGATCATTAGAAGAGTGATTCAACATGACTCAAAATAATAAAAAAACAAAATAAACAAAAGACACTTTGGGGACAAAATTCTTTAGTGACTCTATTTGACACTTTTTGGGACTGTTTTTATGACACTTTGAGGACTAATTTTTATGACACTTTTGATAAACAAAAGACTAAAAAATAAATACTAATTGACTCTTTTTGTTTTTTTTTTTTACTCAAACAAATTGCTTATACTTTGGAGAATTGTTTTTACAAAGACTGATATAAAACAAATCTTACAACGGCTAAGCTCCACTACCATATGATATGATCCTTGATACCCTTGATATGATCTTAGATAGCTAGGACGCACTAAATTGATGATCGTTGTTGGAAGGTTTGAAGTTCCACGAAATTTGACTCAATCTACTCTTCTCTTCAATATAAGGAACGCTAGGAATCCACCTAACTTCGCCAATCTCCAAGTCGAGGTTGAACAACGCCTGCTGAAGTAAGGTACGCTAGGAGTCCACCTAATACCGCCGATCAGCAAGTGAGGTTTGTAGGATAAGGTACGCCAAGAGTCCACTTGACACCACCACCTAGGATTTTTGTTCGAGTCGACGAACACAAGAGCAAAGCTCTCACAAGACAAATGTCTCACAATCACAAAGGATTAAATTTGGTTAAATATTCTCTGTTTATTAATGAATCCAATCGGCTGTATATATAGGCAAAGCCTAGTACAAGTTTCAGTATAATTACAAGTTTTAATTCTACTAGAAGTAGAAGTTCTAACTTCACTAGGAGTTCTATCTAAGAAATAACTCTAATAACATGTAAAACTAAATAATAAATACATAAATACATTCCAAAAGTCTCTAGAGGTGATTCGCACGGCTGGACTTCAAGTTGGGCCGTAATCCTCAAGTTACAAGTTGTCTTGCGTTCATACTGCGCAACAAAATATTGATTAAGGCTAACTTTCAATTGGTTCGTCCGATTGACCTAAAACCTATTCCAAACGAAAGATAACATCCGAAAATAGGGACAAATAGGTCCGAAATATATTGGAAAGTATTGACTGACGCGCTCGGAAGTCCTTGTCTGCGTAGTATTACTGTCAGCGAAAATGTCTCCTTTAATAACACGCAAACGGCTCGTGCGTTTGAGCTGAAACTTGGTCACAATGGATATAACATCCTGAGATGGTTGATTGCATGATTCTAATTTTTATAGGTCCGAATGGGTTCGGACAAAGTCGCTAGCTGCGCCTGTGCGTCTTCTTCTTGCGCGGGAGAATGTCTCCATGAACCATCTTGCAATTTACTCGTGAAAATTGACTCAAACTTGACCACGAACTTCCTAAGAAATCAATCGGTGTTGTATTTAGTTTGGTTGCTCGATTTAACCCTCACTTCCATATCTTGGCTTGGTCGGATGTGACTTCTTGGGCTAAGGGCCTCCAAGCCCCCTTCCAAGTCATCCTTCACCTAATGGCTCGATCCAGCAGCATCTCTTGCCCTATCTCCATATATAGAAGTTGTATTAACCTCTCTGGATGCTTCATGATGTCCTTGGCTCGATGTATTCATCCATCTAGCCCTTATTGCTTGGTGTGTGTGTGTGGCGGGGCTAGGATCGTATCACTTGGTGCCAATGATTTGCTCTCGGTGATCATTTCTAGCAAGTTGGATGAACCAGAGAAAAAAGAGTTGATCTCCCTACTGAAAGTGTTTAAACAAGCCATCAAGTGGATAATAGCCGACATCAAGGGCTTGTCTCCAGCTCTATGCACACACCGAATTCATCTAGAATATGCCAGTAAGACCATTCGCCAACCTCAGCGTCGATTGAATCCTCCCATGATGGAAGTGGTGAAGAAAGAAGTGTTGAAGTAGGTGTTATCTACCCTATTTCTGACAGCCCATGGGTGAGTCCTGTCCAGGTCATGCCAAAGAAGACTAGCATCACTATTACTATAGGGCAAGATGGTGCCTTAATCTCGACTAGGATCCAGAATGGCTGGAGAGTGTGTATAGACCATCGTCGTTTGAATGCAGCCACCAGAAAAGATCACTTTCCGCTCCCGTTTATTGATCAAATGTTAAAGCGTCTCGCGGACAAGACGCATTATTGTTGTTTGGATGGGTATTCCGGCTTCCATCAGATTCCAGCTGATAACAATTAAGGAAACACCAAGGGTATAAAATTGTCTTCTCACCTCAAGTCAAAGTCGGATCCCTGTACACCTTGACTGACGAACGGCACCCGGATGCCACCCCCGTTAGGCCAAGCATCCTAGGATGGTCGACATCAGCGGGGGGGGGGACGGCACACGGCGTTATCGTATCCCAGGATACCCCGGCAACGCCCCACGGGCGATATCTATACAGTGATATACTCATGTTGACGTCATCCTGTACGGTTCAGCTGACGTATGCTGACGTCATCCTGGGCGTTATCTCCTCTTGATAATGCCCACCCCTGGGGGTAACGACCTTTCTTTCTTCGGCTATAAATACCACACATTTCTAAATCAAAGTTAAGAGCAATTTCTCTACCAAAATCTCTGCCAAATTTCACAGCCATACTAACTTAAGCATCGGAGTGTCTACGCCAAAGTCCCCCATCCGGTGCCTTGTAGGTACGACGGACTGCTGTTATAGTGATTCCAGACAGCCATAATCCCAACTTCTCTTCCCCAACCGTCCAGATCTTATCAAATTGGTGCTTTCATTGAGAGCTTTGGTTTTAATTAAGTGAGCATCCTTAATAGCCAAGCTCTGTTCTTCTGGGAATTGGAAGATTATGGATTCTGATTCAGATCCGCCGTTGACTCAGTCCTCTAGCCTTCCATTTGATACTCGCAGGCGACTTTTTACTTTCGCCACGTCTGACACTTCCACCTCGGTGCAAGAAGTTCTTCCAGGAACGTTAGATCCGTCCCTTGATCAAGTAGTGGGAACATTTGTGTCCCAGCCGTATACTCCTTCATCCTAAATAGCGAGATCCAGTCATTTTACTCCCCAGTCGAGATGATCTGTGATAGATGGCGCAAATAACCCTTTCGCGAGCTCGATTTCAGCTCTTCGTGCCCAGTTGGACCATTTAACTGAACTGGCTGCTAGATTCACGCCTAGTGCCTCCGGATCAGGCGTCTCATCTCAGTTCATTTTCACTCCACCCATTATTACAGAATGACCACTGTCGTCCCCATTGCATATGAACGTCCCTTTGACGCTGCCTGTGTTGAGTGTGCCAGTCAGTCTTGTACAGTTTGCCCATAGGACGGTGGAGCCATATGTACCGCGAGTGCCCTTACTTCCTATTCCCCAAGAGGAGCGTCAATTGCGAGAGGAGGATAGAGGTCGTTGGGACGGTAGAAGGGGTGAAAATGATAGAGATATGTCTGTTGGAGGGAGTGAGAGATCCAGCAGTAGGAGGCATCAAACTCGCTCACCAAGGAGCCGCAGTCCGACTCCCAGGCGGTATCCGGATTGAAATCCGTGAGATCGCAGACGTCATTTGGAGGTATCCCCACCTCGGAATGCGTGGGAAATTCTTGATGATACTTCTAGCCACCCCTTTAGCCAGCATATAAGGCGTCACAGAGTTAGTAGATATGTGAAGCTCCCCTCAGAATCCTATGATGGTACTAGAGACCCTATCTCTCATCTTAACAAGGTGAAGGACTTCGTGCAATTCCAGACCCACAATGACGCTGCCTTGTGTCAGATATTTATAATGACCCTGTCAGGGGTTGCGCGCCTATGGTTCGAAGGTCTTCCGGGTGGGTCTATTGACAGCTTCTCGCAACTGGAATCCAAGTTCCGGAGTTGATTCAGCACTGTTGTTCCTATCAGGAAGTCTGCTGCTACCTTGTTTGACCTACACAGGAAATGTCAAGAATCTTTGAGGAGTTTCCTCCGTTATTTTGACACCGAGTTGTCGCTAACGCCAGGTGTAACGGTTGATTTCGCTATCGAAGCCTTAAAGCAAAACTGTTGTTATGGAAAGCTTAGAGATGCTTTAATGGTTGACCCGCCGGCAACCTTAGATGCGTTAAGGCTGAAAGCCCATAATTATGCGAGGATGGAAGAGGAAGAGAACAGGGATATGATTCGAAACATGCCTCCAGTCCATAACACTCCTGTTCCTGCTACTTCCGAAGATCGGTTCATAGATGATTATGCTCAGCGAAAGGATCACATTCCCAAGACATCTAATCGGAGAAGAGGCAACTCCTCAAAGGGAAAGTCTGGTGACTCTTCAGCCCAGCGGCAGGGTGATCCTCTTAAGGGGCGAGTTTATGACTCAGACCTTCCTTCCTTCATTCTACCCAGAGCAGAAATACTAGCAATAGTGGAGCAGCGAAACCTGCCCATCCGTTATCCTACCCCTATAAGACCGGGGGTAATCTTGGGAAGAAGAGAAAACGCCTACTGCAAATTTCACAAAGCTAAAGGACACTCAACTGAGGCATGTCGAGAGCTCAAAGCGGCGATAGAGCGTCTGGTGGAGGAAGGCTATCTGGGAGAATTTTCCATGAAAACACGAGAAGAGGCCAAGAGTAACCCAACAAACAAAATAGCCGATGGCAGAGCGACACCTTCCCGTCCCCCAGGCCATGACGCTGGTCCTACGGGAGGAGGCCGGGAAATGCTTACGATTGATGATGAGGATATCCCCATCATTAGCATCATCGCTGGAGGAACACCTTATCTGGATGAGTCTGTACAACTGACACCCGCGCTAGGGGATAAGCGGAAGTGAACGGACATGCCAATCAAGAGTGAAGCGATAAGCGCCCTGGATCGTATGATATTGTCCTTTTCTGAAGAGGACGAGAAAGGTGTGGTATATCCGCACAACGACGCGCTAGTGGTTACACCCATTATCGCTAGCCATGGAGTTAGAAGAACTCTGGTTGACAACGGAAGTGTCGTAAACTTGTTTTCATTGGAAGTCTACAATCTCCTGAAGCGTCCGGATAATGAGCTTACGCCCTGCAAAAAACACATTATTGGGGTTGACGGAGTCCCCATCCCAGTGACTGGAGTAACCACTTTACCTGTGTATTTTAAGGAGGATACCTCCAAACGGTCGGAGGAACTTCTCTTCCTGGTGGTGGATCTAAACCTGCCTTATAACGCCATATTGGGACGGCCATTCCTCAACCATTTCGGAGCAGCAATATCACAAAAGCACCTAAAGTTGAAATATCCATCTTGGGATGGTGTGGTCTCGATCCGAGGTAATCAGAAGTTAGCGGCTGAATGCTACCTGCTCATGACGCAGAAGAGTTGCGACAGGTACGTGTGCGTAACGATGAACCCATACGAACAAAATGAGGAGAAACGCACTCAACCTGTGGACAAGATGACTCACATCGCAGTTAACGGGGTAAATGGAGCCGTATTTCTGGTTAGCGATAACCTCAGTCCCGAGGAAAATTTTCAGTTAGCCCAACTGTTAAACAAATCCAAAGGAGAGTTTGCATGGAAACCATCTGACATGCCAGGTATCTCGCGAGAGGTGGCGAAACATCGGCTCAACGTCAACCCAAACGCAAGACCAGTTCAGCAGAAACGACGTGCTTTCTCTGCTGAAAAAGCAACGGCTGTCGAGAGGGAAGTGCAATATCCCACCTGGTTGGCTAACCCTGTTTTGGTTCCCAAGCCCAGCGGAGAATGGCGCATGTGCATTGATTTCACAGATCTGAATGATGCTTGCCCCAAAGATTGTTACCCACTCCCTCGGATCGATCAGCTAGTTGATCAGGCTGCCGGGTACGCATATTTGAGCTCGCTAGATGCCAACTCGGGGTATCATCAAATCCCTATCGCCAAGGAGGATGAAGAGAAAACTGCTTTCATCACTCCTAAGGCCACTTATTGCTACATGGTGATGCCTTTTGGGTTGAAAAATGCTGGAGCCACCTTCCAGCGAATGGCGAATCAAGTCTTTGAGAAGCAGATCGGGCGAAACGTAGAGGCATATGTTGATGACATACTGATCAAAAGCCGAAGCTTCAAAGAACACTTGTCTGACCTGGCAGAAATCTTCAAAGTAATTAGGCGATATCAGATGAAGCTGAACCCTCGAAAGTGCATGTTTGCCTTTCAAACGGGCAAATTCTTGGGTTACGTGGTCAGCCAAAAGGGCATTCAACCTAACTCGTCAAAAGTCAAAGCTATCCAAGACATGATATGCCCTCGGACTGTAAAAGAGATCTAGAAGCTAACAGGGCGTGTTATCGCACTGGGACAGTTTATCTCTAAGCAAGGTGAAAGGTGCCTCTCATTCTTCAAGGTTATATGCAAGAAAGCTATCTTCGGATGGACGGCAGAATGCGAGGAAGCATTTGCAAGCCTGAAGGCCTATTTATCGTATGACTTAGTGTTGACAAGACCAGAGCCTGGCGAAATCCTGTACCTATACCTTGGGGTTGATGACGAAGTGGTCAGTGCGGTCCTTGTGCGAGATGATAATCACACACACCGCCCTCTATACTTTGTAAGTCACATCCTGAAAGATACCGAGCTGAGATACGCTCGAATTGAGAAGATAGCATCCGCATTGGTGCAAGCTACGTGGAAAATGGATCGGTATTTTTAAGCTCACATCGTCATTGTGCTTACGGATCAACCTTTAAAAAGGATATTTCGGAAGCCCGAATCCTCGGGAAGAATGTTGATTTGGGCTATCGAGCTTGAACAATGTGGTTTGCACTACAGATCCCGACCGTCCATAAAGGCTCAGATCCTAGCGGACTTTATCGCGAAATGCACCTTTACGCCAGATCCAATGACGGAGTTAACTGAAAAGGAAAAAGAAGAGTTGGATCTCCCCTTCCCTGAAACCTACACCGATATGTGGGTCATCCACGTAGACGGCGCTAAAAATCAAAAGCTTGCCGGAATCTTCATGAGTGGGCCTCACGGCATCCATATGCGATTTGCCATCCGGATTTTGCAGCCGTTGTCCAACAACGCCACAGAATATGAAGCGTTATTAGCCGGACTCAGGATGGGGAAAAGCGCCTCCATAAAATGAATTCATGACTCAGGAAGGTTGGGGGATCTACGGCTAAAAGTCTGTGGAGACTCCAAGTTGATAATAGATCAAGTGCTGGGACACTCTCAAGCTACAGAACCCATCATGGTACAATACCTTGCTAAGGTGAAACGCGAGTTGATAGAAATAAAGAAATGTGGCATACAGGTTAGCTTCGAGCACATTCCTCGAGAGGATAACACTGAAGCAGATAACCTCACCAAACTCGCAGCAAACCCAGAAGCGTCCATACTGAAAGGGGTGTACTACCGGAAGCTACCCGCGCCTTCCTTTATGGAAGACCAGGCGACGCTCTACGTGGAAGAAAGTGACAATGACTGGAGAATCACCATCATAAGATACTTGAAACATGACGAGCTGCCAGCGGATAACGCTGAGAAGAAAAAAGTGCTTAAGCAAGCCGCACGCTGCACGTACTTCAATGGAGAATTGATGCGGAGGTGTTTCTCCCATCCGGCTGCCAGATGCATAACAGAACAGGAGGGCCTTCATACCCTCCGCGAAATCCACGAAGGAATTTGCGGCATGCATGCATCCGACGGAACCTTGGCTGCATAGGTCTTCAGATCGGGGTTCTATTGGCCCACTATCCGAAAAGACTGTCATGATTACGTGCGAACCTGCCAAAAGTGTCAAGAATTCACCAAGATTCCTCGACAACCCGCCACAAAAGTTTATGATCTTATTGCTCCCTGTCCTTTCGCGAAATGGGGAATTGACATCCTCGGACCGTTTCCAAGGGCAAGATCTCAGTTAAAATTTATGGTCGTGGCGGTTGACTACTTCACCAAATGGGCGGAAGCTGAGGCGGTCGCCAACATCACAACAGAGAAAATCTGGCGTTTCTTCAAACACCAAGTTATCATGCGCTTCGGAGTTCCCCGCGTGCTAGTCAGCGATAACGGAACGCAATTCACCAGCCAATTCTTTAGAGACCAATGTGTGGAATTCAGAATCGAGCAAAGATTCTCTTCCGTGGCTCATCCGCAGACCAATGGTCAGGCTGAGGTGACAAATTGAGCCATCCTTAACGGTGTTAAGAAGAACCTAGAGGGATCTAAAAAGAAGTGGGCAGATGAACTGCCGTATGTGATGTGGGCATACCGCATGACCACGAAAACCAGCACAGGAGAGACACCATTCGCACTGGCTTTCGGCACTGAGGCCGTCACGCCCGTGGAAATTGGTACCATGAGCCTACGAGTGGCTTACTTCAGAGAAGAGCTAAATGACGAAAGGTTGCGTGCAAATCTTGACACGTTGCCTGAATTACAAGAGGAAGCTCTCCTGAAAATGACATACTATAAGCAAAAGATGGCGCGTTATCATAATAGGTGTGTCAAAGAAGGACTTCTAAAAGAAGGCGACCTGCTACTCAGGGATCAACGAGCGACTGGTCAACGCCGGGGGAAGCTCAACCCAAACTGAGAGGGGCCGTACCGCGTTACCCGTATTGTCAGGAGAGAAGCGTACTATCTGGAGACACTCGACGGTACCCCCTTACCTAACTCCTGGAATATCGCTCGTTTGAAATTATATCATACTAGATTTTGATTTATCTTTGCACCTTTTCACTAACGCTAGCCCTAACCCCTGCTAACGCTCGAGTAATGAGCTTTCTTGTGTTTTGTGGCTACGTGTGTGTGTGCAGGCGATAAGAAAAGTGGAAAAAGAGGTTGCCAGGAGTGAAAAGTCCTATCCTTGTGATGGCATGTCCTGATCTGACGGCTCACTAAGTGAGGGCACGCCCCGGCACACCTAATATTTAGTGTTAGGAGTGAAAAGTCTTATCCTTGTGATGGCCTATCCTGATCCGACGGCTCACTAAGTGAGGGCACGCCTTGGCGCACCTAATATGTAACGTTGGGAGTGAAAAGTCCAATCCTTGTGGTAACCACGTGTGGGCCATAAGATGAGGCACGTCTCGACACCCCTGGGAGTGAAAAGTCCTATCCTCGTGATGGTCGGTCTGGATCCACCGACTTACTGAGTGAGGGCATGCCCCAGGATTCCTGAAGGTGAAAAAGCCTCATCCTTATGACAGCCATTCTCGTGGAGACGACTCGTTAGGGAGAGGCACACCCTAAGGAGATAATAACTCCACCTTGGAAGTAAAAATCCTATCCTTGCGGCCGGGCTGATGTAGACGGCTCGCCAAGGGAAGGCACGATTCCAGGATGAGAGGGTAACGCCGAAAGTGAAAAATCCTAGCCTTGTGATGACCTGTCCTGATCAGACGACTCACTAGGAAGAGGTACTTTCTGGCTGATCGTGGAAATGCGAAAAATTGTGAAATCCCAGTGAGTAACCAGATGCGGAATCCCTGGTAAAGTGAGCTGGTTGAGAAAGCGATAACAAGCGACACCGATACCCTAGAATGGCGGCGGATCGGCTCCTATGGGAAACTCGTGTCTGTTATCGCTCATTTCTTACTAATAAACATTAATTGAGACTGTGCAGGATATCTCTGACTACGAGAGATCGCGACACTCGAGGTGATAAAGAGTTGTATGACTCGTCGGCAAAGTAGATGTGAAGCCAACCATGCTGATGTTGACACGGTTTCAGGAATGTGCTCCCTGACGGGGCCAGACAGTGGTTAAGTCAAGCATGACAAAGCCGTTAAACAGGATCAGGGGTGATAAGGGCACGAAGGCTATGCTACAAAAAAAAATCGAAGAAAAATAAATACGGGAAAGGAAAATGGCACCAACAAAAGTTGATATCATAGAAGTGTCATTGTTCAAATACCCACGAAGGGACACAAAAATATACAAAGGCGAACAAAAAAGGGGGAATGCTCAATCCTCATAAGAAAGAAGGGGGCAATAACACCCTGCCTACTGCTGGTCTTCGACAATTCCTCCCTCTGGGTAGCCTTTCGATCTAGCCAAGCGGAAGCCCTCGTCATTTAGATCGGAAGAATTCTTATAAAAGACGTTAGAAATAGCGTCTCTGTCATAAAGTTCTTCCCCGTGAATCTCCACAAAGCTGTTAGCCATCATAGAAGCAGTCTTTTCAATGTACCAGCGACACTTGATTGACGCTTCTGCCTCAAGCGTTGTTTTCTCTTCTACCAACGGTGCTTCCTCGTCCGCTAAGGCTGTTTTGTCTCCCTCGAGAGCGATAATCTTTGCCTGTTCAACCGCCAGAGCAGCGTTAGAGTTAGCCAGCTATTCCTTCGCCTCCTTTGCCTCCTCCTTGGCTGCCTCCAGGGCCTTCATATATCTATCTCGCTCTTCCAGTAGCCACTGTTTTTCCTCTTGCTCCTGCGAAAGCTGGGCTACGGAAGCGGCAAGGTCAGCTGCCTTTTGCGATGCGCGCTCAGTGTAGTGATGAAATTCGAGGAACCCAGTGAAAAGTTTAGAGTGCAGCAAGTCAACTTGCTCTTCGTCTCCCACAGCAGCAAAGGCATTTCGTTCTTCAGGAGACGTCAGCATGTCTGCAGCCAAGAATGAAGCAGTAATGGCCGAGTTATCGCCCCCCATGGCCGCAATCCCTGAACTACGAAGCGTAGTCATATCCACCTAATGAGTGATGGGCCCAATGGCGTTATACGAGCTTACGTCGGCCATAAGCTTGGATACTACCGTCCCCTCCCCAAAATGTTTAAGCATGGAAGCATCAGAAGGGACAAAGACCACGGCGGCAGGAGAAGGAGGCTGGTTAGAAGCGGAACCTCCCTGGGGCCCGGTTGTCCCATAAGGCTGGTTACAAGCGGAACCTCCCTGGGGCCCGGTTGTCCCATGAGGCTGACAGGAGGAGAAACCCGACAGCTAGTCAGTATAGACGACATTGGAGGAAAAGTGAAGCATTTCCGAACCAAACGAAGGCGGAGAAGTCCCAAAAGACCCAGGCATGACCACGTTCTCAAAAATGCTACCAGTCTGACCCGTGGGAGGTGCGGAAGAGACAAGGATGGCTTGAGGCCTCTCCCCGATATCCACCTGAATCGAGGACGGGCTTGGACCTGCCTCATTGGACCTCTTCTTCTTCCTTAGTTGAGAAAGAATACGCCTCAAGTCCATATTACCTCGCGAAGGTGTAGGAGTAGAGGCACGAGAAGTAACCTATGAAGAAAAACAATGAAAAACTAAAGAAAAGGCAGAAAGGCACAGAAAAAGACTATTTTCACATGCCCGTTTGGTACATCTGCATATCGAAGAATGCCCTTTGGCCTATGCAATGCTTCTGCTACTTTCCAACAATGTATGATGAGCATTTTCTTAGAATTTGTCGGGAATGGTATCGAGGTCTTTATGGACGACTTCACAGTCTATGGTAACTCTTTCTTCGAATGCCTGACCAATTTGAAAAAAATTCTACGACGCTACATCGAGACTAATTTGGTGTTGAATTTTGAGAAATGTCACTTCATGGTGGATCAAGGCATCATCTTAGGCCACATCGTGTCTAGCAAAGGCATCGAAGTAGATAAAGCAAAAAAATGAGGTAGTTGAATCCTTGCCCTATCCCTCCTGTGTTCGAGATGTCCGTTCCTTTCTTAGGTATGCGGGTTGCTACAGGCGGTTCATCAAGGATTTCTCAAAAATTACCCAACCCATGTGTCGCTTGCTTAAAAAAGAGATGGAATTTGTGTTTGATGATAGATGTAAAGCCTCATTCGACACGCTCAAGAACAAACTCATCACTACTCCTATCATTCGAGCCCCCGACTGGTCACTTCCCTTTGAGATCATGTGCGATGCGAGTAACCATGCACTTGGAGCCGTCTTGGGCCAGAAGAAAGATAAGGACACCTATGTCATCTACTATGCTTCAAAGTTACTAGATCCAGCCCAGCATAACTACACAACTACCGAGAAAGAGCTTCTAGCAGTCGTCTATGCCCTAGATAAATTCTGACAGTACCTCTTAGGCACACATGTCATAGTATATTCAAATCATTCAACCCTTAGGTGTTTATTAACGAAGGCCGACGCCAAGCCCCGCCTCATTCGGTGGATCCTACTACTTCAAAAGTTTGAGATCCTTATTAAGGACAAAAAAGGAAAAGGGAATTTGGTTGCAGACCATTTGAGTAGGCTTCCAGCCCAAGAGAATGATTCATAAGTGCCCATCCGTGATACTTTTCCCGACGAGCATCTTTGTCTTGCCCAAGCTGTCCATTTCCCTTGGTTTTCTGATATAGCCAACTATATTACGACTGATTCTTTCCCTACTGATGCCTCAGCATCCGAACATCAATGCATCAAGAAGCAATCCAAGTACTACGTTTGGGACAGTCCTTACCTATGGAAGCACTGCTCAGACCAGATCATCAGGAGATGCATGACAATGGATGAAGTGCCCTCGATCTTAAAGTTCTGCCACTCATCAATAAAAGGGCGGTCACTTCACATCCAAAAAGATAGCTCTAAAGGTCCTCGAAGTCGGTCTCTATTGGCCGTCGATTTTCAAGGATAGTTATATTTACTGCACGTCTTACCCTCGATGTCAAGCAACGGGGAATATAGGTGCTCGTAACCAAATGCCCCTGACAAATATCATTTCTTGTGAGATTTTTGACATCTGGGGGATTGATTTTATGGGCCCCTTCCCGAACTCCTTTGGAAATACATACATTCTTCTTGCTGTCGACCTCGTTTCTAAGTGGATCAAGGTCAAAGCGATAAAAACTGATGATTCTAAGGTAGTGGTGGATTTTTTACGCACCAATATTTTCAATCGATTTGGGACACCTCGCGCCCTCATCAGCGACCATGGTACACATTTCTACAATCGAGTTGTTTACTCCCTCCTCAAATAGTATGGGGTGACTCACCGAGTCTCTACGGTATATCACCCAGACGAATGGGCAAGCTGAGGTTTCCAATCGGGAAATCAAGTCTATCCTTGAGAAAACAATCAACCAATCTCGCAAGGATTGGAGTTTGAAATTGGATGACTCTCTTTTGGCTTATAGGACTTCTTTCAAGACTCCGATTGGGATGACCCCGTATAGGTTGGTCTACGGCAAGCCATGCCATCTCCTAGTGGAAATTGAGTACAAGGCTTTTTGGCCCATCAGAGAGGTCAACATGGACCTAGGGGAGGCGGGCAAGCACCGCCGATTGCAAATCCAAGAGCTCGAGGAACTCCGCGATGATGCATATGAAAATGCCCTTATCTACAAGGGCGAGACAAAAGCTTACTATGATAAGTTGCTATCTCCCAAATCCTTTATTGTTGGTCAAAAAGTTTTATTGTACAACTCTCGTCTAAGACTTTTTGTAGGAAAGCTCAAGTCAAAATGGACAGGTCCATACAAGGTCATGGCCATTTTCGACCATGGAGCTGTTGAGATTCAAAGCCTGGACTTGGGAACCCTTTTTAAAGTCAATGGCCATCATCTGAAGCCCTTCTATGAAGGATTCAAGCCTTGCACAACTGAGGAAGCAGAGGTAGTAAACCCACCCGTCCAGCCTTAGACAACTAGAAAACGTCTAGGCCTGGACATTAATGAAGGCCGCCAGTAGCGATACCTCACGTATCGCTTCACCTAGCTCATGTATTTTATTTATTTTAAGAACTTTTAATTATCCTCACCTTTTATTTTTATTATTTTTGTGATTATTATTTTTATTTGTTATTTTCATCTTATTCCTTTTATTTGCAACTGTCTATATTAATTAGGATTTTATCTTCTTTATCCCTAATTTAATGTTTCCCATTTTTCTATGTAATCACCACTAATATTCCCCTTTCTTAATTGATCTTGTCTCCTCCTTCTAAAAGCGATACCGCAGTTGGGATTTGGGAACTCACAGCTCACCTCCTCTCCCCACGCGACACATCCTTGAAAGGACAAGAGCAAATCCCTTCTAAAAGGGAAATCTTCTCTCTCCGTCCTTTTTCCTCTTCCCACACTTTTCCCATTTTCCCATTTCCCTATCTATGTCAGACCCAAACACTCTCCCTCTCTATCTTCCCTAGCAAGCTTCTAGCACCTCAAACACCGTTCCAAATGATAAGAGCCAAAAGGGTGGCCCATAAAAACACCGCCGGTCACCGCCCAACATTTCTTCCACACAGCCCAGTAGCTTCATTGTCTACCACAACCCCCGAATCAGTACAAAAACTCCTAAGTCCAGCCCAGTCAAGTTCCGACCAGAGCCTAGAAACCACATAGCCCTCAGTCACCGTTCTACCAGCCGTAGAATCGACGGACGATGAACTAGAAATTATCGGCTTTGTCCCTTCATCCACCACAATGACCAAATCTGGTCGGGTTGTGAAGTTGAACCCCGCTTCCATGACCAGGAGCAGTAAACCGAAGAAGAATAAGTTGTTGCCGGTGGTTGCTCGAGAGCTGACGGTGGAAGAAGTGTTGAAGGAAGTGTTGGTGTCAGAATTGAGCCAAGAGGAGGGTTGGGAGCCTAAAAAAGAAAAACAAGGGGAGGGAGAGAAGAATGACATCGGTGAGGAAGAGTGGAAAGGGAGGCTGCAAAGAGGATGGCGGCGAAGAAGCTCAAAGCGAAGACTCCAGCCAGAGCGGAGCAGCCAGTAGAGGCGGAGACAGTAGTAGAGAAGAAGAGGAAGAGCTCAGTAATGACCAAGGGCAAAGCCAAGGCCTCGACCCTAAAAAAGCTGAGACGCTCAGAGGCCTAGACATCAGTTGGGGGCAAGAAGACAGTTTCCACGTCTACCCCTCGATCCACATCCCAGGTTAATTCTTATCTTTCTTCTTCTAAGAGCTGGCTAAAATTTCATGACAAGGCATCCTTAAATAAATTGACCCTTTTTCATTCCAAAGGCGTTAGCCCTTGTGCGTGCCTGGACATGGGGTTTTTGGATAATATGCATGTTGGGCCTCGAGTGCGGGAGTTTGTAGGAAACATAGGGTGGGAAGCTTTGTTCTTCCTTGAACACCCGACGTACCTCAAACATTCCCTCGAGTTCTTTACGTCTTTTTGGATTTTGCCTGAGTGCTTCAAGCCGAAAGGCAAGACGGAGCCTAATTTGTTTGCACCTGATGCTATTAATTTTTTTTTGATAAATGACTGGTCTACTATATCTATTGATGCTCTTAACTGCTTGCTTGGTTTTGTGACACCTTCTGAGCTTAAGACTGCTAAATATAAAAATGCTTTGATTGTGTACCCTTCTGATTTTGATGCTACTGTCGTTTTTCGTGAGCTGACCGAAAATTCCAATGCCGAGTTTAGCCCTCGCTCATCAAAGGCATATGAAATTAGTGACCCTTCCTTGCGTATCTTGCATTGATATCTGGCCCTTACCTTCACAGGTAAGTTTAATTCTTCAGGCCAGCTATCGCTGCAAGAAGAGTTTTACTAATGGTGCATGCAACATAAACGTAGTGATAACAATACGCCTGACGACAAGGGTATCTTCGTCTCATACCCCGCGTGGGGAGGAAAAAGCTGCTGCTACCACCCCG